>CM057259.1:24753333-24773333 GCA_029931835.1 Etheostoma nigrum
TCTCCCATATTTTGGTCAAATTCTTCACATGTCTCTGTGTCTCTCCCCCCCCCCCCCCCTCCCTCTCCCTCTCCCTCCCCCCTCCCTTCCCCCCCCTCACCTGCATTTGGTCCAGCCGTCTCCCAGGGCGACCCACAGGTGTCTCTCCTCCGCCGTCCCCGCGGCGTGCAGGAAGTCGATGGTGTCTCGGGTCAGCAGAGGAACCACGACGCTGCGAGCCAGATCCACGCTGCCCGACACCTGGATCACCTGCAGGGGGGGGGCAATATGGGACAACATCACATGATCACTATGGGACAACATCACATGATCACTAGGGGACAACATCACATGATCACTAGGGGACAACATCACATGATCACTATGGGACAACATCACATGATCACTATGGGACAGGTTGTAATAGTCTCATGTTCCAGCTGATAGCGACATATTGAGCTATAATAAGAAAACAACGATGCTATCAACACATCGCCATGACGATGCAGCTTGTCTTTTATTGCGCCCACACACACACACACACACACACACACACACACACAAAACCCAAACAGGAAGTAGTTGACTGACCATGCGGAGGGGGGAGAAGAGGAAGTGCATCAGATCCACGGCGCTCGGGTTCTGGATGTGGTCCTTCAGTTTGCCCTGCAGGTCAGACAGCACACGGTACATTAGGGGTACACTAGGGGTACATTAGGGGTATATTAGGGGTACACTAGGGGTACATTAGGGGTACACTAGGGGTACATTAGGGGTACAGTAGGGGTACATTAGGGGTACACAAGGGGTACATTAGGGGTATATGAGGGGTACACTAGGGGTACAGTAGGGGTACAGTAGGGGTACAGTAGGGGTACAGTAGGGGTACGTTAGGGGTACACTAGGGGTACACTAGGGGTACACTAGGGGTATATTAGTGGTACACTTGGGGTACATTAGGGGTACACTAGGGGTACAGTAGGGGTATATTAGGGGTACACAAGGGGTACATTAGGGGTATATGAGGGGTACACTAGGGGTACATTAGGGGTACACTAGGGGTATATGAGGGGTACACTAGGGGTACATTAGGGGTACATTACGGGCTATATTAGGAGTACACTAGGGGTACACTAGGGGTACATTAGGGGTACATTAGGGCTATATTAGGAGTACACTAGGGGTATATTAGGAGTACACTAGGGGTACATTACGGGCTATATTAGGGGTACACTAGGGGTATATTACGGGCTATATTAGGGGTACACTAGATTAGGGATACATTACGGGCTATATTAGGGGTACATTACGGGCTATATTAGGAGTACACTAGAGGTACACTAGGGGTACATTACGGGCTATATTAGGGGTACACTAGGGGTACATTAGGAGTATACTAGGGGTACATTATGGGCTATATTAGGGGTACACTAGGGGTACATTAGGAGTATATTACGGGCTATATTAGGGGTACATTAGGGGTACATTACGGCTATATAGGAGTACACTAGGGGTACATTACGGGCTATTGGGGTATACTAGGGGTACATTAGGGGTACATTACAGATTTGACCCGTGGACAACATGAGGGTTAAAAACTTTATGGATTATCAGGCCAATAAAACACTGCCTCAGCCTGATGTTTCTATCAGGGCGGCACAACTAGCCAAATAAATAAGTTTTATCACGCAGCCCTAGTTTCACATGATGAAGATGATGAAGATGATGAAGATGATCCTACCAGTTGGTTGAAGGCGTGTTTGAACTTCTGCAGACAGTCGACAAACTCGTCCTCGCCGGGAGGTTTGGAGCGCAGAGTCAGGACGCCCTCTGGTGGACGACACACACGGACACTTTACTGCATTAAATCATGTTTTTATTTATTGTTTTTAGACTCCATGTAAATAATCACTACTTTTAGCGTGTTTAGAGCAGCATATCTCCACCAGACTCCATGTTAATAATCACTACTTTTAGTGTGTATAGAGCAGTATATCTCCACCAGACTCCATGTAAATAATCACTACTTTTAGTGTGTATAGAGCAGCATATCTCCACCAGACTCCATGTAAATAATCACTACTTTTAGCATGTATAGAGCAGCATATCTCCACCAGACTCCATGTAAATAATCACTACTTTTAGCGTCTATAGAGCAGCATATCTCCACCAGACTCCATGTAAATAATCACTACTTTTAGCATGTATAGAGCAGTATATCTCCACCAGACTCCATGTAAATAATCACTACTTTTAGCGTGTATAGAGCAGCATATCTCCACCAGACTCCATGTTAATAATCACTACTTTTAGCGTGTATAGAGCAGCATATCTCCACCAGACTCCATGTTAATAATCACTACTTTTAGCATGTATAGAGCAGCATATCTCCACCAGACTCCATGTAAATAATCACTACTTTTAGCGTGTATAGAGCAGCATATCTCCCCCAGACTCCATGTTAATAATCACTACTTTTAGCGTGTATAGAGCAGCATATCTCCACCAGACTCCATGTAAATAATCACTACTTTTAGTGTGTATAGAGCAGCATATCTCCACCAGACTCCATGTAAATAATCACTACTTTTAGCATGTATAGAGCAGCATATCTCCACCAGACTCCATGTAAATAATCACTACTTTAGTAGTATACTCCTCACCTCCCGGAGCTTTCTTCTTGCCTTTCTTGACCTTCTTCCTCTTGGAGAGCTCGCCGAACGCCTCGGCCGCCTTCTGGAGTTTGGTGACGAAGAACTCGATGTCGTCCAGGACGTGGTTCAGGATTTGCTGCAAAATAAAAAAAGAAGCTTCACCTTCAAGTCCAGCGCTGGAAGAAGTATTCAGATTACTGCAGTACAAGTACTAATACCACACTGTAACAATACTCAGATACAGGTTTCAAGTCCTGATGAGAAAGTCTGGAAGTATCAAAGTAAAGAACACACACACACACACACACACACACACACACACACACACACACACACACACACACACACAGATATATATTATTGTTATATAATGATTTACATTGTGTAACCAGATCTCCTCTCAGAGATTACACGCTGATTACATTTCAACAGACAGCATCCTCCAATCAGATTAGACCTCAGACCTCCCTGACCCACATGTACAGCTGACACACACACACGGACACACACACACACACACACACGACACACACACACACACACACACACACACACACACACACACGACACACACACACACACGACACACACACACACAGCACACACACGCAGACACACACACACACACACACACACACACACACACAGACACACACACACACGCATACACACACGCACACACACACACACACACACACAGACACACACACACATACACACACACAGAGACACGGGCACACACACACAGACACACACACACAGAGAGAGAGAGAGAGACACACACTCACATACACACACACACACACACACACTCACAGACACATACACACACACACACACACACACACACACTCACAGACACACACGGTAGCAGGTATATATAAATATAAATAATAACTCACCACGTCTCGGTCCACTCTGGCTGCCGTCATGTCCGTCTCTCCGTCCTCTTCTGGTGTCTGCTGCCTCTCATCTGAAAATAATAATAATAATAATAATAATAACAACAACAAGCCGTATCTAGGCTAATATAAGAATATAATTTAATACTCCTGCTGTTTCCTCGGAGCGATCTTTTTAAAGTTAACGAGTGGTTTTGGTGACTACAGTTAATTAAGTGTTGCCGTGGTAACCGCTGGATGTTATAAACACGAGTTGAAGGAAATGAAAATGTGAAAATGATTCAAATCAACGAGTCCTCCTGCTCTGCTGTGACATCACTCACAGTCTTGCTGCTCATTGGTCCACGCCGACCAGGCGGCCGCTCGACTCTTTACGTCCATCTGATTGGACGAGACCGGGGGCTGGGGGGCGGGAGCAGCGGGGGGAGGGGGGATAACCCCATCACTCTTCAGGATCATCCTGCAGGGGGGGGGGAGAGAAAGAGAGAGAGACAGAGTCAGAGCCGAACAGCCTCGGCCGTGACGCTAGCCCAGCGTACAGCGGCTAACGCTAGCAGACATACAGCGGCTAACGCTAGCAGACATACAGTGGCTAATGCTAGCCCAGCGTACAGCGGCTAACGCTAGCAGACATACAGCGGCTAACGCTAGCAGACATACAGTGGCTAATGCTAGCCCAGCGTACAGCGGCTAACGCTAGCAGACATACAGCGGCTAACGCTAGCAGACATACAGCGGCTAACGCTAGCAGACATACAGCGGATAACGCTAGCAGACATACAGCGGCTAACGCTAGCAGACATACAGTGGCTAATGCTAGCCCAGCGTACAGCGGATAACGCTAGCAGACATACAGCGGCTAACGTTAGCCAAATGTAAACCGTTTTTGCGTGGGGTTCCTTAGGTTTCTTCCCACCATAAAGAAATGCATGCTGAGTAACAAGGACTGCCGTTGAAAAATAGCCGATTGGCAGAAACTGGCAGATTTACAGACATGTTAATTAATTGCATTGTCCTAATAAATAAATAAATAAATAAATAAATATTTCTTTCACTTCTTTCTTTTCTCTTGTGTCAGGTGTCGGCAGTTTTATTGTTATAGTGGAAGCGTAGCTACGCTGCGATGTAGCCGTCGCCATGCGGCTGGAGCGGCTGTGGCTCAGTGGTAGAGCGGTTGCCTGCCAATTGGAAGGTTGGTGGTTCAATCCCTGGCCCTGCAGTCCCATGTCGAAGTGTCCTTGGGCAAGACACTGAACCCCGAGTTGCCCCCGATGCTGCGCATCAGAGTGTGAATGTGTGTGAATGGTGAATGTATCCTGTATGATGTAAAAGCGCTTTGAGTAGTCGTTAAGACTAGAAAAGATATATAAATACAGCACATTTACATTTACATGTAGCCGCCGCGCTAGCGCGTTTGATGACTGGTTCTTACTTGAGCGCCTCTGGTCTCTTCTTCACTTTTCCTCCTTTGGCATCGATCATGGCACTCTCTACGTCTGCGTGGATCAGCGTCGCCTGGCGGGAACAACAGAGAACAGTAATGGGACATCGTTAAGATACGATACAATACAGTACGCTAAGATACGATACAATACGCTAATATAAGATACGATAGCGATACGCTAGGATACGATACGCTAAGATACAATACGCTAAGATAAGATACGATACGCTAGGATACGCTAAGATAAGATAGATAAGATACGATACGCTACGCTAAGATAGATAAGATACGCTACAATACGCTAAGATAAGATAGATAAGATACGCTACAATACGCTAAGATAAGATAGATAAGATACGATACGCTAAGATACGATACAATACGCTAAGATACGATACAATACGCTAAGATAAGATACGATACGATACGCTAGGATACAATACGCTAAGATAAGATAGATAAGATACGCTACAATACGCTAAGATAAGATAGATAAGATACGATACGCTAAGATACGATACAATACGCTAAGATACGATACAATACGCTAAGATAAGATACGATACGATACGCTAGGATACAATACGCTACGATAAGATAAGATAGATACGCTACGCTAAGATACGCTACGATAAGATACGATACGCTAAGATACGATACAATACGCTAAGATACGATACGATAGGATACGCTACGCTACGCTAAGATACAATACGCTACGATAAGATAAGATAGATACGCTACGCTAAGATACGCTAAGATAAGATACGCTAAAATAAGATACAATACGCTAAGATACGCTAAGATACGATACGCTAAGATACGATACGATACGCTAAGATACGATACGCTAAGATACGATAAGATACGCTAAGATAGGCTACGCTAAGATAAGATACAATACGCTAAGATACGCTACGATACGCTACGATACGCTAAGATAAGATAGATACGATACGCTAAGATACGATACGCTACGATACGCTAAGATAAGATAGATACGCTAAGATACGATACGCTAAGATACAATAAGATACGCTAAGATACAATACACTACGATACGCTAAGATAAGATACGATACGCTAAGATAAGATACGATACGCTACGCTAAGATAAGATACGATACGCTAAGATAAGATACGATACGCTACGCTAAGATACGATACGCTACGATACGCTAAGATAAGATAGATACGATACGCTAAGATACGCTACGCTAAGATAGATACGCTAAGATAAGAGAGATACGATACGCTACGATACGCTAAGATAACATACGATACGCTACGATACGCTAAAATAAGATACGATACGCTACGATACGCTAAGATAAGATAGATACGATACGCTACAATACGCTAAGATAAGATAGATGCGCTAAGATACGATACACTACGATACGCTAAGATAAGATACGATACGCTAAGATACGATACGCTACGATACGCTAAGATACGATACGCTAAGATAAGATACAATACGCTAAGATACGATACGCTAAGCTACGATACGATACGCTAAGATACGATACGCTAAGATAAGATACGATACGCTAAGATACGATACGCTACGATACGCTAAGATAAGATACGATACGCTAAGATACGATACGCTACGATACGCTAAGATAAGATACGCTACGATACGCTAAGATAAGATACGATACGCTACGATACGCTAAGATAAGATAGATATGATACGCTAAGATACGCTAAGATAAGATACGATACGCTACGATACGCTAAGATAAGATACGATACGCTACGATACGCTAAGATAAGATACGATACGCTACGATACGCTAAGATAAGATACGCTAAGATAAGATACGATACGCTACGATACGCTAAGATAAGATAGATATGATACGCTAAGATACGATACGCTACGATACGCTAAGATAAGATAGATATGATACGCTAAGATACGATACGCTACGATACGCTAAGATAAGATACGATACGCTACGATACGCTAAGATAAGATACGATACGCTACGATACGCTAAGATACACTACGCTAAGATAAGATAGATACGATACGCTAAGATACGATACGCTACGCCAAGATAAGATAGATACAATACGCTAAGATACGCTACGCTAAGATAAGATACGCTAAGATAAGATAGATACAATACGCTAAGATAAGATACGCTAAGATAAGATAGATACAATACGCTACGATAAGATACGATACGCTACGATAAGATACGATACGCTAAGATAAGATACGATAAGATACGATACGCTACGATAAGATACGATACGCTACGATAAGATACGATACGCTACGATAAGATACGATACGCTAAGATAAGATACGATAAGATACGATACGCTACGATAAGATACGATACGCTAAGATAAGATACGATACGCTACGATAAGATACGCTAAGATACGATACGCTAAGATAAGATACGATAAGATACGATACGCTACGATACGCTACGATACGCTACGATAAGATACGATACGCTAAGATAAGATACGATAAGATACGATACGCTACGATACGCTACGATAAGATACGATACGCTACGATAAGATACAATACGCTAAGATAAGATACGATACGCTACGATAAGATACGATACGCTAAGATAAGATACGATACGCTAAGATAAGATACGATAAGATACGATACGCTACGATACGCTACGATAAGATACGATACGCTAAGATAAGATACGATACGCTAAGATAAGATACGATACGCTACAATACGCTACGATAAGATACGATACGCTAAGATAAGATACGATACGCTAAGATAAGATACGATACGCTAAGATAAGATACGATAAGATACGATACGCTACGATACGCTACAATAAGATACGATATGCTAAGATAAGATACGATAAGATACGATACGCTACGATAAGATACGATACGCTACGATAAGATACAATACGCTAAGATAAGATACGATACGCTACGATAAGATACGATACGCTAAGATAAGATACGATACGCTACGATACGCTAAGATAAGAAACGATACGCTACGCTAAGATACGATAAGATACGATACGCTAAGATAAGATACGATACGCTAAGATAAGATACGATACGCTAAGATACGATACGCTAAGATATTACATCTGTGCATAACTTTTCATTTGGGCAATTTACTAATTGAAACTGATATTTTCTTTTATTTTGGCGGGTCACCTTGATGTGGTCACACTGGAACAGGTGCAGGTCCGGTTTGCTCTGACCCGGGTCCTTACACACCAGAGCCAAGATGGAGTCGTAGCTGCAGGCGTCCATCACGGCCTGGCAGTGCTGCACCGTCGCCAGGGGGAAGGTCTCCAGCTCGTTCTGCAAGAGGCAGGAGGCAGGGGTCAAGAGTTAGGGGTCAGGGGGCAGGGAGTAGGGCAGGAGTAGAGGTAAGGGGTCAAGAGTCAGGGGTCAGGGGTCCGAAATCAGAGGTCAGGAGTCAGGAGGCGAGGTAGGAGTCAGGAGGCAGGGGTCAGAGGTAGGGGTCAAGAGTCAGGGGTCAGGGGTCCGAAGTCAGAGGTCAGGAGTCAGGGGGCAGAGGTCAGGAGTCAGGAGGCAGGGGTCAGGATGATCTCCCTCTCGTCCTCTCCCTTGTCCTCTCTCTTGTCCTCTCCTCTGTCCTCCCCTTGTCCTCCCTCTCGTCCTCTCCCTTGTCCTCCCTCATCCTCCCCCTTGTCCTCTTCCTTGTCCTCCCTCTTGTCCTCTTCCTTGTCCTCCCTCTCGTCCTCTCCCTTGTCCTCCCTCATCCTCTCCCTTGTCCTCCCTCATCCTCTCCCTTCTCCTCCCTCATCCTCCCCCTTGTCCTTCCTCTTGTCCTCTTCCTTGTCCTCCCTCTTGTCCTCTTCCTTGTCCTCCCTCTTGTCCTCTCCCTTGTCCTCCCTCTTGTCCTCTCCCTTGTCCTCCCTCTTGTCCCCTCCCTTGTCCTCCCTCTTGTCCCCTCCCTTGTCCCGGGTGTATATTTCTATAACATTTGTCTCCGGGTCACCTTTGTCTCCTGGTCGATGAGGCTGACCGACTTGTCCTCCACCTGCAGCAACATCTCCTGAGTCCACACCTTCCCCTTGGCGTCCAGCAGACGGAGACGCCGGACGCCGTCCTCCACCGTGAGCATCCCGTCTTTACGGTCCAACACGAACGTGGTCAGGTGCTGGAGATCACACGGAGACAACACGCTAAATCACCATGGCAACACCCCAGCTGCTCATTGCACGAGTCAGTTCATTTAGGGTTTTACACCAAGAACCACTAAACCTCGTTAATGACTTCATCATTATTCATCGCTATGATACATCAAGACAGCCGGAGCGTTCAAGGGTTGTCCCATGTCAAAGGTGTCCAATGTCAAAGGTGTCCCATGTCAAAGGTGTCCAATGTCAAAGGTGTCCAATGTCCAGGTTGAAAACAATGTACAACTAAAGGGTAACTACCATCGTTTTCAAACTGGACATTGGACAACCTTTGACATGGGACACCCTGGACATGGGACACCCGGGACATGGGACTCCCTGGACTTGGGACACCCTCGCTGTCTTGCTGTACCGCAACGATGGATATCGATGAAGACATTAACGAGCTCGTTGGGTTGAACCGGAGACGTCAGACTGAACATAGACGGACGAACGTTAGAGAAGACATTTTAACGCTTTTATATAATCAACTTCTGGTCGTCTTTTTCCACCATTTTAAAATTTTTGTGGCTTTTCCCCCAAATATTTAAAACTTCTCACTTTGACTTTTGTTCACATTTCTGTCACTTTCATTGACATTTCTCTTTTTTTAAAATTCTTTAACCAATAGTTTTTCTCCAAATGTATGAAAATTAGACTAAAACCCCAAATCCAGGGAGAGTGTTGAGCTGAGTATTATTATTATTATTAGTAGTAGTATTAGTAGTAGTAGTAGTATTTTTAATGGACCATGGGAGGAACCATCCTCTGTAGCTACTTTATGAACATTAGTCTGAAGAAACCCACATTTATGATATAGGAACACCAGGAGGGATAATATATATAAATATATAAATATATGTATGTATATATACAGTGAGTAAAATAAGTATTTGAACACGCTGCTATTTTGCAAGTTCTCCCACTTAGTAATCATGGAGGGGTCTGAAATTGTCCTCGTAGGTGCATGTCCACTGTGAGAGACATAATCTAAAAAAACATCCAGAAATCACAATGTATGATTTATTTTTTTATAATTCTTTATTTATGAAACATTGGGGACAATACTGTAGTCGAATTTACATCACAGTTCCAGTCTACAATCTAGACCAAAGTTTCACATTCCCAACGTTCCCGTTTTTTAAGTATAGTAAGAAACAGAACACAAAACAGAGGGTGCATTACTTTTTATTTTAACTTTTCGTAATTGTGGCAGAGCCTTGTGCTCCTCGGGTCAGCTCCTGTTGGAGGTCCCGAGGTCTAGACCTAATCAGGGGGGCGGTCGCTGCTCCCAGACTGGGGAACAAACTACCCCCTGACATCCGCACCACTACTGACCTCAGCCTTTTTAAAACCAAGCTTAAGACCCACTTTTTTAAATTAGCATTTAATTCTGACTAGGACAATACTGTCTCTTAGGTGTCCTCCTCCTGTCTGCTCCTTTCTATGCATCTCTGGAAGGATTTTAATGTCCTGCAGCGCTGCACCCCTACAGCACTTTTAATTGTATCTGTTTGTTCGACATGTGTTTTGTGTTGTTTTATGGCTTTGTAGTAAAGCACTTTGGGTACCTTTCGGCTATTGTAAAGGGCTATACAAATAAACTTGATTGATTGATTTATTGATTACTAAGAGACTTATCTCCAATACATATAAAAACAGAAGGACGATACAAATGTTTTGTCAATTAACGTTACATAAAGTCCATTGCAGTAAAGACAACCCTTAGTTAGCTGACTTGTTAGCATTCAGGACATTTCTGCGTGTTCTATTTGGTTAACATAGCATACCCATTTAGACCATAAGAGTACAAATCTATTGGTCTGCAAACGGAGCGAGAATGTTAGTCTTTCCATCTGGTAGATTTCATTAACACAATCTCTCCATTTCTCCAGAGTAGGAGGACCAGGAAGGAGCCAGTGTCTAGTGACAGTTTTCTTACAGGCAATGGTTAAAATTCTGAAGAGATATTTTTCTTTATCAGGTAAAAAGTCCGTATTCCCCAGAATAAAGTTGGTGAATTTAAAGGATACTTTTATGTTAAAAATATTTTCAATATCTTTATGTATATCCAACCAATATTGTTTTATTACTGGACAATCCCAGAATATATGCCAATGGTTGGCATCATCACTTCCGCACCGTCTCCAGCACTTAGTCTCCTCCCCGGTACCAGAAATCTTTTGCTTTGGAGTAATAAAAAACCTGATCAAACATTTCCAACCGAATTCCCTCCATGAATATGAGTTTGTGCATTTCCACTGTGATGCGCAGTAATCTCTCCACTCCTCATCAGTTATTTTCATGTTACATTCCCTTTCCCATTTCGTTTTTACATATAATGTTGAAATTGTTTGTTTAGTCATAAAACCCTTGTACAGCCGTGAGATAATGCCCTTTTTCACTTTCGCCTGGTATAATAATAATAATACATTTTATTTAACAGCGCCTTTCTTAACACTCAAGGTCGCTTTACAGACAAAAAGTGAGATACAGGGAACAGAGTTATAACAAAATAAAGCAAAACAAAACAAAACAAAACAAAACAAGGTAAAACAAATTACAGGGACAGTGTATTTACAAATAAGCAAGCTGGAACAGATGGGTTTTGAGTCTAGTTTTGAACAGGGGGAGAGAGTCGATATTGCGGAGGTCAGGTGGGAGTGAGCTCCAGAGCTGGGGAGCAGAGCGGCTGAAGGCTCTGGTCCCCATGGTGACAAGTCGAGCTGGGGGGACAGTGAGGTGGATAGAGGAGGAGGATCTGAGGGAGCGGGAGGGAACGGCGATGTGAAGGAGTTCTGATAGATATGGAGGAGCAAGGTTATGAATGGCTTTGAAAGTATAGAGAAGGATTTTAAATTGTATTCTGAATTGAACTGGAAGCCAATGGAGCTGCTGAAGGACAGGGGTTATATGATGAGAAGAAGGGGTTCTGGTGATGACACGAGCTGCTGAGTTCTGAAGAAGTTGAAGTTTATGGAGGGATTTTTGAGGAAGGCCAAAAAGAAGGGAGTTACAGTAATCAAGGCGGGAGGTGATGAGGCTGTGGATAAGGATGGAGGCAGTGTGAGTGGTAAGGGACGGACGGAGGCGGTTAACATTACGTAGGTGGAAGTATGCAGACCGGCAGATATTATTTATGTGTGACTGAAAGGAGAGGGAGGAGTCAAGGATGACACCCAGACTCTTGACCTGAGGGGAAGGGGAGACCAAGGAGTTGTCAATAGGAAGAGTGAAACTATTGATTTTGGAAAGGGTGGATTTGGTGGCTACAAGGAGGAGTTCGGTTTTATCACTGTTTAGTTTAAGGAAGTTTGAGGTGAACCAGTCTTTAATTTCAAGTAAGCAGTTAGTAAGGGACAAGGGGGGGAGCAAGGAGGTGGGTTTGCTGGATAAGTAGAGCTGGGTGTCATCTGCGTAACAATGAAAATGAATGTTGAATTTGCGGAAGATATTGCCAAGGGGAAGTAGGTAGGTGATGAAAAGGAGGGGGCCAAGAACTGAACCTTGTGGGACGCCAGTAGTAACAGGGGAAGGGTGGGATGTGAAAGATTTGAGTTGAATAAACTGAGTGCGGTCGGAGAGATATCAGCGGAACCAGTCAAGAGGGGTGTGAGAGTTGCCGAGAGAAGATAGTCTATTGAGGAGAATGGAGTGAGAAATGGTATCGAAGGCCGCACTAAGATCAAGGAGGATGAGGATAGAGATGAGGTATGACATCAATATTTCATGAAGCACTGGTTCCTGCACATCTGTGGACCGAATAACTTCTTGATTAAGATAATGACGTATCTGTAAATATCTGTAGAAGTCCTGCTTCTTCAGATTATGGTTTCGAGTGTATGGAAATCTTTCACTTTACCTTTATCTGTCAGTGAGAAATGTGTAGTTATACCCTTGGAGAGCCAGTTCTGGAATCCAACATCCGTTTGATTGGGTTTGAAATCAGGGTCATATGCACACCATCTTATTATCTTCAGATTGCTGCTTAATTTATATTCATGTTTAGCCTCAGACCAGATTTTTAATTGTGATTTTATCCAAGGGCTTTCAATCTTGCATAGAGTCCTCTCTAAGTCTTTATTTCCCAGTATTGCCTGTAAAGGTGGTTCTGACATAAGGAGTACTTCAGTGTCCGTCCACCTAGCATGGTAATTTGTATTACATAGGTTCATCAGGGGTTTGATCTGTGCGGAGTAGAAATAGTTTCTAAGGTGTGGTACAGCCATACCGCCGTTTTCTTTGGAGAGCTGTAATGGTTTAAATCTGATCCTCGGCTTTTTTCCTAACCATATAAATCTAGAAATCATTCTGTCCCACTCGAAAAATGGCTTTTTTGTAATTTCTGCCGGGAGGGCTTGGAACAGAAACAGGAATCTTGGTAGTAGGTTCATTTTTACAGATTCAGCTCTTTGGATTAAACTCATGAAGGGGATGGTGGTCCATCTCTTTATATCAAGTTTTACTTTATTTAAAAGATCATCATAGTTACTCTTAGCTATGGTGGTTATATCTTTGGGGATTATGATACCTAGGTATTTTAAAGTGGTCCGGTCCCATTTAAGAGTAAATTCGTCCCTTATTGTTTTTGGAGGGTTATAATAAAATGTCAACATCTGTGTCTTATTTACATTTAATTTATAACCAGCATAATCCCCAAAGCTGTTCAGAGTCTGAAATAATTTGGGAAGTGATGTGTTTGGTTCACTTATATACAGTAACACATCATCGGCGTACAGCGCCACCTTGTGTACATCACCGGAAATATTTAGACCTTTTATACTGTTTGTTTACTGTATTAGTTGAGCTAGCGGTTCTATATAAAGGGCGAAGAGTAAGGGGGAGAGTCCGCAGCCTTGTCTTGTCCCGCGTTGTAGTCCGATAGTATTCGATAAGTGACCATTTATTTTTATCTGCGCGGTTGGTTGTGTGTATAATGACCCGATCACTTTAACAAAATCCGAGTGGAATCCGAATCTCTCCAGTACTTTATACAGAAAGGCCCAACTTACGGAGTCGAAAGGCTTTTCTGCATCAAGGCTGATCATCGCAGCTTGTATTCAATGTTTTTTAATATGGTGTAATATATGTAATGTACGCCTTATATTATCATGAGTTTGTCTGATCAGTAGAGATAAGTTGTGGAAGTATCCCTTCAATTCTCTTTGAAAGAATTGATGTGAAAAGTTTGTAATCGATATTAAGAACCGAAATAGGTCGATAGGAGCTGCAACTAAGTCGGTCCTTTCCCTCTTTATGAATTAGGGATATCGTGGCCTGTTCCCATGATGGTGGCATCTTACCCTCTTTTAGAGCTAGATTAAATATTTGAAGGAGGAATGGAGATAACTCAGATTTAAATGTTTTGTACCAATCGGTCTGGGTTCGGAGATTTGTTTGCCTTAAGCCTCGATATGGCATCGGATACTTCCTTCTCTGTAATATTTACAACAAGCTTTTGATTTTGATCATCTGACAAAACAGGTAAGTTAAGTTGGTCGAGGAAGTCCTTGATTTGTTGTCCCTCTTTTAACTTTGACTGTGTGCATAATAGTTTATAATAACTCTGAAAAGCCTGTTTAATTTCACTTTGTTTGTAAAGACATCTCTTAGAGTTTGGGTCTCTTATTTTATATATTGTATTATCTGCTTGTTGTTTTTGTAGTTTACTTGCTAAGAGTTTAGCAAACTTAGCACCTGATTCATAGTATTTTTGTTTGGTGTAAATCATCTTCTTTTCTATTTCTTGTAGGTATAACGCATTGATATTATTTCTCAGTATTGTTAGTCTAGTATCATGTTCTGGATTTAGTTCTCTTATGTTTTCTCTCTAGCTCTTTTAGCTCTCCATTTAACTCTGATAGCTTAATTTGCCTTGCTATTTTTTTCTGAACACAAACTGATATATTTTACCCTTCATGCTGCTTTCAGTGTCCCAGACGATTTCTGGGCTCACCTCTCCGTTAAGGTTTTCCTTTAGGAAGGTTTTTATGTCAGTTTTGATTAATTTGGTAAATTGCAGGTCGTTCAGTACGCTTGTGTTTAGCCTCCACTGTGTGTTTTGGAAGTCAGCGTTTATTTCCACGTTTAGCAGTAGGGGAGCATGGTCAGAAAGGTCGATGTTTCCAATCTCACAGTTGCGTACCCTATGACGGTCCTTTTTGAAAATAAAAAAAATAGTCAATTCTAGAGTATACTGTATGTGCATGGGAATAATGAGTATAATCTCGGCTTGTTGGGTATAGGTCTCTCCAAATGTCCACAACACCATATTCTGACATAAGGATCTTAATTTTCTTCTGCAAAGATGTTTGGAGAGTCGGCCTTGAGGAGTCAAGCCTAGGATTAAGTTTTCAATCCCCTCCACAGATAAGTATACCCGTTGATTGTGCTATTAGACCAAATAGTTTTCTATAAAATGAAATGTCACTGCGTGGGGGAGCATACACATTAAACAGTGTTATTTGGACTCTGTCTATTCTGCCAGTTATCAGTGAACATCTCCCTTCTTTGTCTGTGGTTTCAGAGATAAGTTCAAATGGGACTCTTTGTGATATTAGAGTGGCCTGATTTATAGGACGAGTAATATATTTTAGAAACACCCATCCTTTTTAATTTTTCGTGTTCCAGTGAATTAAGATGTGTTTCTTGTAACATAGCAATTTGTACTTTTTCTTTTCTCATTTTCGACAATATTTTATTTCTTTTAGTGGGTTTAAGAACCCCATTCACATTAAATGATGCACGTCAGCCATGGTCTCCTATGTTTCTAACCAAAACACGTCCAGACAAAGTAAAGAGGTAATGCACACCCATAACAAGAACGAGTAGAACATGAACGTAACAAAGAAAAGGTGAAATCTTTAGCAGAAAAGTCAAAAAGTCAGTTCTTTGCATGAAGTTTGTTTCCGGATCGGAGGTTCTAATGTGCTGAACCTTTAAGGGGCTCGAGATGTAAGCGTGATATCACGTAGATCACGTAGCGTGGGGCCCACTGTGTTGGCTGCATCGCGGGTTTAGCCAGTCTTCAAAATGTTAGTATGTTCCCACATTTTAGTTTACAATTAAGATTAGGAGTAAAGGCGAGGGCGCAGCCAAAACTTCTATTATCTTATTCTAGCATGATTCAGACTAAATGTGTTCCGTGGGGAATCACTTATCTGAAGGAGGTAGACGCCTGAATTCCTGCAACTTTTCTTTAATCCGCTGTCGAGGCTCATCGTCTTCCTGGGGGTGCGTCTCGCACGGTGGTACTGCGTCCCGGTCTCCAGCCGTGGACCAGGATGAGAGCAGTTCTCGCTGGTACAGGTTGATGGGGGGGGGGCGGACCACTTTGACTGGAAGCCCCCGTGACGCCATGTCTGACGCTGCCTCCGCCGCGGTCTGGTACAGGCAGGTCTCATCTCCATAGAAGACGCCTGGTTTTGCAGGGTAGGGAGTTTGGAACTTAATTTTCATCTCCTTCAATACCTTCTTTGCTTGATTGTACTCTGCACTTTTCTTGATAATAGCTGGTGGGTAATCGTGGTCCATTGTTGTATTGCACTTGTCCCTTCGGCCAGGCTCTAGGGATAACGTCTTCTTTGACTTTGTAGCTTGCGAACTTGACAATAATAGAGCGAGGCTTTGACTGAGCGTTAGTGGGTTTAGGGCCAAGGGCTCTGTGGGCTCTTTTGATTTTGACCTGCGCGTCCTGGGGGAAGTCCAGGCAACTCTTAAGTAGTTTATCTATGAAATCTTCGATATTATTGTCTTCAGCCCCCTCGGGAATACCGTAAATCCTTATGTTTTCACGGCGTGCGCGACCCTCTTGGTCAATAAGTTTAGCCTCCATGTTGTCCTGGCGTTGTAGGAGTTGCGTGAGTAGCGATGTCGCCGCTTGCATGGCCGTTTCCACCTCGTCAATTCGACCCTCAGCTTCATCCAATCTATCGCTTGTCTTGTGCAGTTCTTGTTGAATCTCCGAGAGCTGTTGCTTGTTGTCGCGTCTAAAATCTCTCAGTTCGACTAGTACCTTTTCCAAGCTAGCCTCCTCCATCTCTTGCCCCTCGGCCACGTGGACCGGGGAGCAGCTTTGGCTGTTCTGTAGTAAATCCTCGGTAATAGGTGCTGCGCCCGTCCCCCCTCTCCTCCTTGTAACCACCCTAGACTCCATCTTTCGTAAAAGGTTATGCAACCATCTTGGTCGCGACCGGAAATCAACCTCCCAATGTATGATTTTTTAACTATTTATTTGTATGATACAGCTGCAAATAAGTATTTGAACACCTGAGAAAATCAATGTTAATATTTGGTACAGTAGCCTTTGTTTGCAGTTCCAGAGGTCAAACGTTTCCTGTAGTTCTTCACCAGGTTGGACACACTGCAGAAGGGATTTTGGCCCACTCCTCCACACAGATCTTCTCTAGATCAGTCAGGTTTCTGGGCTGTCGCTGAGAAACACGGAGTTTGAGCTCCCTCCAAAGATTCTCTATTGGGTTTAGGTCTGGAGACTGGCTAGGCCCCCCCAGAACCTTGATCTGCTTCTTCCAGAGCCCCTCCTTGGTTCTCCTGGCTGTGTGCTTCGGGTCATTGTCATGTTGGAAGACCCAGCCTCGACCCATCTTCAATGCTCTAACTGAGGGAAGGAGGTTGTTCCCCAAAATCTCCCAATACATGGCCCCGGTCCTCCTCTCCTTAATACAGTGCAGTCGCCCTGTCCCATGTGCAGAAAAACACCCCCAAAGCATGATGCTACCCCCCCATGCTTCACAGTAGGGATGGTGTTCTTGGGATGGTCCTCATCATTCTTCTTCCTCCAAACACGGTTAGTGGAATTATGACCAAAAAGTTCTATTTTGGTCTCATCTGACCACATGACTTTCTCCCATGACTCCTCTGGATCATCCAAATGGTCATTGGCAAACTTAAGACGGGCCTTGACATGTGCTGGTTTAAGCAGGGGAACCTTCCGTGCCATGCATGATTTCAAACCATGACGTCTTAGTGTATTACCAACAGTAACCTTGGAAACGGTGGTCCCAGCTCTTTTCAGGTCCTGGACCAGCTCCTCCCGTGTAGTTCTGGGCTGATTTCTCACCTTTCTTAGGATCATTGAGACCCCACGAGGTGAGATCTTGCATGGAGCCCCAGTCCGAGGGAGATTGACAGTCATGTTTAGCTTCTTCCATTTTCTAATGATTGCTCCAACAGTGGACCTTTTTTCACCAAGTTGCTTGGACATGTCCCCGTAGCCCTTTCCAGCCTTGTGGAGGTGGACAATTTTGTCTCTAGTGTCTTTGGACAGCTCTTTGGTCTTGGCCATGTTAGTAGTTGGATTCTTACTGATTGTATGGGGTGGACAGGTGTCTTTATGCAGCTAACGACCTCAAACAGGTGCATCTAATTTAGGATAATAAATGGAGTGGAGGTGGACATTTTGAAGGCAGACTAACAGGTCTTTGAGGGTCAGAATTCTAGCTGATAGACAGGTGTTCAAATACTTATTTGCAGCTGTATCATACAAATAAATAGTTAAAAAATCATACATTGTGATTTCTGGATGTTTTTTTAGATTATGTCTCTCACAGTGGACATGCACCTACGAGGACAATTTCAGACCCCTCCATGATTTCTAAGTGGGAGAACTTGCAAAATAGCAGCGTGTTCAAATACTTATTATACTCACTGTGTATATATATATATATATATATATATATATATATATATATATATATATACTGTATATACATACACACACACACATATATACACGTATGTAAACAGCTGTTCCGTCTCACCTCGACATGATACTGCGACGTGTCCGTCAGACCGTTGATGCTGGTGTTGGGGAACGGTTTCCTCTGTTCTGAAGGAAGCAGAATAATAACAACAACAACAACAATAAATCCTTTCTTAATCCTACAAGGGAAAATTACAATTTACACTCTGTTGTTATTACACACACATGCTCAGGTCCTATACACACACACACACACACACACACACACACACACACACACACGGCTCACTTTGACTTTTCTGTTTATGTTTGGCCGATGAACGGAGGAAATAGATTTCATCTGATTCTGTTGACGAAGATAAAAGATCAACAAGGATTTAATTCATGGACACACACACACACACACACACATACACACACACACACACACACACACACACACACGCACAGAGACACACACACACACACACGCACAGAGACACACACACACACACACACATACACACACACACACACACACACACACACACGCACAGAGACACACACACACACACACGCACAGAGACACACACACACACACATACACACACACACACACACACACACACACACACACACGCACACACACGCACAGAGACACACACACACACACACAGAGAGAGACACACACACACACACACACACACACACAAGGTGGACTCACCATAAAGAGCTTTGGCACCGGACTTGGCTTTATTCTTAGGAGGCTCAGGGGAGCCATGGCCACTGGGGGGGGGGGCAGAGAGAGAGAGAGACAGAGAGAGAGACAGAGAGAGAGAGACAGAGAGAGAGAGAGAGAGAGAGATGATTTTAACATATTGTCTCTCTAGGTGTGTGAGCGGCGGAGACGTTAGATGAGTTCCTCTCCTCCACAAAGACAGACAGAGACAGACAGAGACAGACAGAGACAGAGACAGACAGAGACAGACAGAGACAGAGACAGACAGGGCAGAGGTAGTGTCTTCATGTTCTCACACTCGCACGCACACACCTCACGGTGCAACATCAACACCTTTACCCCCCTTAACCCCCCTTAACCCTCCTTTACCCCCCTTAGAAGAGAAAGCCTTTATTGTCCATATACAC
>CM057259.1:24773833-24797833 GCA_029931835.1 Etheostoma nigrum
GTTTTTTTTTTTTTTTGTTCTTGATGACAAAACATTAAGCATTGAAATATTACAGCAATATGACTTTCCTCCATTGTATTGGGATGGTGGCAGAAGTTTGACAATATCAATATCTGGGCACAAGTGAAGCAGTCTGCATTTCTAGATACCACAAGGGTTAATTGAGAACATGTTCTCTTGGTGCACTGATGGGTATGCATGAAATAAAAATATTTTGGATGAGCACAAATATCTGACTAGGGATGTTACGATCATCATTGTAACAGTAAACCACAATAAAATGTTGACATTAACAATTACCGTTTTCATTTAAAAAATCATTTTCATGGTGGATCCCCACGGTTTGGAAACCTGTTTAATCCTTCCCAGCTTCATTCAAGTTTCCTGAAGGTGCCGCGCAGGCGCACTACGTAGCCTACAACATGCGTTTCTTGAAATTGTAATCATGGAGGAAGGAGGAGATGACAGCGCTCAGGACATTTATTAGCCTTTTAAGAGGACTGTCTGAAGCATGGCCATATTTTAGTTATTATAACAATGCGGAAGCTAGTCATCCTGTCTGCAGAACATGCAGAGAAAAAGTTCCTGCTAAAGGCATTGGACACACTTTTAAAAATCCTGTGATGATACGCATTTTAAGTTAATTTACTGTTGAAAATTTTTGTTTTAATGATATAATGCAATGCATTTATATGTTTCTGTTTAGATGGCATTGTGAGGGTGCCAAATCAAGTGCTGCAAAAGGCCGATGCGGACCTACAGAGTCTCAGGATGTGGGTCTTCAAACTACTACAGCCCAAGCTGCATTGCAAACTGGGTAAGCTCAGACACTGAAGACATACCATCTTCACCAGCCAGGCTGAAATAAATTAAGGATAGGAAAGGGATGTTTTTGGACATTCTTAGTTGGTGTTTGTCTCCACTGACCCACACCCCCGAGAGGCAATTCAGGATCTGTAACATTAAGTACGGGTTCAGGCCAGTGCCAGCCAAAAAGTGGTCTGAACAAATCTGTGAGTAGGTATCAGGAGATGATACTACCGCTCAGAAATGTATTAAATATGCCCTGCCACATCTATTTGATTATTTTCAGCTCGATTTGTGTAAGTTGTTAGTAATATTCAAGGAGCTAAGCTGCTTGACTCTGATTGGCTAACAGAGCCTGGCTATCAGCATCCTTTACCAGCGCAACTGGGCGAGCTCTTAAATAGTAATGAGCTCAGGCAACATGACGTCAGACTGACCAGCTTTTGATTTCTCTGCTTATTTATTTTCAGTGGTTAGAGCTGACAGAGGAGGTAGCAGTTCATTTTCACATTCATGACATAACATAAACACATACACTCACCGGCCACTTTATTAGGTACCCCATGCTAGTAACGGGTTGGACCCCCTTTTGCCTTCAGAACTGCCTCAATTCTTCGTGGCATAGATTCAACAAGGTGCTGGAAGCATTCCTCAGGGAGTTTGGTCCATATTGACATGATGGCATCACACAGTTGCCGCAGATTTGTCGGCTGCACATCCATGATGCGAATCTCCCGTTCCACCACATCCCAAAGATGCTCTATTGGATTGAGATCTGGTGACTGTGGAGGCCATTTGAGTACAGCGAACTCATTGTCATGTTCAAGAAACCAGTCTGAGATGATTCCAGCTTTATGACATGGCGCATTATCCTGCTGAAAGTAGCCATCAGAAGTTGGGTACATTGTGGTCATAAGGGGATGGACATGGTCAGCAACAATACTCAGGTAGGCTGTGGCGTTGCAACAATGATCAATTGGTACCAAGGGGCCCAAAGAGTGCCAAGAAAATATTCCCCACACCATGACACCATCACCACCAGCCTGAACCGTTGATACAAGGCAGGATGGATCCATGCTTTCATGTTGTAGACGCCAAATTCTGACCCTACCATCCGAACGTCGCAGCAGAAATCGAGACTCCTCAGACCAGGCAACGTTTTTCCAATCTTCTATTGTCCAATTTTGATGAGCTTGTGCAAATTGTAGCCTCACTTTCCTGTTCTTAGCTGAAAGGAGTGGCACCCGGTGTGGTCTTCTGCTGCTGTAGCCCATCTGCCTCAAAGTTCGACGTACTGTGCGTTCAGAGATGCTCTTGTGCCCACCTTGGTTGTAACGGGTGGTAATTTGAGTCACTGTTGCCCTTCTATCAGCTCGAACCAGTCTGGCCATTCTCCTCTGACCTCTGGCATCAACAAAGCATTTCCGCCCACAGAACTGCCGCTCACTGGATGTTTTTTCTTTTTCGGACCATTCTCTGTAAACCCTAGAGATGGTTGTGCGTGAAAATCCCAGTAGATTAGCAGTTTCTGAAATACTCAGACCAGCCCTTCTGGCACCAACAATCATGCCACGTTCAAAGTCACTCAAATCACCTTTCTTCCCCATACTGATGCTCGGTTTGAACTGCAGGAGATTGTCTTGACCATGTCTACATGCCTAAATGCACTGAGTTGCCGCCATGTGATTGGCTGCTTAGAAATTAAGTGTTAACGAGCAGTTGGACAGGTGTACCTAATAAAGTGGCCGGTGAGTGTATATAGACCTAACATTTAAAAAAAAAAAAAAAATACAAGTAAAAACGGATTTGTGTGGGAGGGCACCTTCTTAAGACATGCATTCTGAATGGATATGTGCCATTCGCCGTATACACTATTTAAAATATGTTTCTATTGGATGCGACGAGAAAGACAAACTTCACTTATTGAGTGCTACTTCGTCGTTTTTTTCTCAACCTTCTTTTCTTTCAACTTATACTTCTTTCATGCAATAATGACCAAGGCCAGCCCAGGGTTATCTGACCCTTGTTTAACTTGTCTCTTTTAACAATTCAAACCAAACCAAAATCTGCTCCTGAAGCGCTAGCGCTGTAGTATGATATACGGCAGAGAATGAAACAAAACCACGGCGCAACCCTCGGTTTGTGCATAAATTCGTCATTGAACTATACAGCAAGCAAAGAGAGCGAGCAAAATGAGCTGAGAGCTTTTTTCCTGATTGTATTACAGTGATTATGTTCTAAGACACAAATAAATGACCATCAATTACTCAACAGATGATTTTCTGGAGACAGGCGTTCTCAGTTAAATTTTACTCCTCTGCATTTCATTCATTGCAGGGACAGCATTAAACAAGGAACTAGGCTACTCTAGCATCAATTTATGACAATTTTAGGATGAGAGAAGAACAGCGTTAATGTCGGCTTCCCAACTCGTTTAAAAAAAAAAAAGATTTGCATGAGCGAGCACATACAAACAGGCTTGGAAGAAAACAACATACTGAGCATTTCAGTGTTTTTAGTTGAGCTACACCAGAGAATATTCAGTTAAAACAGATCTGGGATGCTGTTTTGCCCTCATTGTTCTGTGAAGTTTGCTGGAAGTTATATAATGTAACCATGGTGCGCTGAGTGAGCACTGCACTGGTGCGCACCAAAATTATAAAAATCTTTTTTTTTTGTTTTATCATTAGCTGGTCAGATGGTAACTTAGGAGCCAACTTGGCCTTGTGTGCTCTGATCAATTTTCTTACTAAAAGTCTTAGTGAAGTTTTAGTGAAAACTCAACTCCTGGCTTTGCTTTGGAAGAAGAAAATAACGGGAGTAACAATTAATGAGTGCTGTACTGTGTGTGTGTGTACATCTTATCATGTGGGGTTTGAAAAGTAATGATAAATATTTGGAAAAGTGTCAAGTATTAAAGAAAGTTGAAAATGTAAAAATTTTAAGAAGGAATTTGGTGTTCTGTTCAAGGTCTGAAATTAACGGTAAATCTAGCGAGCAAATCTCAGAGGGCTATCTGCTACACGTCGGGTAAATGTTTGTGCCAAAATAGTTCTGTTTTGCAGACTTTATTTCGGTCAAAGAGTAGCTATTTTCTTCTGTTCCTCTGCTGTCTACGTGTCGGGCTTTGCTGGGGCGGACCGACAAACGCCGGCGCACACACCAGACGGCAACCACCACGTCAATTCTGTTTACTGATAGACAGCGTTTGCCTCAGGAGGCTCTGACACACTTTCCGCACTCCATGTCCGTGGACAGCTGTAGGCTTGTACCGATGTTGATGTTCTGTGCCTTGTTGTGCAGATACACATGCAGCCAGTTTCCTAAAACTGCTTGCGGGGCCGTCCGTTTCCAGCGCAACCACCTGCAGGATGTCCGCTGTGTGTCTGCCGGGTATACTCTCGGACAGTTGGTGTAACTCGCCGCTTCTCATAAATAGTTTCATGTGTCACGTAGCTCTCAACAAGCAGAAAAAAGAGGAGCCTAAAAAACAACTCGCAGGTTCAAAGTTAGGACTAACAAGTTCCACAGCTCCACAAAGCTCGCTATATTCCTCAGTATTACTGTTAGTGTCGTCCAGTGACTTTCATGCACAGAAGCTCGAGTGAAGATAATTCCTCTTCTGAGGAGTCTATCATGTTTTTTGTTTTTTTTTATCCTCCGTGTCCCCCTTGGCTACGTACCAATTGTGTGGAGGAGTGGGGCACAATCACGTAAGGCTTGCCTCATTTAGAGTCAATGACAGTATTGTCTTTGCTTAGAATTCCTCATGGTGGCAACAGAAACTACGCACTATAGCTTTAAGAGAGTGCTAGATATAAGATTGTCGATCATGGTCCTGCCTGAAAAAAATGTGATACGGTCATTTTGCCATATTGCCCACCCCTAGCCTAATATTAAAATTAGGCATTGGTCTGCTGAGGCTAATTTTTGGATTAAATTGAATGCATTTATACTTTTCATTTTGAGCTGCGAGAACAGACTCTCCCATGCAGCTGTAGAGAGATTTGTTGAAGGTAATAAATATAAACAATATATATTATTATATTTATTATTATATTTTTAATATATTATTATAATATAATTATTATTATTATTATATTTCTTTGAACTGTATTTCTGGAGCCACCATGACTGATAGGAAACCAGTGTTAATTCAGAAAGGAACAGTATGCAAATTGTACAAAGCTACAGTGGTGTGAACATGAAGAGATTTCTGAGCAAACATTTTTCAAACTCAACAACAAAGTGCTCCTAGGGTCCCTCAACCCTTCTGTTCATGAATATCAGATTTAATGTTGCCTAATGCCACTTTTTGGCCAAATAGATTACAGTGACAAAAATAAGTATTTAAGGAGTAGTCTTTCACAGCTTTTACACAATGTGAGTGGCCCATGTTAGTTTCAAAGTGCTTAATTATGATATTGTTTTTGTTTTTTTCCACCTTGGTGTATTGTGCTTTTAGAATCCAAGGTAGTGGTTAATCTTGAAATTTCAAAACGGCCATTATCACCTGATAACTAAGTGACAGGTTTGGACATGCAAACCTTGGATTTCCCTGGCTTTATATGAAAGTGGGGAAACGTGCTTGGTGGCTGTCACTCTTTGGATACTGAAAATACAAAGGGATGGGCAAGGATAGTGAGGAGAACACAATGCAGATACAAGCAAAAGAGAAACACATACATTTTCAGGCTTGCTGTCTGTGATCTCCAAAATTTGGCCCATATCTCGCCCACAGTTTGCATTCTTTAAAACTACCTGGAAGTAGAGAGTGTAACCGCAGCTCCTGTCAGCACTCGCACCTGTGACGATGCTCTAACTGCTGCATGTTTGTACTTTCAGGTCAGAGGGAAACTCCAGTATTTGCCTTGCCGCTTCTGCTACAGATGGACTCTTGGGTGGAGCCTCTCTTCCAGTCGACCTTTTACTGGGAGTTCAAGTGCAGTGAATGCAAAACTATCACAAAAGAAAGGTGGATGATAAAATACTATATAATATACTTAATTAACTAGAGTGTTTGTCGTTTTGAAACTTGCTTTCAAGATTGAATGCTCAGAGAAAGTATCCATGCTGGGAACTAATACATACCCGCTCACCATAGCAATTGGATTAGGGCCCACTTCATGAATCACTGAAGACAAGTTGGTAAACATTCCTTCTTCAGTCTCTTTGCACTTTGACTCATTAATCCACAAGTGATTGTGAATAGTCTCCACAATACAAGCCTTAAACTCAGTTCATTAAGTTTTGGTGATTAGCGACAGGTTTGATTGGAAAACGTGTCCAGTGAAGCCATGTCAAACCTGTACAAAACAGTGCATGGTCATGTTTAAGTAATATATGAAAGTATGCTACCAAACGTCAATTGTGATCCTATAATGGCTGTGTTGTGCGGTGAAGAGCTATAATATTTTGGTAGAACTATAGGGCTGCAACTCAGTCATTTTATTCTGTCAATAATTAGTTCAACAAACTTTGTTTCCCAAATGATACCATAACCAAATCAATAGATGACATTAGATTAAACATGAAGTTTAACTGGGCATCATTATATGTTGGCATCCCAGATACTACAACTAATACTCATTGTGGACATATAAACACCACATTGTTGGGAAAATATAATTATTTTCTAATACATGCTCTTCTTGTGGAACTGTATAAATCCTAAATGTATGTAACACTGTTCTTTTCAGGGTTATGAATACTCTCCCCACCTTCACAAATATTTTACCTGATTGGTGCCCTCTGAATGCAGTCCACTTGGCCCCGTGCAACGTGTGCGGCCAGAAGAATCAGAGGAGGACTATGATGCTGGAGAGGTAATAATCACCTCTAGTTTTAATATTCGCAGAAGCTTTATGATGACAAGCCTTTTTGAAGAGTGAGTGTGTGACCCTGTTTGAATTTGATTCAAATCAGACCAGTATTTTCAAAGTAATTACATTCACTGTTAGGGAATGGTTATACTGTAGTTGTTGTAGCACAGGGTAAATGAATTAATTCTAACAAAGGATGTCCTTTTTAAAGCTTTAGTGCATAATTGTTTTATATTAATGAACCTCCGTTGCATTCAAGCCATTGCCAAATGAGTTGCTACAAAGCTAATTAAGATTACCAGCTCCACACAACTCTCTCTGTATTTCTCAGTATGGCTATGTTCAGAAGATTTTGTCGTCCGGCAACTTTCCAACTCAGAAGCTTGTGTGAATACAGTTACCTCTTCTGAAGAGTCCATGTTTTTTTTAATCCTCCGTGTCTTTGTTGTATACCAGCAACTGCGTGGAGGAGGGGTGGGGGGCGCTTGCGCGATCATGGAAGGCTTGTATCATGTAGACGCACCAACATTGTTGTTGTCATTACTTAGAATTCCTCATGGGGGCAACAGAAACCATGCACTATAGCTTTAACAAACAATATTAGCTATTGAATGATTTCTATATAGGCAAAGTTGCTTTCTCATAGTCTTTAGATAATAACAAAGTCAATTGTATGATTTATAAAAAAAATACAAACATGTATTGCCAGTTCCTGTTCAAGATTACAAAACAATTTCTCTACGGTAAATGGAGTAAAGCTATGTGCCCCCTCAGCTACACAAAAAATTAACTAATTGTTTTTGACTGTCCACCTACAGGTGTTAAGCAAAAGCACTCACTGTCACTATCTTAAAGTGGTTGTAACGTATTGCTGGTGTGAATTACTTTTACCTATTAATTATTATTCAAAACTTGAAATATTCTGGCTCCTGGATAGCTCAGTTGGTAGAGCGGGAGACCATATACACAGAGCTTATAGAAAATCATCATACCCCTTTTTGAAATAATCCCTTTTTTGTCTTACAGCCTGAAATCAAAACCAACTAAAATAAATGTTCCAGCTTTATTTACACATTCTGCATAACAAAATTCAAGTAACATAAAAAGGCAATAGTTCTGAAATATAATAAGAAAATACAACTAGAATGACAGAGTTGGAAAAGTCATCAGTCCCATAATTTAATATTTGGTAGAGCCTCCTTTTGCTTTAATTACCGCCATCAGTCTGTTTGGATATGTCTCTATTATAGATTGGGTAATATTTCCCTTCAATGCTGACCAATTGTCTGTCACTGCTGAAGAGAAACACCCCCACAACATAATGTTGCCACCACCATGCTTCACAGTAGGTATGGTGTGTTTTGGGTCGTGTGCTGTGTTTGGTTTTTGCCAAACATAATGCTTGCCGTTCAGTCCAAATGTTCAATCTTGGTCTCATCTGACCATAAAACCTTTTCCCACGTGGAACTAGAACCTTCCGTATGTTTCATTGCTAAGTGCAAACAAGCCTCTGTGCGGCCCTTTTTGAGAAGAGGCTTCTTTCTTTCCACCCTGCCATACAGGCCAGCTTTGTGTAAAGCTTGTGAGACTGTTGTCACATGCACAGACCGACCAATCTCAGCCATAAAAACTTGTAAGTCCTTCAAAGTTGCCATTGGCCTCTTGGTAGCTTCTCTGATCAATGTCCTCCTGGCTCGGTCATCCAGTTTGGAGGGACGGCCCGATCTAGGCAAGGTGTTGGTGGTTCCATAAGCTTTCCACTTCTTAATAATGCTCTGAATGGTACTCAAAGGGATGGTTAAAGCCTTTGAAATCTTTTTGTATCCTTCTTCTAACTTGTGCCTTTCCACAACTTTATCCATTTTGGATAAGCCCTTTTGTAAGCACCTTTCCAACCATGGTGTGGTCTTTGCGTTGCCTTGCACTTCTAGTAATGGAATCATCATGGAAAAGCCGGTTTTATTAGGGAGTAATCAAAAATCACTACAATTGATGTCAGGTGGGTGGCAATTAGCATGGTGTGTGATCTGGAAATTAACTGGTTGTACCTGAGTAAGTTTATAATGATTACTCTAAGGGGCTGATCACTTCAAACCAGGTATTTTACTAATTACATTTAAATAATTGTTCAGAATGTTTTAAAATGTTGCTTTCATTTTGATGTTGAGCATTTTAATGTGTAAATACATCTGGAAATAGGTAGATTTAATTTATTTTAATTTTCAGGGTGTAATGTGACAAAGTGACAAATGATTTTCTATTGGCACTGTAGAGGTTTACTCCCCAACGCAGTGGGCCAGGGTTCAACTCCAACCTGCGGCCCTTTGCAGCCCGCCATTCTCCTCTCTCTCCCCTTCCATGTCTACATACTGTTTGTACTGTCAAGATTAAAGGCAAAAAAATAATCTTAAAAAAACAACTTGAAATTAGCTGTAGTTTTGCAACTAGTAGAACATACAGTATGGTCTGATAATAACATGTCTATACATTAGCAGGAGTGACAAGATATTATTTAAAGTCCTTCCATTTGCAATGTGTTTGATTGTTTTACTTTTGCTGTGTTTTGTTTAGTGTGCCTCCGGTGTTTGAGCTGCACTTTGTAGAAGGGCTTCCTGACAACGATGTCAGAATCTACGCCTTCACCTTCAAGGGGAAACGCTACTCCATCACCACTGTCATACAGTACAACCATCAACTTAAACACTTTGTCACCTGGATTTGTAATTCTGATGGTAGGTATTCTGTTAAAGTTTTATTACTTGTTTTCACTGATAACGTGTAATCGGTATCTTGAAAATAAATTAATATTTGTGTACATCTCTCCCTTATAGGACGATCCGATGCGTATCTAGATAAATGGGCTACAATCCGGTTCAGGGACAAGCCAATTTATTATGAAACAAATCTGTTTGATTCAATGTTGATACAATTGAATCTGATAGACCCGGTTAATATTTGTTTCATTTACACACATTCATTTCCCATTATAAATGAAAATAAGACAATTCTGCAAAAGAAGCCTTTAAATATATATTTTGTAGGAGGTACCAGGGAATAGCAAAGCTAGGTCATGCTAATAGTGTACACGGTAACTGCTATTTAATTAGCGAGCCACTCATAACCAAATCACTTCAGCTGGATGTTAAATGAAACCACCTCCTTGCTGCTGTAATTTGAGAGGCAGAAACTCACGGTACAGAGCCACTGTGAGTACTCCAACATGTTTAGGAACACACACACATGGATGGATGACTCACAGACCGCAGCTAGTACAATTTACAATACCCACGATGTATTCCTCCAACAGCTTTGTTGAATTGACAGCAAAGCTTCAGTCAACCGATTTGTGACGTCAGAAACGGGCCATTGGTTGAATCTTGGTCCATTTAGACCGATGCAGGGGTTTAGGGGTTTGTGTATCGATGTAGCCGTATCTGTGATTATACAACCGGATACTGATTCGTATTGTTGAATCTTTACACCACTATTACTTAGTGTAGCATCTTGAGTGATATCTGGTTGTGGAATGAGGAAACTTGAAAGATGACAGATGCAGCTTTATTTGAACACACGGTATTGGGCGGTCTCAAAATCCATGGTGACTTCTCTATTTCTTTTCTTTTTCTGCTTACGTCCAGTATTGTGCTTACATTTTTTTATGTAAGCTTCTCCTAACATGGTTATGAACAATATGTCTGTCCCACAACTCTGGCGTTCATCTCAGCTATCTTACTGTAGGCAGAGGTCAAAAGTGAACAGATGAACATACAACAGATATCTACCCATGTCCACCTGTCGTCCTGACAGTCTTCATTCAAGGCACTTGTGTCAATGAGCACCGTACATTTAAAGTCAAACAATGAAATTATTATAGTTAACACACAATTTATACATTGTCATAAAACTGAAGCACACATGAATTTCAGTCCCAACAATAAGAGCATGGCATTTATTACAGTATTTTTTACATGGAAAACTGAACTGAATAAAACAGTTTTTTTTTCTGCTTCTCTGTATTGATCTGTAAGCTACTCAGCATTTGGTGTGAAACTGAAAATACTTAAGCTCATAGTTAAGTCACATGAAGGTTGATTTATTCCTCTACATAGTAGTTAGCCAACAGCACCTTCTAGTGGTGAATTCATGCCATGTCAAACTGCAGAAGGCTCCAGCCATTTAGAGTCTGTTTCATTGTCGTTTATAGAACCTATTGTCTGTGGCTTGTAAGCCAAGATATTTCTTTAACCAATCATTTATTATTCTGCATTATGTTTTGCAATGTGTGTTCTTTTCTATGTGCCACTGCTGTATCTGCTCCTGTAAAAGGGATTACTACTCTCAATGAGGCATTTACCTACTGTTTAATAGATTTTAACAGTCTATTGTCTTACCTGTTCCTTATAGGATCATGGCTGGAATATGACGACTTGAAACATCCAAACTGTAAGACCCACCAAAAGTTCCCGGTCCCTGCTCAGGAGATGCACATCATCTTCTGGGAGGTGGAGGAGGATAAAGAAGAGCCTTGTGCCTGTTCTCCCTCCAGCACATTTCCTGAATCTCCCCCATCTAAAAATGTGATGAACTCCGGTCAAGGCGACAAAGACTTAACAGCAGAAAAACTGGCTCCCGATCAGTCTCTACTTATGTCTTTCAACGACACTGCTGACATCGTCTGTGCACTCTCGGCATCCGAAGACAGCAGCAACAACATAGACACAACCGTCGCAGCCGGTGTTGATACATCGATAGGTTCAACAACGTTGCTCGATGCCTTTGAGGGTCTTTCCCATAATGACATCATAACACTCACACTGGTGGAAATAAAAGAAGAGAAAGAAATGCAGCCTTTCAATGACAACGAACAAATGGATGATTTTAGTGTTCCCAGCCGGAATGAAACCCTTGACTCAACCCCAGATAGCTCCTCCGCTGCAGTAGGTAGCGAAATGTCTCAGGGCCTTGATGTTGAGCTCCCCACCACCTCTACTTCTGATTCTGCGAATGGCTCGTCAAGTGATCCTACGTTTGTGCCTGGTGGCAAGAGAGGACGAGGGAGAGGAAGACGAGTCGGCAGAGGCAAGACAGTTAGCAGACAGACGGTTAAAAAGGCAGCCGTGCCAAAAGCGGCGCCGAATATTTCAACTGAATCTTCTGAGCCGTCTGAAGTGATCAGTAGCAAACTTGAGACTACTACTGCTGCTGGTCAGAATGACACACCACCTGTTAAACCTAGACAGCAAGTGTCCCCCGTGTCTTCTACAGATACCTCATCCCTGTCCGCTAGTCAGATGAGTCCCCCAATGCCGCCTCAGAATGCCCGCTGGTCCTTCCTGCTCAGCAAACACCCTCTGAACCATGTTCACAAGTCGATTGCTAAACTCACCCCAAACACCTCGGCCACACAAGTAAAGTCCACTCCTCCCGCTCACTCTACGCCCAACCCTGTGAGAAGACAGCAGGTTTCTGATAGATTCTTCCCTAAACCACAGCTCAGGACAGAGGAGAGTGAAGGTCTCCCACCTAAAGCTGCAGAAATGTACGGTGGATTCGGTGCAAAGAGCTCAAACCCCTCAAGTCCAGTCCCATCTCCTGCACTTCTCAATGGTAAATCAAAGCCGTTTCTACCCATAACTTATAGCCAGCAGAAATCCCTAAAAAACACTACAGTGGTGTCTGGTACACCACTTCCTATGCCTGGAGGAAAGCTCCCTGAAATATCCACCTCAAAGAAAGCTAGCAGCCAGTCCGCAAAGCTTCCCGTGGGTCTCAGCGACACAGAAGCCCTCAGGTACAAGCTGATTAAGAAACTGAAGGCAAAGAAAAAGAAGCTCGCCAAGCTGAATGAAATGTTGGGTCATCAGGGCTCCCCTAACACCGTCACTTCCAGCACCTACGACGGCTCCATCTGCGAAGACTTCCTCTCGGACCTTCTCTCGCCAGCAACAACAGCCAGCCACCTTTCACCAGACAGCAGCGGCTTTCTTGAGATGCTTGCCAACGGGCAAGATGGAGTTGACCGGTTGGACTGTGGGGTCAACGCTGTCGCTGCTGTGTCGCAGATGAATGCACCCAACACTGAAAACTTCCTGGATGAGTTTCTCTCGCAGGCTGAGGCTGAAAGACCAACTGAGATGGAGGCCGAGGCACTCAATGCACTTGAACTTTTTATTTGAGCTGCAAGCTCCAAGCACAGATAACGTTAATCATGACAAACATTTGAGTGATAGATGAGGTTTAGAGTCACTCAAATGTCAGTTCTGAGCAGCCTGTTCCACATGAAAATGCATTTTACAAGTTTAAAGTAATGTGTATTTATGTTGCTATTAATTTCCGTGGTTTAGAGCTTATCTACATGTTATGAATGCATTTGTAAACCTTAAAATTATTCTGCAAGTTCGGCACTTTGTTGTGTAAATATTGTATGTAACTGAGTTGTATGAAGCATTCGTGTTTACAGCAAAATCTATTTGTTTGCTCGGTTTTGATAAATTGTAATGTAACAATTTTTAAGTGTCATTTAATAAATACTTTAGATGACTCTAGTGTTGTGTCATTATTATGAAATTTAGGAAAATGTTTTGTTTCAGCTTCTACAATAAAATCTTTTTCAGTTTTTTTTAAACCTACTGTAAATACTTGTTTGAAGGCATTCAGATACCTAGTTATTTGTGAGTCACAATTTTGCACATATTACAAACTTTTAACAATACTTCCAAATTAATAATACCCACAAGCATTTGGCTGTACTGTAGCTAAGAGCTAAACTATTACTGATTTGATTAGATTTTGGTGTCTGTGGTACGTTCTATCAGACATCAAACATGCATTGATTATTAAGACCTGTAGCAATCTTAACCATTTACATAATGTTATCAGTAATAACATGAGAAAGATAATATACAAAATAAAGTTGACATTTTTAGACAATTGAGTGACAGACTTTTGAAATCAAAGAAACTACATTTTTATGATGCAATAGAACATTCATATCAGTACAGAAATCAAAACGAAATGTGGCTGTAAATATGTAGCTACATTACAACCTCAAATAAGTAATTGAAATCTTTCAGGTATTGCAGGTAAATTATGATGAACATGATCTTTAGAATAATATTAATACTACTACTTTTTTTTGATTATGACAACAGTAAAGTTGCACCTAATCTAATTTATACTAATGAGTTTTTGTTTGGCAGGTAAACAAACAAATATAAAATAACATAAGCAGATGTCTTTTAATTCAACCTGTGTTTGCCATGCCTGACATTGGGATGTATTTAACCCTTGTGCTGTCTTCCTGTCAAAATTGAAAATCAACACGTTTATTGATGTTTTTAACTTTTTCTTACATTTGTGTCCCTTTTTCAATGCTTTTGACACATTTTTTCAATGTTTGTCACTTTTTTTTGACGTTTTCAAGACTACATAACACTAATTTATTAACTACTTTTACAGTTATTTTTGGAATGTATGGTCAATAAACCTCATTTATAGGAAATTGCACCTAATGTTTGAAATTAGGAATTATTTAGACTAAAATTAAAGGAAAGTATGTTGACGGGTAATCACAGACTGGAATATGTCAACTTTTACTCAATACTATTTCAAAACCATTTCAATCTTTTTTTCAAATGCAATAAAATTGAATAAGACACCACAAAATTAATTAAAGTAGAGATCTGGACTTGCCAAAGAGCTTTGTGTTAATCATGCTATTTTGGGTAATTAAAAAGAACATTGATATAGAAAACGGGTCAATGTGACCCAAGGACAACATGAGGGTCAAAATAATAAATAAGCAAAAGAGACGTTCCCATACCGGGAGTCGAACCCGGGCCGCCTGGGTGAAAACCAGGAATCCTAACCGCTAGACCATATGGGACATGACGATTAATGTACACGGGATAGTTATAATTTATAACATTGGTATAACAGTAGACTTTGACTTCGGTTGGTATTATAAGTCTCCTGTACTGTTTACATTACGGTTGTCACGTTTACTTAGCGTTCTCTTTGATCATTAGAATTAAAGAGCTATCATACGTTAATGAAATAGCCTGCATATTGCATTTTAATAAAATCCAATGTTTAAAAAAGATAATTAGCCTAAATAGTCCAATTATTTAGATGTTCCTTTGTGTCTGTAAATGATGATTTAATAATACATTTCATTATTTATTTATTTGTCAACATTGTCCTTTCTCTGCATACACACCCTTTTGCTTTTCCCTTTATTATGCCATCCATCACTAACTGATTTAATTGATCAATTTATATCATTTATTAGGCTAATTTATATATATATTGTATGTATATATATATATATATATAAAAATTTGCCTAATAAATGATTAAAAATTAAAGGCGTAGTGGCTTTATTGGGAGTCATTACATCAAAAAGAAAAAGATAATTTTATACAACTTTATTTCTTACAACATCTATTGAATTAAATAGTGAAGTACACTACAGTACAGTAAAACTATACAATAACTAGGGGGGAAAACAGCTGCATTACCTGCTAAAAGCACTTGTAGGTGCTGTTTGACTGTTGGTAGGCCAAGTCAGAGTGATAAAGAAAGACTCTGGGCCAAGTCATTGAGAGAGCTTGTAGATAGATATCTTATACTGTATACACTAAAACCTTTTTCACAGGAGACAGGTGGCAGAGGGTGACATTTACTCAAGTGCTGTACTTGTACTGTTGAGGCACTTGTGATTATTGCATTGTAAGGTAGATTATACTTCTTCTCCACACAATTCAGAGGAAAATATTGCCTCATCTCCTATTATGTAGATATTTTGAAGATCAAGAATTTACATTAAAAAATATACAATAAACTTGTAAAATATGATGATTACTCCACACAATACATATGTGTACATATGTAAAGTGTATATGTACATTATGCCGCTCATACCTTCTACTCAAGTACTATTATGAATGGGACTTTTACCTGTAAGGGAATATTTTTATAGTGTGGTATTACTGCTCTCAGTACTTCTTCCACCCCTGCATTAGACATTTTGACATGTTATAAAAGAAAGAGCACACTAATGAGCCATTCAATGGTAACACTTACATCTTTTACACATCTTTTCCATAAGTACGTCAAAATCTGTGCTGTGAAATAAGCTTATCATATTTCAACTTGTATGGGACAACTCCTGTCATATAATAATATTAAGAGTTACATTGGTCTTGCTCATTTGCCAGAAAAGTGTCTCAAAGAACTACAAGATATAAATTAACGGCAATGCAAATTTGTATGTGTGCATGTGTGTGCAATCTCTCACACAAACACAGAGGAAGTAGCAGGCTTGTTTGCAACTCACTGTATTAAGCCAGAGCATCGTTTACATAAAGAGGAAGCCACAAACGAGATTGTATGTTGAATGGAGGTGGGATGGGGGAGTATTTGATGTCATAGAGGGACAGACCAGGCTTATGTTTTACAAGCTGACAGTAAAGACGCACTTCTGGATGTGAAAGAGAAGCTCAGCCTCTCCATTCACCTGTTCCTACAGATCTCAGGTCATCATGGACATAGTGGTGCAAAACATCTACCTCCTGGTCATTGTCACCCTCATCAGCGTACTTCAGAACGGTGAGAAAAAGCAAGAAGCATAGTTTAAAACTCTAAATCAGTAGTTAGATATGCTTACAGTATAATGATGTTGTGATGATGTTAATACTCTCTGTGTTTAAGCATTCTTTGCCCTGAAGGTAGAGAAGGAGTGCATCAGTCAAAATATCCGCACACCTGCCTTTGAACGAGTTTCTTGTGCCAAGTAAGTGCCCTTTCATACTCAGTTCTTGTGTTAATCTATGGAAACCAGAATCATGGAGATAGGCATGGGGAACTTTCCATAAGATCATCTCTCAATGCAAATCAAATAGCTATTAAGCTAACTGAAATAAAACCATGCCTATCTCTTGGTATGGTGAAGGGTATGTGGTGATATGGGGTAGTTTTAATTCCAAAGGCCAAGGAAACTTTGTCAGGATGCATAGTATCCTGGATCCATGAAATAAATGGCCTTTAAAAATAAAAATCTGCCTGCTTCTATGAAAATTTAACATATGGGTGTGTATATATGCCCCCTGTATTTTAAGGGAAAACATTTATTTATTTACAATACATTAGACATTCACAAACAATGGGACTTGTGTTTCCTACTATAACTCATTCTCACTCATAAACTTTGCATTTCCCCTAAATATTACCTCCAACGAGAGGCAGAACTCATTTGCCTGAACACTCCCATATTAGAGACTAGAGCTGGTACAGAGTTCATTTGAATGGTTGCTAGGAAAGCATCAATGATTTATAATTTATATAATTACATTTTTATTGATCCCCAGTGGGGAAATTACAATTTACACTCTGTTAGAAATCTCTACACACAGGCCTGAAATACACACAAACACACACACAGACATGCTCAGGACCTATTCATGCAAAAATGGAGAGATATCGGAGTGAGACAGCTGCCAGTGCTGGACCAGTAATCTGAGCGGTGGGGGGTTATGGTGCCTTGCTCAAGAGGAGGTGAATGTGCATCTCTCTGGCTAGAAATCCACACTCTTACTTTTGTTCCATACGGGGACTTGAACCTGAGACTGTTTCCAACCCAACTCCCTACAGACTGAGCTATTGGCATCAGGAAAACATTCTTTCCTCTAGCCTCTTATTTAGGTGACTCATCATCTTGTGTTAAAGTTAAAGGAATGAAACCTGCATATATATTTGCAATCTGTGGATGGACATTTGATACTGATGTTATGCTCTGTCCTGTTTCAATCCAGGGATCACGTGCAACAAAAAAGCAAACTTGTTTCTCAGAATAATGACTTTTGCGCTTATTGCAAAACAACTTGGCACATTATGGTTGGCCAACTCAAGGGTATGTTTACCTGACTACTTACAGTATATTCCTCATTTCAACAATCAATCAAACAATGACTCAAGTAATTCACAAGTTTACAACAAATTTGTTATTGATTTACCAAAAATGACAAACATTCTCTTGTTCCAGTTTCTCAAATGTCAGGACTTGTTGCTTTTCTGTTTCAACAAACAGGCTACAGCTTGAAATTCAAATCGTATATTTGTAACTGCCACTTCTCTATCTTTATTCCAGTCACTCTTTAACTCTATGAGTAACAATTAACTTCCTGTTTTTAAAAGGAAACATCGCCACATCCTGTCCAGTAGGTAATACGAGGATTTCAAATGTTAGCCTCTAAAATGTGATGCAAGCATTTGGTGACTAAATAACCTTCGCAATATTGTCAAAGGGTTTTAGAGGTAGAAAGAGGTAAACATATCCTGTACAGGAAAATGGTAGAAAAGTCAGAAAAAATATAGAAACTAATTTCTGTAACAAATTAGCTTGTGAGCCCTCTATTGTTGTATGATGTTTCTTTTGATAACTCTCCTGACATGCGTGATATTGGAAAAGGATTAAGGGACGTGGCTCCGGGTGCAACACACTGCACCGATTATTGCAAAGTATTGCAACAGCCAGTACGTGCAGACTCGGCGAGTGGGCTCAATGTTTCCTGGCTTCCCATTTCAACTCTGTTGCTTCAATAATCAGGCAGCCAAACTGGGTTTTCTTGCTCATGCACTGTTTTTATCTTTCCCAGCTACTTCTGCTCTGCACTTTCAAAACATTTCCTAATAACAGCCATAGCAACAGTTTCAGTCTCCACACTGTCTATGTAACAGTTTGCAGATTGCTTCATAGTTTCTTGTTGCAGGTGACTTCCTTGACATGTGCTAATTACACCTCTTGTTTGCGCGTCTTCCAGTCGTAACTGCATGGATTCTTATCCCACATTCCTGGCAGTGATGTGGTGTGCCGGTCTGTGTCTCAGTCAAGGTAATCATTGATCAACTACTGATAATATTACACATGTTTAGATCACTTCCTCACCTTTATTTGATAAGCAACATTTAAAATTGCACCTGTCGTAAAATTAGTAACACTTAAACTATATGACCAAAAGTAGATGGACACTCAAACACACAAAAGTTCCAAAAGCATGGGTATTCATTTGCCTCCAGTCTACAGAAAAGGCTTTCCACACCATTTTGGAACCCTGGCTGCAGGGATTTTCTGCCATTCAGCCACATGAGCATTAGAGGTTTTAGGACTGGATGTCGGCTTATTTGGTCCAGCTCACATTATCAGTTAGAGTCCTGATTCATCCTAAATGAGTTGTATGGGGTTGAGTTACAGGAGCAATGATGGGACAAGCCTTTTGTTCTTATCAGACTGGTTGCTGTCGGTAGATTCTATTTACATAATAAATTCATGTTCAAACAATACTGTATTGTATTTCATTTGCAACTTTGACATATTTAGACTCTTCTGAGCTCAACAAATAACTAACCCAGAATACTCAGAACTATATTTAACTCCTGTATTTTCATGCAAAAAAAAGTTCACATGTAATAAAACATGTACATTAAACCAGACTATCCCCACTTTGGTCATATTCTTTCAGGATTGTTAACCTTTCATACACTGCAACTGATCAGCAGCCCACATACATAACATATGTGAATACTATTTTATTCCAGTTTTTGTTACCATCTTCAACAAGAGACTAATTACTTACAAAGGAAAGCTTACTCGCCATTGCCTGAGAGCTTCAATTCCATAGCATATAAAACTGTCACAATTTCTAAACTGCTGGGAGTAGGCATTTTCTACCCAAACGATGCAGTCAGTTGTCATGTGCATGCTCACCCTCTGCCAGCATTTTCACGGGCTTCACTGATAAGATAAATACATAAAAAGTGACTACATTCTGCGTGGGTGACATTATAGAAGGACCATTGTGTGCTGTATCATAAAGACATCCCTTAAATGGAAAAAGGAGCTTTGCCCAAACCATTAAACACAGCCCCAGATCTAAAGTGGACAGGGGTGTCCATATACCTTTGGCCATAAAGTATATTATGAATGAATGAATGAATGAATGAATGCTTTATTTTAAACATTAAAAATAAAAATACAAACACAAACAAAATATTAATTTAACATATCTGAAAAGGAATAGAAAGAAGCAAAAGCTTATTTGATCCTACCCCCTTTTCCACTACTCATCATCACAAATAGCTAAATGTTTACATCATAAAGTATTAATATCATATTCAACATGTTTTTTACAATTTCCTACATAAGTATACTTATGCAACGAAAGGTATTTTTTTTTCCTAATAAATAAATAATGTAAACAAATACATAAATCTGATTGTCAAAACCCTTCCGCCTCCCTGCATTTTGTAAAAAACGTTTTTGTACTGTTTTTTAAACTTTATGAAACCACATGGAGGTTATACATGATTTCTTATGATTTCTCTTTTTCCTGTCATCTGTTTGAAGCTCCTGCTGCCTTTGCTGGGATCATCTATCTTGTAGTCAGGCAGAAGTACTTTGTTGGATACATGGGACAAACCTCTCAAAGGTAAATAAACACAAGCAATCTATGTTGCATGTGTGTGTGTGTGTTAAGAGGCATGGTCTAACAGATATATACATCTTTTCCCCGCAATTATCTGTAGCACCCCAGGCTACCTGTTTGGAAAACGCATCCTCTTCTTCCTGTTCCTTATGTGCATTGTGGGCATTTTCAACTACATGTTGATGCGCTACTACGGCAGCGACTATAAGGAATACGTGGAAACAATCACCAGCGCTTCATCTGCTCTTCTCCTCATCCCTTAGTGCAGTGTGTGATACATAATGGCAACAACACTCCACATTTATCATTTAACTGATGAGAACTTAATTAAAACTCTGTACTCATGTTTTTTGTAAAAGAGAATTTATTGTGTAAAAATAAAAACCTCTCATAAACAAATACTGACTCTTTAGAACAAAAGTCTACAAGCCTTTAATTCTGCAGTAGCACAGATTTGAAGAGAAGAGAAACTTTCTTGAAAATGCAGACCCAGACTCCATCTCCATCAACTGAGTGGGTAAACTCCTTTTTTTTCTCTTGCTCTCCATCCACTGCTGGCTCATGTCAGTCTCAACTTTAATGGTAAGAGATATGAGCAGAGAAGACGAGTTAGACAAATGTCTGTGCACGCTGACAAATACAGCAAAAAAATATGTTAGGTTCCATATGTGTTTATGTTATGTCATGAATGTGAAAATTAACTGCTACCTCCTCTGTCAGCTCTAACCACTGAAAAGAAAGAAGCGAAGAAATCAGGCCAATTACAAAAGCTGGTCAGTCTCATGTTGCCTGAGCTCACTACTATTCATGAGCTCGCCCAGTTGCGCTGGGTAAAGGATGCTGATAGCCAGGCTCTCTTTCGCTAGCTGTTAGCCAATCAGAGTCAAGCAGCTTAGCTCCTTGAATATTAAGGAGAACTGGCACAAATTGAGGTTTCCTGTAGGCTTTCTATACCACGCTAGAATGACTTGAAAAAGGTAACCATTTTTCCACAAAAAATGTGACAGAGTCCATGGTAGAACTTCAGACAGACCAGAAAGTCATGACATTTGTGTAGCGGGGCACCTTTAAGGTCACAATTAACGTGATAGGAAGAATAAGAAATACTTACGTTAAATTTTCTTTTGCTGAACCCAAACCAATGTGGGAAGTCAAAGAGAGCATCAGAGTAGTATTTGAGGGTGAAGGAGGTGTCTCTCCACACAGGTTTGACTTTCATGAGTTCGTCCGTTATGATGTGGATGTTTTTAGCTGCCCAGCTCTCCAGTAGTTCAGTCAAGTCAATCTGTTATAAGGAAAAGTCACTTTCAATGCCAAAGTACAAAACATGGTAACTCCTGGAATGTACTAAACAATTTAAAAGTGACAGAAAGACCGTGAATTCCTACTTACATCCACCCTGTAGCTTTCCCCAGCAACAGAGGAGATGGTCCAGTCCAGGCCTCTCTCCATCTGCCACTTGATGAAAGGATTGTTGCCGTCTATGGACACTACAAACTGCTTCAGCACTGATTTAGAGAGAAAGAGGAGAGAAAACGGTTAGTAGAGAGTGCAGAAAATATGTTGTCATGTGGCACAAGTAGGCCTACTGTGCTGCCATTGTAATTTCTCTACCCCACCCATTGCAAATATCCCAAGTTTAGGACATGAGTTAGCCATGCCACACCAAACTGCTTGACCAATTTAGCAGCAGAGCTGACTACACACTGGGTTCAAAATTACAATTTTGTACAAGCTAAAAATGCCAGTGGTGCCTTTGATGACCTTTTTTCTTTACTGTGTAATTATTTCAGTGTAATTACACAAAAACCTTTTTTTTCTGAGTCATGCTGAGGTCATATGGTAAAATGGGTAGGCCTAGTATAGTTTACATTACCTCGAGCTTTATTTGCTGCCTTTTTGCCGGTCACAGAAAAGTTGTCTTCGCAGGCAGACATCAGTAGATAGATCCTCTTGGTCAGCAGACTCTTTCTCATGCTGGTGTACTCCCATAAATTGTGCATTTTAACTTTCCTGTTTAAAAAACAAATCAGACATTTTCATGCGAGTTATTTTTACAGTCTGCCTATTATATGCGTGTATTTATCAAGCCGTGCATCATCCCATGCAGTAGACTTGCTTTCCTCACCTTCCCAGCGACTTCTGGAAAACTATTTTCCCTCTGCAGGAGTCAAAGTCATCGATGAGCACCAAGCTCTTCTCCGGCTCGCTGTGCACTCGGTAACCCGAGCAGAGAACCTCCACGGAGAAAGCGGCCGGAGGCTCTCTCAGAAACTCTTCCAACTCTGTCACTTCCATCCAGCTGTGGGACACTTGGTTTATCGTCATGGTGTGACACGTTTCTCCTGTAGGCCTACGTCCTCCTGCTGCTGTTAAGTTGCCTGTCTCAAATCTGCAGCTATAATAACCACAGTAAAGTTACAGTTTAGACCATAGATAAGACTTCCGGTCTTCTTTGGCCAAAATAAAGCCGCTAATTAGGATCGTTCAAGTCGTTTAAAAGGCAAAAACACCAACCATCCCCGTGCTCTAGCTTCTCAAATGTGAAGATGTGCTGCGTTGGTTTACTATAGGCCTATGGCATTGTAAATATAATATATTTGATAATATATTTAAATTCATTAATTTGTAGTCCTGATATTGAGCAGTCAATTAATCTTTTAGTCAATCAGTCGATTCAGATTCACATTTTTCACTATTTACTGACATTTAAAACACCAAACTATTAATTGAAAAATTAATATTAAGGAAGGCTACAAAAGTAGATATAAGAACCCTCAAAGAAATGTTGCTTCAAAGTTCAAATCAAATGATGTTCTCTATGTGTAACATTATCCAAATGTTACAGATTGTTATATAATGTCTAAAAAATACATATAGCCTATCATTTTTCAGATATCTTATGTTTCGTATTAATGTTGTTCTTTCCATAAAAAAACAATATTTTGAAAGCAAATGTATTTACTTCCCTAGGGTATGAACGGTACGACACGGCTCTTCCAAGGATACTTTTGAGGACTTTAGCCTACTATTTTATCAAGGAGCCTGACATGGCTGGTTGGTTCTTCCCTATACATAAATACATACATAACACACATAAGTGGGCAATTAAAGTAAACGATAATGATAAATAAACAGTCATCATAACAAAAAAGTTATAAAAGTCAAATAAATGGAAAAACTACATTGTCCATTGTTTCCTTGATGGTCTGGCAAAGCGAGACTAATTGTTCCCTTTTATTTAGACTATAAAACTAATTTCCTGGAATGTACGAGTTTATGAGAAGTCACTTGAAGGCAGCATTTGGCCTAGCGCATGGTATCAGCTGTAGGCAGACTGTTGAACTGAGAAGGAAAGGTACAGCACCCATATTGAAACATAATTAGTCACTTGAGAACCTTTGTGGAGCAATGACAAGATTAATGTGCTGCATATTTGTGTATTATATCGACAAACTGTTCTGGTGTGCAGGCTTTTCTAATAACGTTGCATATTGTATCCATAAACAATGTTTGCTCAGACCTTTTCAGTTGAATACATGCAGATTAGATTAGATTAGATTAGATTAGATTATACTTTATTCATCCCACAACGGGGAAATTTTGTTATTACAGCAGCAGCATTTCTTTCAATAACAGCAAAAAGCAAAAACACACAAACAAGTAAGCACACAAGAAATACAGGCAAACAATAGACAATGATTATATGGTAGACTGAGTAAGAAAATGGCGTCAAATAAAGGTATTTTAAAGTGCGGTTGCCATGATACAAGAAACAATATTGCAGTGTAAGTGACGTTAAAATTAAATTGAATGTGTAATTAGAGTAATGAAGCAAGAGTCGGTAGCATAATTTAAATTATATTAACCTGTGACCATAAATATTGAAA
>CM057259.1:24798333-24805833 GCA_029931835.1 Etheostoma nigrum
AGCAACAAATGGACGAAAACATAATAATAATATGTAGAGTTATATAAATAATAATAATAATTATATGAATTAAAACACTGACGTCATGTCAAGGCTGCTGCATGATGCCTTCAGGAGCAGTTCGTGGATCTCGCGAAATCAAAGATATAAACGTTAATCTCGTTTGATTTGTTAGGTCTCTCTTTATTTTGATTCACGTGTCTTTATTAATCAGAACATATTTAGGCTATACTTTATATATTATTTATATATTGAGAGCCTAAATATATATTACAGTATATATAATTTTACATTACATAGACTGTGCTGTGATTACCGACAGCACCTGAAGGTCTCATTAGTCACGTGAACCGTCACGAGACGGAAATGGGAAGCTGAGTTCCGACTGATAAAAATACGAAGAAGAAGAAGAATGGTGAGAAATGCCTTTAATGTTTTTCTTTATGAAGTTATTAAAGGTCCCACTGTGACGTCACTGCGCCTCACAGACTGATTGTTAGCAGTTAGCATGTTAGCTCGGTGCGATCCTGTGTGTTGTTTCAGGCAGTTAGCCTGTTAGCAGTTAGCCTCTCTCTTCTCTGAGGGTTGTTTGCATCTCTCCACATTTTATCCATTTCTGGTAAACACACACAGACACACACACACACAGAGACACACATACACACACACACAGAGAGACACACAAACACACAGAGACACACACAGCCACATAATTATTATGCTAAGTTATCTTTATGTATTCATGCATTTGAATGCATCTAATTAAAGTTAAAGTATATTTATGATTGGTGTGGGTGAAGTGTGTTGTCGTTTCTCCCGTTGTGACCCAGACCACGGCGACTCTGACGGCGGGTCTGGAGCGGATCCCGGACCAACTCGGGTACCTGGTCATCAGCGAGGACGGAGTCCTGGCCGTGAGTGAACAACTCTGCGCACCAAACCCCATTCAACTCTCACCCTCTTTAACACTCTTAATCTGCAGCTTGCATATTAAATATAAACACATTATATTTTAATTGGGTGGAGCTTTTGTAAAAGTTCCCGATTGTTGGATGGATTATTTTAACAATCAGCTGACATTTAGTCCAGAGGATCCAAATTATTATCAGTCAGATTCTGATGGAAGTCAATGGAGGAGACGGACTTACATGGCTCAATGTTTGACTGGAGTTTGGTGGTTAGGAAAGTTTATTCACATCGCATTAGAGAACCAGTTAAGGTCCTTGCGGGGGCTATGGACGTATATATTGGTTTAGTTTATAACTGACCTTTGACCCCCCTCCCCCCAGTCTGCAGGTGAGCTGGAGAACGATGAGCTCACAGCCAGTGTGATGATGCAGATGGTTCGAACAGCGAGTCGGCTCCGGTTATCGGGATCAGCTGATCCACCCTTCAAACGCATGTCAGGTAACTAATTACCGTCGGGTAACACTATGTAAATAAACAGCTGTGTGCTTCATCACCAACTCCACCAGACTCCATGTAAATAATCACTACTTTAATCATCGTAAAACACGCTTCATTCAAAGTGGACAGAAACTAAATAAAACTACCAAAAGCCGTCTTGGTTCATCTTTCCACTGTTCCAACAATCACCACTCTGGTCTGGTTGGAATAAACTCTTAATTCACCCATTTACATGTGGAGATATGCTGCTCTATACACGCTAAAAGTAGTGATTATTTACATGGAGTCTGGTGGAGATATGCTGCTCTATACATGCTAAAAGTAGTGATTATTTACATGGAGTCTGGTGGAGATATGCTGCTCTATACACACTAAAAGTAGTGATTATTTACATGGAGTCTGGTGGAGATATGCTGCTCTATACACGCTAAAAGTAGTGATTATTTACATGGAGTCTGGTGGAGATATGCTGCTCTATACATGCTAAAAGTAGTGATTATTTACATGGAGTCTGGTGGAGATATGCTGCTCTATACACGCTAAAAGTAGTGATTATTTACATGGAGTCTGGTGGAGATATGCTGCTCTATACACGCTAAAAGTAGTGATTATTTACATGGAGTCTGGTGGGTTTAGGGGATTAAATTACATCTTTAGATCTCACCTTTTCTTCTTCTTCTCTCAGTGGTTTTGGAGGACTTTGTTTACGCGGTGACGGTTTCAGGTCAGAAGGTTTTCGTGGTCAAACGTCAGAACAACCAGCAGGAACCAATCAATGTGTAGAGGCCGTGAGACAGCGGACAGACAACGATTATGTTTCTAACTCTGATAAGTAAAGTTGTGTATTTAACTGAATAAAGTTTGAGATTGAAAGTATTTTACAAGATCTGCAAACATTTAAAAAACAATTACTCTTTTATTTTGAAAGACAGATTCTTCTTCCTCTCATAAGACTCAAAGATGTCCCGAATCCCCAAAATATGACTCTGAACTCTGACCTCAAACGCATCGCTCCTAACCAGTGAAAAGATCAAAGAGAGTTTCTCTTTGATCTCATTAATAACTTTTGTTTTATTCTTCATATTAAATGATTCGGTTGAACCTGTAGTTTCAGCAGCATTTACCCCGTCTTAAAGCTACGACGCGTACCTTCTCATGTCTTAAAGCTACGGGATAATAATCACAAGAAACACTTTAGAAAGTTAAAGGTTTCCATTATAAAAACGTTACGTTGAGCGGAGATTTTGTTATTTAAATTTGCCAAAATATTTGCACCTTCAAAAACAGAAATTGTTTTTATAAAAGAAAAGTCTGTCAAGTAGCTGAGAAGAAAAAAACCTTTATTGCGTCGTCGTCTTCTCGCTGCTTCACATTGTTGAGGAATGACACCGCCGCCGCCCCCCCCGGTCAACCCTGCGTTGTGTCACCACGTTCAGCCCCGACAACACATAGCAACCAGTTCATTTCACCTGGAACCAGGGGGGGGGAGAGTTACAGACACGTCTCTGCTGATTGGCTGTCAGCTGGAACAAAGCCAACAAACCAGAGACAACAGTTCAACACGTCCTTTAACACGGTAACCGTAGCAACACGCCGTTTAGAGCCGAGGGGTCAGACATTAATGGCCAACGCGTAGAGCTCACAACACGCTGTTATTTAAGAGACGTCAGATTTCTGTGACTGTGTTAAGTATGATCAATATGGGACAACATCACATGATCAATATGGGACAACCTTAGTGGTCCCCTAATTCTGTATCTGAAGTCACTTTTATCCTACCCTCCTGGGTTAAGGACCCTACCCACCCGGGTTAACCCTAACTCTCCTGGGTTAAGGACCCTACCCACCCGGGTTAAGGACCCTAACCCTCCTGGGTTGAGGACCCTAACTCTCCTGGGTTAAGGACCCTAACCCACCTGGGTTAAGGACCCTAACCCTCCTGGGTTAAGGACCCTAACCCACCCGGGTTAAGGACCCTAACCCACCCGGGTTAAGGACCCTAACCCACCCGGGTTAAGGACCCTAACCCTCCTGGGTTGAGGACCCTAACTCTCCTGGGTTAAGGACCCTAACCCTCCTGGGTTAAGGACCCTAACCCTCCTGGGTTAAGGACACTAACCCTCCTGGGTTAAGGACACTAACCCTGATCTTAGATGCTTTGACCCATGTTGCCATGCCGTTCTCCGTGTTGCTACGGTGGACTCCGTGTTGAACAACATATTTCCTCGTATTGTATATTTAAATTCAGTTGTTGCTACGTGTTTTCGGGGATGAACGTGGCCCTGTAGTTAAACCCCTCCCTCAGGAAACCGTCAGTTATCTTAAGCCCTCCCATTCCATCACTTCCTGTCCCATGATTCTGAGTTAAAACATGCGGATAAAAACAAGAAACATCTTTAGGAAGAACAGAAGAAGAGGATGAGCTCAGAGTCCATGACATCACTTCCTCCTACAGACACATTTATAATTTAAAAAAACAAAACAGCCCCTCGTCTTCGTCTCTGTACAAGGCCCTCAGTGATGACATCATCAGTCTGCTGTTTCCTGTTAACGCTTCGACAACTCGTTGGACAGCCAATCAAGACCCTCGTACAGACCGGTGCCCTGCGTGGCGCAGGTTGCCTGCACATGCCACTGGCAGACAGACAGGGAGAGAGACAGACAGGTTAGAGACGGGTTAGAGAGAGACAGATCAGAGAGAGACAGATTAGAGAGAGACAAGTCCTTACGGTCCTGCTGCGCAGGCTGTGCAGCCCCAGCTTGTCGGTGAGTTCACTGACCCCCAGGGCGTTGGGGAGGTCCTGCTTGTTAGCGAACACCAGGAGAACCGCCTCCTTCAGCTCATCCTCCTGGATCTGGGGTGGGGGGGACAATTACATCATCACACCGCCCAGCTGATCACAGGGTAACACAGGGTAACCGTGGCTGTCACCCCCCGATGTCAAGAAAGGGCAGAGAGAGTAGCATATAAGATGCTAACGAGATACTGATGCTAACGAGATGCTAGATGTTATTTTTTTATTATTACATGATTTCACTAATCTCAGAACGACAGTCATGTCTTAATCTGAGCATGAACCTGCTCCTCTCCTCTCATCGGGCAGTAACCCGGCAACGTGAACGCTACTCACCATCTTGGAAAGTTCCTCCGCCGACTCTGTTACTCTCTCTCTGTCGTTACTGTCAACCACAAAGATCAGACCCTACACACACACACACACACACACAGACACAGACACGCACGCACACACACGAGTAAGAAACACCAAACGTTTCCATAATGTCCTGTGCATGTGTGTACCTGTGTGTCCTGGCTGTGTACCTGTGTGTCCCGGCTGTGTGCTGTGTACCTGTGTGTCCCGGCTGTGTGCTGTGTACCTGTGTGTCCCGGCTGTGTACCTGTGTACCTGTGTGTCCCGGCTGTGTACCTGTGTGTCCTGGCTGTGTACCTGTGTGTCCCGGCTGTGTGCTGTGTACCTGTGTGTCCCGGCTGTGTGCTGTGTACCTGTGTGTCCCGGCTGTGTACCTGTGTGTTTTGGAAGTAGTGTCTCCACAGAGGACGGATCTTGTCCTGACCGCCGACGTCCCAGACTGTGAAACAGATGTTCTTGTACTCCACCGTCTCCACATTAAAACCTGGAACCAAAATCAGCTTGTTTCATCTGTTACATTACAGCTTGTTTCTCCTGATGCTGAACATCTGTCCTGTAGGGTAACATTACAGCTTGTTTCTCCCTGATGCTGAACATCTGTCCTGTAGGGTAACATTACAGCTTGTTTCTACCTGATGCTGAACATCTGTCCTGTAGGGTAACATTACAGCTTGTTTCTCCCTGATGCTGAACATCTGTCCTGTAGGGTTACATTACAGCTTGTTTCTACCTGATGCTGAACATCTGTCCTGTAGGGTTACATTACAGCTTGTTTCTACCTGATGATGAACATCTGTCTTGTAGGGTTACATTACAGCTTGTTTCTACCTGATGCTGAACATCTGTCCTGTAGGGTTACATTACAGCTTGTTTCTCCCTGATGATGAACATCTGTCTTGTAGGGTTACATTACAGCTTGTTTCTTCTGATGCTGATCTGTAGGAAGCTTGTTTCCCATGATGACTCACCGATGGTGGGGATGGTGGTGACGATCTCTCCGAGCTTCAGCTTGTAGAGGATCGTTGTTTTTCCAGCTGCGTCCAAACCAACTGAAAGAGACGGAAACTAGCTTTAGTTTGACCTTTGAAACCAGAGCTAAAACGTTAAAACCGATGATCTAACGGCTAAGCTACATCAGACCCGTCTGGCGGCTAGCCGCGTTAGCTTCTAGCCGTGTTAGCTTCTGTTAGCTTCCAGCCGCGTTAGTTGCTGGAGTTCTTGTCCACTCAGGCGGGACTAGCCATCTAAGAACCGGATCAATAAGTCGATTCGGAAACGTATTTACATCGGAGGGAAACGCCGGTACTGGCTGGTGAGCCTCAGAGCTAGCTAGCTAGCCTAGCCGCGGGTTATGGCTAGGAGGGATACAGCTACGGGCAGAAGTTAAGCAAATTCTCACAAACCCAACATAATGTCATAATATAACTGCAGTGCCTTCCCCAGGAAACGCGTGCGTGTTCCTCTGGAGAGCTCTAACCAAAAACAATGTTTTTACTGAACATAACGACTTGTTTCGCTGTCTACGCTAACGTAACGGTCGCTGTATCCGTTCTAGCCGCGGGGGGAGGCTAGAACCCACCCATCAGGATCCGCATTTGCTTCTTCCCGAAGAACTTGGAGAACAGAGCCGAGATGGTGAGGCCCATGGTCGGTCGCGGGGTCCCGGTTCTGCGGCGGGGACGGAGAGGTCCGGAGGTCCGGGAGAAACTGCTCGGAGCCGCAGGAGAGGCGGAGAAACACCGGACAATCAGCCGACTCCTCCTCGGTGCCACGTCCAGGCCAACGCGGAATAAATGACGTCACGGCTTCAAAAACAACTTTATTGACACACATAAAATACACATGTTGCGTTCAGGTTCTACTGGTACGGCGGTCATTCCCTGAAATGAAATGAATAAATACGGATGAAAATATACCACAATGTAATTTAAAGGAATATAACTATATAGATGTCCTTCAAATACAATAGTTATATAAATATATATATATATTTATAATTTTTCAGAACATGAGCTTCTTTTTTATTAGATTTTGTCTCATTCTGTTGCTGTTTTGTTCAACGACATACATACTCATATTATATATGTGTACATATATATATTATATTATACTATTATCATTTCATTATATTTTCTGTTGTATAATAACTGAATAATCTGGCATTAGTAAAGTTTAAAAAGAGAAAGTAAATGAATATTATAAAACAAAACACCGTATTTTCCGTGGTGAATCTGTTTATTCCAGACCGTCTCGAGCCTGAACGCAGCACCAGGTTCCCGCCCCTTCCACTTCCGGGCCAGGCCAACATGGCGGCTGTCGTCTGACAGACTGAACTCGGAGTATTTATGTGAATATTCACGGTTTTCTGATTAAATTAATCATCTTTTTCTTTTTAATAACTGTTTGAGTTCCAGTTCCGGGTCGTTAAACTACCGGGAGCAGTTCCCCGGGTAAGAACCGGACACACCGGAACCACCGGACATAATATGGGTCCTCCCCAGAGTAACGTTACTCTCAGAAGATACGTTACCCTCAGATGATACGTTACTCTCAGAAGATACGTTACTCTTACAAGACACGTTACTGTCAGAAGATACGTTACTCTCAGAAGACACGTTACTCTTACAAGATACAACACGTTCATTTAGTTATGTTCTCTTAGAAGATACGTTACTCTTAGAAGATACGTTACTCTTAGAAGATACGTTACGTTACTCTCAGAAGATACGTTACTCTTAGAAGATACGTTACGTTACTCTTAGAAGATACGTTACGTTACTCTTAGAAGATACGTTACGTTACTCTCAGAAGATACGTTACTCTTAGAAGATACGTTACTCTTAGAAGATACGTTACTCTCAGAAGATACGTTACTCTTAGAAGATACGTTACTCTCAGAAGATACGTTACTCTTAGAAGATACGTTACTCTTAGAAGATAC
>CM057259.1:24810833-24862622 GCA_029931835.1 Etheostoma nigrum
TAATGTCCACTCTCCCAGGCTGTGGAGCGGGGGGCGGAGTCTGAAGCTCACCTGAGCCAGGTGAGTCAGGAGAGAGACGAGCTGAAGGAGAAGCTGCTCGCCTCCGAGCGACATCACAGGAAACCTGATCCTCGATTGGACGAGCTGCAGCAAGAGCTGGCGCACCTGAAGAAGAACTTCCAGACACAGAGCGACATCCAGACCAAGAAGGTAGGCCAGACTACCTGAACCAGGCTAAACCTGGACCTGGAATAACCTGAACCAGGCTAAACCTGGACCTGGGATAACCTGAACCAGACTCAACCTAGACCTAGGATAACCTGACCCAGGCTAAACCTAGCCCTGGGATAACCTGAACCCTGCTAAACCTAGACCAGGCTAAACTGTCTGTCTTACTGCTTGTCTCTCTCTGTCTGTATGTCTGTCTGACTACCTGTCTCTCTCTCTGTCTGCATGTCTGTCTGACTATCTATCTGTCTCTCTGACTGCCTGCCTGTCTGTCTACCTGTCTATCTCTCTGACTGCCTGTCTGTCTGAAGGCCAGCGAGGCGGAGCAGCGTGCTACTGAGCGTGCTCAGTGTGCTGAGCGGCGTGCAGCGGGTCTGGAGCAGCGTGTGTCAGAGCTGTCGGAGCTGCTGGGCGGCGCGGAGCGGGCAAGGCACCGCGAGCAGACGGCGGCCCAGAGACTCCGAGACCGCGTCCTGCAGCTGGACCACGAGAACAAGATGCTGGCCAAGGCCATGACCTCTGACCTCGGCCTAGAGAACAAGATGCTGGCCAAGGCCGTGACCTCTGACCTTGCCAAGGTCGTGACCTCTGACCTCGCCAACGCGGTGACCTCTGACCTCGGCATGGACGAGTCGCAGCTGGACGTCGGCGTCCTGAAGGAGAAGCTGGAGAATGTAAAGAAGATGCTGCAGCTGGCGGCAAAGGTAGACCCCGAGCACAGTACCCAGGACCTCCAAGTCCAGAAGGTCCAGCACGAGGTCCAGGACATCCAGAACCTGGAGATTCAGAACCTCCAAAAGGTTCAGGACAGCCAGAAGGTCCAGAACCTCCAGGACATCCAGAAGGTTCAGGACCTGGAGGTATGGTGCCTACATTCATCCAAATAGCTGAGAGACCATCAACTTTTCTGCCTTTTTCCTTTTAAAAATCTGATTTATTTGAGTTTTTAACAAAAAGAACAGACACCGAGAGTTTTATACAGGAGGAAAGGTGCAGTTCAGGGGGCTGGAGGGCCAGGAAAAAAAGTCAAAGTCAAAGTACTTTTTATTGGTCTCCCTAAGGAGAAATTTGCTTTGGACACTGAGCAACTTACTTAGCTGCAAAAGTTACAGACATAACGACAAGCACAGGGTTAAAAACAATTAAAGGACAACATACAGCAAACATATATGGGCTACTCGAGGGCCTGTGCAAATTACAGATATACGATGTCTTATACTAAATAAGATAAAAGCCATACTTCACAACAAAACCAATTTCATTCATCCATCACAGATATACATAAAAATGGGAGGGCCAGGATAGGGCAGTTCAGGGGGCTTTTTGATTTCCATACTGACCCAGTTGATGTGGTTGTGTCCCTCTGTGGAGGCGTTGCCGGGTGGAGACGAGGCCTCCGCGGCGGCGGTCTACCGCCAGGAGCTACAGCAGCTGCGGGACGAGTTTGAGCGCTACAAGCTGCGGGCGCAGCTGGTCCTGAAGAACAAGAACGCCAAAGATGGCTGCCAGGCCCGGGAGCTAGAGGAGGCGCGGGACCAGCTGGCCGAGCTGAAGGAGAAATACATTCACCTGCGTCTCCATAGCGACGAGGCAGAGACCCTGCACCGCCGAGACCTGGACCAGCACCGGAACCATGTCTCCGCCGTACAGCTCGCCCACAGGCAGGACCTGGACCGCCTGCAGGCAACGCACAGGGACGCACTGCTTAGGCTTGAGGCAGAGCTGCACAAGCAGAGAGACAGGTACACGCAGAGACACAGGGACACGCAGAGAGACACAGGGACACGCAGAGAGACAGGTACACACAGAGACACAGGGACACCCAGAGAGAGACAGGTACACGCAGAGACACAGGGACACGCAGAGAGAGACAGGTACACGCAGAGACACAGGGACACGCAGAGAGAGAGACACGCACAGAGAGACAGGTACACGCAGAGACACACGCAAAGAGACACACACAGAGAGACAGGTACACGCAGAGAGACAGGTACATTCTTTCTATGTATTTATTTAGAGCTGCGAAGCATTTTGATAATAAATCAGTTTTATAATTATTATTTATGATTTACTATTCTGATTATTATAATTTAATAATATTCCTGTTGTTAGAGATCTTGTTTATCTGATATATAACCTGTTATTATTATTAATATTATTTAATTTTAATATTATTTATTATTAATATTCCTGTGACCTGTGTTCCAGGACGCTGGCTCTGCTGCAGGAGAAGGACCAGGAGCTGGAGCGTCTCCGTGCGGCGGCGGTGCCGCGCTGCACCGACGCCGTGGCGCCGCCGGCCGCCGAGCCCTCGCCCGGCCCGGACGGCGAGGGTGACATCATCGCGGCGGCGCTGCGGCGGGCGGCGCCCGGCGAGCCCACGCTGCTGCTGTACGCCGAGCAGCTGGCGCGTAAGGAGGCGGAGCTGGGCGCGCTGCGGCGGCAGAAGCACGCGCTGGACGGGGACGTGCACCGGCTGCAGGCGCGCCTGGTGGCGGACGCCGAGCGCCACGGCGAGGAGGCGGCGGCACTGCAGGGGCAGTTGGACGCGCTGCTCCGGGACCGCGGCCGCGCCGGCGCCAACGCCAACGTGGAGTACCTGAAGAACGTGTTCTACCGGTTCCTCACGCTGCCGGACGCCGGCGGGCGCCAGCAGACGCTCGCCGCCATCCTCGCCATCCTGCACTTCAGCCCGCAGGAGAAGCAACGCGTGCTGCGGCTGCAGGGCGCCGCCTGGTGGCCGGGAGCCCGGTAGACCGCACTGGTATTACACAATAATAATATTACATAATTATTATTTCATAATTATTACATAATATGAAATATTATATAGACAGACTGCACCGTTTATTCTGTTCCCCCCCTCATTCCCCCTGCTCTCGGGCATTCCCCCCCCATTCCCCCTGCTCTCGGGCGTCCCCCCCCATTCCCCCTGCTCTCGGGCGTCCCCCCTCCATTCCCCCTGCTCTCGGGCGTTCCCCCCCATTCCCCCTGCTCTCGGGCGTCCCCCCCCCATTCCCCCTGCTCTCGGGCGTCCCCCCCCATTCCCCCTGCTCTCGGGCGTTCCCCCCCCATTCCCCCTGCTCTCGGGCGTTCCCCCCCCATTCCCCCTGCTCTCGGGCGTTCCCCCCCATTCCCCCTGCTCTCGGGCGTTCCCCCCATTCCCCCTGCTCTCGGGCGTTCCCCCCATTCCCCCTGCTCTCGGGCGTTCCCCCCCATTCCCCCTGCTCTCGGGCGTCCCCCCCCATTCCCCCTGCTCTCGGGCGTCCCCCCCATTCCCCCTGCTCTCGGGCGTTCCCCCCCATTCCCCCTGCTCTCGGGCGTTCCCCCCCCATTCCCCCTGCTCTCGGGCGTTCCCCCCCCATTCCCCCTGCTCTCGGGCGTTCCACCCTCTCATTCGACAGTAAATGGCGCTTTCTGTGTGAATATGAACATTGGCTGAGTCATTGTGAGGAAATATTATGTAACCAACAGTCACAAGGAACTATGGGTAATGTAGTTCTTCATAGAGCTGGTTTGTACATTTGAAGTTGAAATAAAACTATTTTTTGCTTCGGTGAAATCAAAGAAATAAAGATGAAGATGTTTGGCAGATGTTTAATGACTGAAATAAGTTAATTATTGATGTAATTATAATGTAATATGTGATCATGATTCAGGTTTCAAATAAATAGTTTTAGAGAAAAAGAACAAAAAGGCAAAAATTGATTTATTATAATAATTATTAGTTACATTCACTGAGTTCTGATATAAAAATAACTTCATGGTAAAATGTGGAGTCAAATAACGTTAATAATCAAAAACAAAAGTAACTTCTGTTCAACTCAACCTGGACTCTAAAGGCAGAGTCAGGTGACCAGCGGGCGGAGTCAGGTGACCAGCGGGCGGAGTCAGGTGACCAGTGGCTGCAGCGCGGCGGGCAGCGAGCCGACGGCGGCGGCGATGGAAGTTTCCAGTTTCTCCAGAACGCCGTCCTTCACCTGCAGCTGCTGCCGCCGAGCTTTATTCTGAAAAACCAGGAACACACTTCCTGTTAGCCACAGAGGAGTATTATGGTCTTATGAGTGTGTATATATGTATATATATTTTAAATATGAGTACACATTCACAGTAAAGTTGAAAGTTTCTCACTAGTTTCTCTCTGAGCTTCAGAATAAAGTCGACAATTTCCACCTCAGACTTTTCCCTCGTCCAACTCATCAGGTCCTGGAACAAGATCCAGATGTTACAGCCAGATGTTACAGATGTTACTGTTAGATGTTACAGCCATATATTATTATTATTATATGTGAGGTAGATGATGTCGTTTGTGTCGTTGCCATGGTGACAGCGTTAGACTCACGGCGTCTCCGAGGGCAACCAGGTGGAGACTCTCCAGTTTCTGCGTCATCTCTTTGTGGCGATGCCGATACCAGCCATCAAAGTTCGGAGATCGGAAGAACTTCCTGTCAGATTAATCAGCGAAGAAGAAGAACATATATAAATACACAACAACATCAAAGATAACGACAACATCAGCGACAGGTGAGGGTTAAAGGTTAAAGGTCTACGTCACCTGTAGAGTCCTGTCCAATCCCCTTTGAGCCCTGAGGTCAGCTGAGGCCCCGCGAGGTCCAGAGTGGACAGGAAGTCTTCCTGACTGAAGGGACGGATCTGAGGGGGGGTCTACACACACAGAGCTGAGTGTTTGTTGGGTGTAATGAAGTTTCTGAATGGCTGTGAGGTCACGATGATGTTATCATTACCTTCCAAGGTGTCACCGACCTCTGCAGAGGCATCAGGCTCGCCATGTACCGCTCCTACAGACAGACAACAGTTATTTTCAGACTAAAATACATACAGTGAGGAAAATAAGTATTTGAACATGCTGCTATTTTGCAAGTTCTCCCACTTAGAAATCATGAAGGGGTCTGAAATTGTCATCGTAGGTGCATGTCCACTGTGAGAGACATAATCTAACAAAAAAATATCCAGAAATCACAATGTATGATTTTGTAACTATTTATGTGTATGATACAGCTGCAAATAAGTATTTGAACACCTGTCTATCAGCTAGAATTCTGACCCTCAAAGACCTGTTAGTCTGCCTTCAAAATGTCCACCTCCACTCCATTTATTATCCTAAATTAGATGCACCTGTTTGAGGTCGTTAGCTGCATAAAGACACCTGTCCACCCCATACAATCAGTAAGAATCCAACTACTAACATGGCCAAGACCAAAGAGCTGTCCAAAAACACTAGAGACTAAATTGTCCACCTCCACAAGGCTGGAAAGGGCTACGGGGACATGTCCAAGCAGCTTGGTGAAAAAAGGTCCACTGTTGGAGCAATCATTAGAAAATGGAAGAAGCTAAACATGACTGTCAATCTCCCTCGGACTGGGACTCCATGCAAGATCTCACCTCGTGGGGTCTCAATGATCCTAAGAAAGGTGAGAAATCAGCCCAGAACTACACGGGAGGAGCTGGTCAATGACCTGAAAAGAGCTGGGACCACCGTTTCCAAGGTTACTGTTGGTAATACACTAAGACGTCATGGTTTGAAATCATGCATGGCACGGAAGGTTCCCCTGCTTAAACCAGCACATGTCAAGGCCGTCTTAAGTTTGCCAATGACCATTTGGATGATCCAGAGGAGTCATGGGAGAAAGTCATGTGGTCAGATGAGACCAAAATAGAACTTTTTGGTCATAATTCCACTAACCGTGTTTGGAGGAAGAAGAATGATGATTACCATCCCAAGAACACCATCCCTACTGTGAAGCATGGGGGGGTAGCATCATGCTTTGGGGGTGTTTTTCTGCACATGGGACAGGGCGACTGCACTGTATTAAGGAGAGGAGGACCGGGGCCATGTATTGGGAGATTTTGGGGAACAACCTCCTTCCCTCAGTTAGAGTATTGAAGATGGGTCGAGGCTGGGTCTTCCAACATGACAATGACCCGAAGCACACAGCCAGGAGAACCAAGGAGTGGCTCTGGAAGAAGCAGATCAAGGTTCTGGCGTGGCCTAGCCAGTCTCCAGACCTAAACCCAATAGAGAATCTTTGGAGGGAGCTCAAACTCCGTGTTTCTCAGCGACAGCCCAGAAACCTGACTGATCTAGAGAAGATCTGTGTGGAGGAGTGGGCCAAAATCCCTTCTGCAGTGTGTCAAACCTGGTGAAGAACTACAGGAAACGTTTGACCTCTGGAGCTGCAAACAAAGGCTACTGTACCAAATATTAACATCGATTTTCTCAGGTGTTCAAATACTTATTAGCAGCTGTATCATACAAATAAATAGTTAAAAAATCATACATTGTGATTTCTGGATGTTTTTTTTGTTATGATTTGGATTATGTCTCTCACAGTGGACATGCACCTAGGATGACCATTTCAGACCCCTCCATGATTTCTAAGTGGGAGAACTTGCAAAATAGCAGCGTGTTCAAATACTTATTTTCCTCACTGTAACTTGTGATGTAATGTTTCTAAAACAAGACGCCCCCCCCCTCCCCCCGGTGATCAGCTGATCACTTCCTGTAAGTTGAGCGATGTGATTGGCTGTTGGCTCACCAATGGGATGATGAAACTCTGCGTGAGCTCCAGCAGGTGTTGCCTCAAGATGGAGGTCTGGACCTCTGTGGGGCGCTTCCTCTGGATCCCCTGACACACAATCACACACAATGATAACACAATAATACACACAATAGTACACACAATCACACTCAATCACACAGACAGACAGAAAAAGAAAGATCAATAAACAAGGAGATGTTTTACCTTCAGAAGTCTTTTGATTAGAATCTTGTCTTTGTGTAGAAATGTCTTGAACGCCGTGTAGATGCCTGCAGACAGGAAGTCAACTTCAGTAATTAAACATACTGATCACCTGGTTTAGCTTCAAATACATGAGTAAAATAATTTAGTTTAACATCAAACAGCCACAAAATCATCATCAGCAAACCCACCAGACTCCATGTAAATAATCACTACTTTTAGCGTGTATAGAGCAGCATATCTCCACCAGACTCCATGTAAATAATCACTACTTTTAGTGTGTATAGAGCAGCATATCTCCACCAGACTCCATGTAAATAATCACTACTTTTAGCATGTATAGAGCAGCATATCTCCACCAGACTCCATGTAAATAATCACTACTTTTAGCGTGTATAGAGCAGCATATCTCCACCAGACTCCATGTAAATAATCACTACTTTTAGCGTGTATAGAGCAGCATATCTCCACCAGACTCCATGTAAATAATCACTACTTTTAGTGTGTATAGAGCAGCATATCTCCACCAGACTCCATGTAAATAATCACTACTTTTAGCGTGTATAGAGCAGCATATCTCCACCAGACTCCATGTAAATAATCACTACTTTTAGCGTGTATAGAGAAAAACTAAGTTTGTGTTAAATGAATCACCTGGTTTGGTGTCCAGAGTTTTCAGCTTGGACAGTTTCTTCACCTTCACCTGTTTGGGTAAATCACCTGAAGACCGAACAGACCAAGATCAGAGAAGAAGAAGAAGGTAAAGAAGTGTGAAATAAAAAGAAGAGAAGAAAAGTCACCGGCCATCTTGGTTTCTCCAAGCCGGACGACGTGCGGCCAGTTCTGGAACGTCTTGATGAAAAACGGGTTGGTGACGCCCAGGACCACGCTGGGCCTGCAGACAGACAGGTAGCAGACAGACAGGTCAGACAGGCAGGTCAGAGACAGACAGACAGGTCAGACAGACAGGCAGGCAGACAGGTCAGACAGACAGACAGGTCTGACAGACAGGTCAGACAGACAGGCAGGCAGACAGGTCAGAGACAGATGGACAGGCAGACAGGTGAGACAGACAGGCAGACATACTTGTCATACAGGTAGTCAGACAGACAGGTGAGAGACAGACAGGAATGAAAGGTTAAAGGTTACTAACGGTGCCTGCGTCCTGGTGGTGAACTCTCTGAACTCGCTGTCGTGGACAGTGAAGTAGGGACGGAAATCACAGCAGGTCCTCAGAGGGTTGATAATGCTGGAGACAGACAGACACACTGCTCTGGGATTGGTTGAGAGACATAGACACTGCTCTGCTGCTCTTTTAGTGTGTATAGAGCAGCATATCTCCACCAGACTCCATGTAAATAATCACTACTTTTAGCATGTATAGAGCAGCATATCTCCACCAGACTCCATGTAAATAATCACTACTTTTAGCGTGTATAGAGCTGCATATCTCCACCAGACTCCATGTAAATAATCACTACTTTTAGCGTGTATAGAGCTGCATATCTCCACCAGACTCCATGTAAATAATCACTACTTTTAGCGTGTATAGAGCAGCATATCTCCACCAGACTCCATGTAAATAATCACTACTTTTAGCGTGTATACAGCAGCATATCTCCACCAGACTCCATGAAAATAATCACTACTTTTAGCGTGTATAGAGCAGCATATTTCCACTGCTCTGTGATTGGCTGTTGAGTTACCTGATGAGAGCCAGCACCGTTTCCGAGGAGACGGTTGGAGACGGTGCCATAACGACCAGTGGTTCCCCTAGCAACACGAGCTCCCAGAGCATCTGAAGGTGAACAAGGACCGGCTGGAAACACCTGGAGGTCAAAGGTCAACAGGACGCTCCTTATTCATCCTGATAAGAATCATCCTCTGTTATTCTGTTTGTAGCAACGCCCCTTCCTGTGTGTTAGCCCCATCCCCTCCTGCCTGAATGACACATGTGATGATGTCAGTTTAAAGGGGTGGGACCAAGTCAAGGGGGCAGGGCTTCCCTCTCTATAGTGAGACTAGAGGACAGACCTGAAGAGGTCCAGCTCGTGGACGGAGGGTAGCACGGTCGGCGCCGGCAACACCTGACGACACAAAGAAAACTTTATTGTTCACCCACAGATGACCATTAATCACAGTGATGTCAATAAAGAACTAACGTTACCTGTTGACCAGTCTGTCGGACGGGACTTCCTCCTGATTGGTCGGTTCTGGAAGGAATCCGAACCTGAAGAACAAAATATACACGTTGTGTGTATATATATATATATATATATATGCCCCGCCCCTCTACAGGCCCCGCCCCTCACCTGTAAGACCCTGCCCATCAGCGGCAGGTGGAGCGTCAGTCCAGGAACGGGGGAAGGCCATTGGTCGATTTCGCTGCAAACTGATTGGACGACAGAAGACGTCAGCTGATGCTTCACCAAGTTAAGGTCTTTGCACACTGAGTCATGAATGTCTCTCTCTCTGTCTGTCCTGCGTCTCTCTGTCTGCATCTCTCTGCCTGCATCTCTCTGTCCTGCGTCTCTCTCTGTCTGCGTCTCTGTTTCTGTCTGCGTCTCTGGTTCTGTCTGCGTCTCTGGTTCTGTCTGCGTCTCTGGTTCTGTCTGCGTCTCTGTGTCTGCGTCTCTCTGTCCTGCGTCTATCTGTTTCTGTCTGCGTCTCTCTGTCTCTGTCTGCGTCTCCCTGTCTCTGTCTGCGTCTCTGTCTGCATCTCTCTGCCTGCATCTCTCTGTCCTGCGTCTCTCTCTGTCTGCGTCTCTGTTTCTGTCTCCGTCTCTGTGTCTGCGTCTCTCTGTCCTGCGTCTATCTGTTTCTGTTTGCGTCTCCCTGTCCTGCGTCTCTGCCTGCGCCTCTCTCTGTCTGCGTCTCTCTCTGTCCTGCGTCTCTCTGTCTGCGTCTGTCCGCCCTAAGATTTGGGACCCGTAGTGATGATGTAAGCGTGACATCATCACCTGCTTCCAGACATGGCTGCAGCTTGTCGAAGAACTCTGGTGCAACCACCTTTAGCATCGCGTGGAACATCCCATAATACGGTAACCTGGATACAAGCACCAGAGACTGAAAGACACAGAGGACATCCCATAATACGGTAACCTGGATACCAGGCATGGTTTGAGTCAGCCAATGGGAAGCCAACACGGTGTCAGGTGACTGACCTTCTGGAAGTATCCTCTCCTCACAGAGACGTCCTTCACTTGTCTGAAGTAGACGTAACCAAAGAAATGGGACGACTCGGTCTGTGGAGACAAGAGGCAGTGCTTATATTAAATATACACAGTATATACAGTACATGTACATCATCTTATTCCTGCTTCTGCCGAGAGCAGTCGTGTTTTTCCTCCTCTCCCCTCTTATCTCAGCTTGGCTCCTTCCCTGTCTGTCTAGCCTGTCTTGTGGAACTTCTTCTCCTTTCTCTTTGTCCCCTGCCAGCTGTTTTCCTGGAACATTCAACATGGAATTGATTAACTGGTCACTCAGCGCTATTGACAAGATTTTTTCACCCAAGCATGCTTCCCCGGCTGGAGCCGGTCTGCCCCAGTGGGACATTCCCTGCAGGCTACGCTTGCGATTCATGGGAGAATTGGCAAGCGGTCTGCCTGGACGTTCTGACTGTGGAAGACGTTATTTGGATAATTGGAATTCTGTTGGTGGGGTTCCTGATCGGAAAATTGGTAAGACAGCCGCCAGCAAATTTACCCACAAGTTGTCTGGGGAAGAGTGCCTAAATGAAATGATTGAGAGGATGAAGGTTTTACATCTGAGGGCTGACCAGACCAGTGAACTGTCTCGTAACATCTCAGACCGGTCTGTGAAGCACAGAGGAGGATGGATTCCATCGGGGCTCAGTCGGTGGAGTTGCTTCGGGCAACCTCTGGACTAGAAGAACTGTCGAAATCACTTCATGATCTGGACACACGCATGACGCTGAGGGCGAATGAGATTGATTGACAGACAATGATTTGGTGAAATTTCACCGAATCAACCTAAATTTGATTGAAATTGTGATCTATGCCCCCCCCCGCCCCATCCTTCACCTGAGCGGATAAACAGCCTGCAGCTGGACTACTATCTTCTCCTGTGCATTGGCTTATCTCCTCAAGGAATGAACTGAACTTTCTAACAACTTGGACAGTCTGCCGCTTCATATTACACACTCACACACACAACTCTCACTCCACACCATACATGTGATCGATTTTATAATCGTTTCATCTGATCTGAGGCCATATGTTTTGGACACTAGGGTGAAGAGAGGGGCGGAGCTGTCAACTGATCATCATCTGGTGGTGAGTTGGGTCAGGGGGTGGGGGAAGACTCTGGACAGACCTGGTAAGCCCAAGCGGGTAGTGCGGGTTAATTGGGAACGTCTAGAGGAGGCCCCTGTCCGACAGACTTTCAACTCACACCTCCGGCGGAGCTTTTCGGGCATCCCTGTGGAGGCTGGGGCATTGAACCTGAGTGGACAACGTTCAAAGGTTCCATTGCTGAAGCTGCACAGCAGCAAAGCCCCAGGGATTGATGAGATCCCCCCAGAAATGCTGAAAGCTCTGAGTGTGGAGGGGATGTCTTGGTTGACACGCCTCTTCAACATTGCGTGGAAGTCTGGGACGGTGCTTAAGGAGTGGCAAACCGGGGTGGTGGTTCCCCTCTTCAAAAAGGGGGACCAGAGGGTGTGTGCCAATTACAGGGGTATCTTCTCAGCCTCCCCGGTAAAGTCTACTCCAAGGTGTTGGAGAGGAGGGTTCAGCCGACAGTCGGACCTCGGATTGAAGAGGAACAATGCGGATTCCGTCCTGGTCGTGGAACAACGGATCAGATCTTTACTCTCGCAAGGATCCTGGAGGGAGCCTGGGAGTATGCCCAACAAGTCTACATGTGTTTTGTGGATCTGGAGAAGGCATATGACCGGGTCCCCCGGGAGACACTGTGGGAGGTGCTGCGGGAGTATGGGGTGAGGGGGTCCCTTCTCAGGGCCATCCAATCTCTGTATGACCAAAGCGAGAGCTGTGTCCGGGTTCTCGGCAGTAAGTCGGACTCGTTCCAGGTGAGGGTTGGCCTCCGCCAGGGCTGCGCTTTGTCACCAATCCTGTTTGTAATATTTATGGACAGGATATCGAGGCGTAGTCGGGGGTGTTGTGATGTTGTTATGTCTTGTACACTATGTTGTGATGTTGTCATGTCTTGTACACTATGTTGTGATGTTGTTATGTCTTGTACACCAGTGATTCCCAAAGTGGGGGTCGGGACCCACAGGGCGGTCCCGAGCCAGAGAGGGGGGGTCGCAAGTTGATTTCCAGAAATAAAATAAAAATTTAAAAACGATTAGAAATAGCATATGTTAGCCATGATTTTAACACAAGATAAAACCTGTTGTTATGTCTTGTACACTATGTTGTGATGTTGTTATGTCTTGTACACTATGTTGTGATGTTGTTGTGTCTTGTACACTATGTTGTGATGTTGTTATGTCTTGTACACTATGTTGTGATGTTGTTATGTCTTGTACACTATGTTGTGATGTTGTTATGTCTTGTACACTATGTTGAGATGTTGTTATGTCTTGTACACTATGTTGTGATGTTGTTATGTCTTGTACACTATGTTGTGATGTTGTTATGTCTTGTACACTATATTGTGATGTTGTTGTGTCTTGTACACTATGTTGTGATGTTGTTGTGTCTTGTACACTATATTGTGATGTTGTTGTGTCTTGTACACTATGTTGTGATGTTGTTATGTCTTGTACACTGTATATTGTGATGTTGTTGTGTCTTGTACACTATGTTGTGATGTTGTTATGTCTTGTACACTATATTGTGATGTTGTTGTGTCTTGTACACTATGTTGTGATGTTATGTCTTGTACACTATATTGTGATGTTGTTGTGTCTTGTACACTATATTGTGATGTTATGTCTTGTACTCTATGTTGCTATAAAGCTCTGATTCTGGTTCTGATGCATCTGAAGTGAAGAGTGCACATGCGCTAACGTGCACGCTGCCCGTTGCAGTGCTCCGTCTCTGTCTTCTCACTACTGGCGTTACTGGGACACAGAGTTTCCCTTCGGGGATCAATAATATATATATATATATATATATATATATATATATATATATATATATATATATATACAAAGACATACTGTATATATATCACTATGTAATACACACCATATGGTAATAGGGAGTGAGTGAAACAACAAAACTTTATCAACTTTTTGTGTGTCTGTGTGTGTGTGTGTGTGTCCGTGTGTGTGTATCTGTGTATCTGTGTGCGTGTGTCTCTGTGTGCGTGTGTCCAGGTGTGTGTGTGTGTCCAGGTGTGCGTGTATGTATCCAAGTGTGTGTGTTTATCTCTGTGTGTGTGTCGGTGTGTGTCCAGGAGTTTGTGTATCTGTGTGTGTGTGTGTCTCTGTGTGTGTGTGTCTCTGTGTGTGTGTGTCCAGGTGTCTGTGTATCTGTGTATCTGTGTGCGTGTGTCTCTGTGTGCGTGTGTCCAGGTGTGTGTGTGTGTCCAGGTGTGCGTGTATGTATCCAAGTGTGTGTGTTTATCTCTGTGTGTGTGTGTGTCGGTGTGTGTCCAGGTGTTTGTGCATCTGTGTGTGTGTGTGTCTCTGTGTGTGTGTCCAGGTGTCTGTGTATCTGTGTGTTAGAGTGCGGATCGGGCCGGATTTTTCTGTCCGAGCCCGGCCCGCGTCCGACAGAGCAGTAACCGAACCCGACCCGAGCCCGACAGTTAAAATCGCATTTGTTTCTCATACTAATGACACATGTACGTTTGTTTGTGTGGAAAGCCCGCTTTTATTAAGCAATTGTAGGAAGGCATTGGGAAATGTCAACAGATGAGCGCATCAATGCACAGCTGACTTTCCTTCGTTTTCAATAGTTTTAAAATCTCCTGCGGCCAACTTCTTTTTAACATCTTCCGTCGTTGCGCTGCCACATGGAGCTTAATACGCACGTCTTTGGTTGTCACAGCACACAGGAAGACGGATGTTAGGGTAATATTTGACATTTATTTTAAGCTGTTTTAAATTCTAAATGTTCAATGCCTTATCGCGCTGATGTGACCGAGCCCGACCCGAACCCGAGCATCCTTTCTAAAAATCTGTCCGAACCCGGCCCGACCCGTCGGGTACCGTCGGGTCCCGTCGGGCTCGGGTCGGGTATCCATCCTCTACTGTGTGTGTGTGTGTCTCTGTGTGTGTGTCTCTGTGTGTGTGTGTGTGTTTACCTGCAGGGTGGGGGGGGCGTCTCTGTTGTAAACATCCTCTCGGAGCCTCCACGCTCTGCGGCCGACCGACTGGCGTAACCTGAAACTGAACTGAGTGTCCCCAAGGCATCCTGGGAAATGTGGTCACATGAACAGACAGTAGTATTCAGTGATATCTGACAGACCAAGACATCCTGGTAAACGTGGTACCATGTGACAGACAGTAGTATTCAGATACGTGACAGGTGAGTTACCTGAGTACGAGTCGGGGAAGGACAGGTAGCAGATGCTGCTTTTCTGTCAACAAATCACAAACAATATCAGCAATGAATCTACAATAGGTGATTATTAATCAATAGATGATTATTAATAGATGATTATTAATCAATAGATGATTATTAATCATTAAATCAGACCTTACCTCCTTCTCAGTGAGCTTCACATCGTGAGGAAACACCAGCTGGAAAACAACAAACACATTACACCAGGGTCACAATGCTGCTAATAAACACTGCTGCGTGTGTGGGTGCATGTGTGTGTGTTGGATACACATGTTACACATGTTAGTGGACTGGATACACATGTTACACATGTTAGTGGACTGGATACACATGTTACACATGTTATGTACCTACGTATGCAGCAAACTCTGCTCATAATAGCACATAATGTTAAAATAGTGATTTGGTACGAGTGTCCCCGGCCCAACGAGGACCTGCAGGGGTCCGTTAAATAACTAATAACATGATACAGGTAACAGAGAGAATACACTCGCACCAAACTCCCTTTATTAAATAACTAATAACATGATACAGGTAACAGAGAGAAAACACTCGCACCAAACTCCCTTTATTAAATAACTAATAACATGATACAGGTAACAGAGAGAATACACTCGCACCAAACTCCCTTTACAAATCACCATCTATACCACATGCACGCTTTCTGGCACCTTAACATATCTCCTGTCCTCCCGGTGTCTCCCGGGTCAAAAACACACATATCGGACATTTTCGTCTGTTTCTCAGACGTTTTTTTAGTTTTCTCTACCCCCCCTTACTCTCTATCCCCCCTTACTACTCTCTACCCCCCCTTACCCTTACTCTCTACCCCCCTTACCCTTACTCTCTACCCCCTAACCCTTACTCTCTACCCCCTCCTTACCCTCTACCCCCTAACCCTTACTCTCTACCCCCTAACCCTCTCTATGGGAATTATGTTAAAAAGAAACTCAGATTTCAGAGATAGACATTTATTAAAGCGTCAGATTTAACAGTAGGAGGGTTAAATATACCGATAACGCCCCCCCCCAGGACCAGATGCATGCCGGTCTCTGCAGTAATGCCCCCCCCCAGGACCAGATGCATGCCGGTCTCTGCAGTAATGCCCCCCCAGGACCAGATGCATGCCGGTTTCTGCAGTAATGCCCCCCCAGGACCAGATGCATGCCGGTCTCTGCAGTAATGCCCCCCCCAGGACCAGATGCATGCCGGTCTCTGCAGTAATGCCCCCCCCAGGACCAGATGCATGCCGGTCTCTGCAGTAATGCCCCCCCCCCAGGACCAGATGCATGCCGGTCTCTGCAGTAATGACCCCCCAGGACCAGATGCATGCCGGCCTCTGCAGTAATGCCCCCCCAGGACCAGGTGCATGCCGGTCTCTGCAGTAATGCCCCCCCAGGACCAGGTGCATGCCGGTCTCTGCAGTAATGCCCCCCCAGGACCAGATGCATGCCGGTCTCTGCAGTAGATCCCTATTAGTCTATATTAAACAGATGTAGGTGAATGATTATGACATCCCAGTACACCTGTCACCATGGCAACCCGGAGGAGCACGGCTGCAGTCTCGAGTTCTAGTACCTGTCGACGTCATTAATCGTACGTAGCCCTGCTGATGCTAATGGTGCTAAGCTAACACAGTACCTCTATGGCTTGTCCCAGCTCGAGGTCGAAGGTAACAACGCACACGCACTCCAGCCACGAGGAGAACCGGGCCCAAGGGCGGTACGCGTCCCCGCGTCGGGGGGAACCGGGGAAGTCAAACGGGTTCATCACGACCGGATCAGATCCGCGAGACCAGCGTCCTCCATCCTCCATCCTCCGGTCCTCCATCACTCTGCACCGGCTGCCATGCTCGGTCTCTGATTGGCTAAGCTGCTACTTACCACTTCCGGTTGGGAGATGCGTTTGAGCCCTGCCATCTTGGTACGGACATGTGACCTACGCTGGAAGAAGTGTTCAGATTACTGCAGTAAAAGTACTCGGTAATAATACTTTGTTACAGTTAATGTCACGCAGTGAAAATGTTACTGCAGGAAAAGTGTGTGAGTTCATCAGGAGAATGTAGTAAAAGTATTAAGAGTAAAGATATTTAAAAAAAAAAAAAGACATTTAAAAAGTTGTTTTGTTGAAGTTTATTAGGAATACTTGGTTATTTATTAGGAATACTTGGTTATTTATTAGGGATACTTGGTTATTTATTAGGAATACTTGGTTATTTATTAGGGATACTTGGTTATTTATTAGGAATACTTGGTTATTTATTAGGGATACTTGGTTATTTATTAGGAATACTTGGTTATTTATTAGGGATACTTGGTTATTTTTTTATTTATCTTCTCCACAAAATGAAAGCAGCTGTTTCCGTGTTTCAGACCGGAAGTAGGGAGGCTTCTGTAAAAAGCGTCTGAGTCAACTCACCACACCGGAAACTACCTGATATCCCTTCGCAATAAAAGCCTAGCCATATCTGTGAATGAAGGGATTGGAAGTGTAAGACCCATATATATATATATATATATATATATATATATATATATAGTGTGTATCCCGCATGCTTCATGTTGCTGATGACGTTATTGAATCTTTTCTTTATTTATTCTTATTATTCAGCCGCGCCTGAAGCTTTTATTTTGTCTCCCTGACAGGAAGTATCAGATCTCACGGGGTCCCTTGATTGTGTTCCGGAGTCTCTTCACTTTTCTGTCAGCAGCTCGTTGTGTCCGCGCGGCGTTTTGGTCATTGTTTGTTTGTTTGTTGTTTTGTTTTGTTGACGTCGTTCAGCACGCGGCTGTTTACTCACGGAGAGTCCGACCGGAACCGGAACCGGCACCGGGACCGTGACAAGGTAAGTCACATAGAGAGACCCCCCCCCCCCACACACACACACTGGTACTGTTAATGTTAATGTAACCCGGGTTAAATTGACCCGGGTTAAAGTATACTGGGTTACCCGGGTCATGATCCCATGACTGTGATTCAGCAACTTCCCAAAACTTATCAGGAACAGAAACATGTGACACCTTTACATGTTTATACAGTATACACATATATACACATATGTATATACACATATATACACATATGTATATACACATATGTATATACATATACACATACATATACATATACACATACACATACATATACACATACACATATGTATATACATATACACATATGTATATACATATATACACACATGTAAATACATATATACACACATACAGTGAGGAAAATAAGTATTTGAACACCCTGCTATTTTGCAAGTTCTCCCACTTAGAAATCATGGAGGGTCTGAAATTGTCATCGTAGGTGCATGTCCACTGTGAGAGACATAATCTAAAAAAAAAAGAACATAATTTATTTGTATGATACAGCTGCAAATAAGTATTTGAACACCTGTCTATCAGCTAGAATTCTGACCCTCAAAGACCTGTTAGTCTGCCTTCAAAATGTCCACCTCCACTCCATTTATTATCCTAAATTAGATGCACCTGTTTGAGGTCGTTAACTGCATAAAGACACCTGTCCACCCCATACAATCAGTAAAAATCATACTACTAACATGGCCAAGACCACATTCACACGTCTCAGTACACGTTCACACGTCTCAGTACACGTTCACACGTCTCAGTACACGTTCACACGTCTCAGTATACATTCACACGTCACAGTACACATCCACACGTCTCAGTACACATTCACACGTCTCAGTACACATTCATTGATCTCATTACACATCCACACATCTCAGTACACAGTCACACGTCACAGGGTTAGGGGGTTATTGTTTTAAGGAGTTAGGGTTTTAGGTTTAGGGGTTAGTACTTTAGGGGTTAGGGTTTCAGGGGTTAGGGGGTTAACTCTTTCTTACATATCTGCAAATATCTACAATAACGTCACTGTACTAAATAAATACATCTTTACTCACTGTAAGGTTACCACAATCTCCTCCAGGTCTCCCAGGTCTCCCAGTACCCCTCCCAGTGTACCCAGTACCCCTCCCAGTAGACCCTACCCCTCCCAGTGTACCCAGTACCCTACCCTTCCCAGTGTACCCAGTACCCTACTTCTCCCAGTGGACCCAGTACCCCTCCCAGTGGACCCAGTACCCTACCCCTCCCAGTGGACCCAGTACCCTACCCCTCCCAGTGTACCCTAACCTAACCCTCCCAGTGTAGCGTACCCCCGCCGCGCCAGTATGAGCGTGCAGCCCCGGAGGATCCGGCTGAAACCTTGGCTGCTGACCCAGGTGAACAGCGGCAGGTACCCGGGTCTGCAGTGGATCAGTCCAGACCACCGACTCTTCCAGATCCCCTGGAAACACGCTACCCGCCACACGCCGGCCGCCGCAGACGAGGAACACACCATCTTCAAGGTCTCAACATACTATAGATATTTATATATACAGTTATTCTTATTTCTTTAGACCGTACAGTGCCGTCTGAAACAAGAGCAGACAGACAGACAGACAGACAGACAGACAGACAGTCTCTGTCTCTGTGTCTCCAGGCGTGGGCCGTGGAGACGGGGAAGTACCAGGACGGCGTGGACGAGCCCGACCCCGCCAAGTGGAAAGCAAACCTCCGCTGCGCTCTGAACAAAAGCCGGGAGTTTCAGCTGAAATATGACGGAACCAAGGAGACGCCGGTCCAGCCGTACAAGGTGTACGAGGTCTGCGATCCGGGCGGGAACGCAGGTGAGTTGTAAACATAAATGCATTATATATATATATATATATATATATATATATATATATATATATATATATATACGTAAAGTATCTCTAAATGTATGAATATGTAAAGTATCTCTAACTTTACGAATATGTAAAGTATGCGCTGATATGCGTCTGTGTATATTAATATTTCATTATTCATATTTCATGCTGTATGTTTCAGACGCAGCGGATGATGATGACGAGGAGGTGAGGAAGACTCTGTGATTTATATTCATCATTTCATCATTTCATCATTTCATTATCTGACATCATGTGTTTTATTCTCAGATGCCCAATCTGATGGAGCTCTCCCTCAGTAAGTCCCGTCTCCATGGAAACGGTGTTAACAGGCAGAAGGTTGAGAAAGCGGCGGCGTCATGGCGATTAATGGAATTCTTAAAGGGGTCTGGTGTTCTGATTGGAGGAAAGAGTTCTGGTGTTCTGATTGGACGAAAGAGGTCTGGTTTTCTGATTGGACGAAAGAGGTCTGGTGTTCTGATTAGACGAAAGAGGTCTGGTGTTCTGATTGGACGAATGAGGTCTGGTGTTCTGATTGGACGAAATAGGTCTGGTGTTCTGATTGGACGAAAGAGGTCTGGGTGCGATGTTTGTATGTTTAACGTCATGAAGTAATATTTGGTAACAGTTATGTGTATTTTGTATTTTAGTTTCATAGCATCAGAGCTCTAAGTGTGGCCGATATTTTATTAATTTTGCTTTGTTTGAGTAGAAATGTAGTAGAAACTCTGGCTTCCTGTGTTATGTGATGATGTTATGTCCCCCCCCAGACCCGCGGCCCAGCGACCCCGCCCTCTTCAGCTGTGTGCCCCACGCAGACGTCCGTCCCTTCAGGCTGTCCTCGGACGGGACGTTTAGTCCCGTGACCCCCGGCCTCCCCATGACCCCTGACGTCCAGGTTCAGTGTGAGGGGGTGTGTGGGCAGAGCTTTGTCTCTCTGCCCCCCGAGGCTGAGTCCGCCCCCCCTTGCCCTGCCCCCATGGAGGCCAGCAGCATACACGACGTCCATAACCAGACGCACTGCAAGTACGACCTGCTCAGCAGCGTCCCGCGTGAGTAACTGTTACATTACAGTACAATACAGTACGTTAAAGTACACTAAGACAGGAAGTAGGGGAAACTATTAGTCCTGCCTCTGCATTGCCGTAGTAGCGGCTGTCCTACCTGTGCGTTGCCGTAGTAACGCCTGTGCTACCTGTGCGTTGCCTTACTAATGGCTGTCCTACCTGTGCGTTGCCTTACTAACGCCTGTCCTACCTGTGTGTTGCCGTAGTAACGCCTGTCCTACCTGTGCGTTGCTTTACTAACGCCTGTCCTACCTGTGTGTTGCCGTAGTAACGCCTGTCCTACCTGTGCGTTGCCTTACTAACGCCTTCCTGCCTGTGCATTGCCGTAGTAACGGACCTGGAGCTGAAGTTCCAGTACCGCGGCCGGCCCATGGGCTCCCTGACCGTCAGTAACCCCCAGGGCTGCCGGCTGTTCTTCGGGCTGCTGGAGCCCACCCCGGACCAGGTGGACCTGCTGGGCCCTGTCAGCCTACAACAGGTTCGATTCCCCGGCACCAGCGAGCTGCAGAGCCACAAGCAAAAGTTCTACACGGATGCCCTGCTGGACGCCATGGAGCGCGGCCTCATCTTGGAGCTGTGGCAGCAGGACCTGTACGCCGTGCGCCTCTGCCAGTGCAAGGTGTTCTGGTCCGGGCCAGGGGTGCCCCCCCACGCCGGCCCCAACCCGCTGGAGCGGGAGAAGAAGATCAAAGTGTTCAGCCTCAACGACTTCCTGCAAGGTGACCAATCACAGAGCCCGAACCATCTACATATATATACAGCTGCACACAACCAGCCATTACATATCAATATAACTAAATTAAATAACACAATTATTATTATATGTCAACTATTAAATAATATATATTATAATATAGTATAATTATAATTAACCCTAACACAGCTGCACAGAATCATTCAATATCAACTATTCTAATCTTTTAATGCGGTGGTTGTTTATATTTATATATATATATATACTAAAGTAATATATAATATTAGTACTAATACTAAAATAAAAATATAGTAATATATAATATTATTAAAATAATAATACTAATAATTCCTCAGGGCTGATCCTGTTCCACCGGGGGGAGGCGGCCGCCCCCCCGCCCTTCGACCTGTTCTTCTGCTTTGGGGAGGACTGGCCCGACAACAAGCCCAGAGAGAAGAAGCTCATCATCGTGCAGGTGGGGGGGGCTTAAACCAGAGAAGAAGAAGGGCCCTGGGGGGGGCTTCTTTAGAAACCAGACAAAAAGAACAGCCGGGGGGGGGGGGGGCTTCTTTGAATATTAGTATAAATGAATATTAGTATGAACGAATATTAGTACTGGTCCGACGTGGTGCTGGTCTAAGCTGGTGCAACCTGGTGCTGGTCTAACGTGGTCCTGGTTCCCCTAGGTGGTGCCGGTGGTGGCTCGGATCCTGACGGAGATGTTCTCTGGGGAGCTGAGCTGGTCCACCGACAGCATCCGGCTCCAGATCTCAAACCCGGACGTCAAGGACCAGACGGTGGAGCAGTTCAAGGAGCTGCAGAGGCTGCTGCAGAACCAGCACATTGAGGGCCCCTGGGCCGCTGCCGGGCCCTGAACGCACCATCCCGGGGCCCTCGCCAGGCCCTGAACGCACCATCCCTGGGCCCTTGCCGGACCCTGAACGCACCATCCTGGGGCCCTGGGCCACCGCTAGGCCCTGAACATACAGTGTGCGCGCACACACACTATATATATATATATATATATATATATATATATATATATATATATATATATATATATATATATATATATATATATATATATATATATATATATATATATATATATATATATATATATATATATATCTCTCGCCAACACTGAGGAATTATACAAGTTGTATTAATATTGAGACTTCCAGATCTGTGGTCAGGGTTTCAATAAACAGTATTCATTCATACACCAGCTTTCCTGTTTACTTACTGGGAAATAATCAGTATTATTATAGTATTATAGTATTATTATAGTATTGTGTGTAATTATAGATCTGTAACCATTAGCCAATTCATCCACATTTGAGCGTTGTTCAGTAATTATTCTCTTATTGAATTGATTGAATATAAATCAGAATATAAAGCGACAATGAAAATAATCAAATATATAAAAATAATAAAGACGAGCGACAGATTAACACAATGTTCTGAGATTATATATATATATATATATATATATATATATATATATATACATATACATACACACATACACACACACACATATATATATATATATATACACATACATATATATATATATACAGTGGGTACGGAAAGTATTCAGACCCCTTTAAATTTTTCACTCTTTGTTTCATTGCAGGCATTTTCCAAAAATCAAAAAAGTTCATTTTATTTCTCAGTAATGTACACTCAGCACCCCATCTTGGACAGAAAAAAACAGAAATGTAGAAATTTTTGCAAATTTATTAAAAAACAAAAACTGAAATATCACATGGTCATAAGTATTCAGACCCTTTGTTCAGTATTTAGTAGAAGCACCCTTTTGATCTAATACAGCCATGAGTCGTTTTGGGAAAGATGCAACAAGTTTTTCACATCTGGATTTGGGTATCCTCTGCCATTCCTCCTTGCAGATCCTCTCCAGTTCTGTCAGGTTGGATGGTAAACGTTGGTGGACAGTCATTTTCAGGTCTCTCCAGAGATGCTCAATTGGGTTTAAGTCAGGGCTCTGGCTGGGCCATTCAAGAACAGCCACGGAGTTGTTGTGAAGCCACTCCTTCGTTATTTTAGCGGTGTGCTTAGGGTCATTGTCTTGTTGGAAGGTAAACCTTCGGCCCAGTCTGAGGTCCAGAGCACTCTGGAAAAGGTTTTCGTCCAGGATATCCCTGTACTTGGCCGCATTCATCTTTCCCTCGATTGCAACCAGTCGTCCTGTCCCTGCAGCTGAAAAACACCCCCACAGCATGATGCTGCCACCACCATGCTTCACTGTTGGGACTGTATTGTACAGGTGATGAGCAGTGCCTGGTTTTCTCCACACATACCGCTTAGAATTAAGGCCAAAAAGTTCTATCTTGGTCTCATCAGACCAGAGGATTTTATTTATCACCATCTTGGAGTCCTTCAGGTGTTTTTTAGCAAACTCCATGCGGGCTTTCATGTGTCTTGCACTGAGGAGAGGCTTCCTTCGGGCCACTCTGCCATAAAGCCCCGACTGGTGGATTGCTGCAGTGATGGTTGACTTACTACAACTTTCTCCCATCTCCCGACTGCATCTCTGGAGCTTAGCCACAGTGACCATTGGGTTCTTCTTTGCCTCTCTCACCAAGGCTCTTCTCCCCCGATAGCTCAGTTTGGCCGGACGGCCAGCTCTAGGAAGGGTTCTGGTCGTCCCAAACGTCTTCCATTTGAGGATTATGGAGGCCACTGTGCTCTTAGGAACCTTAAGTGCAGCAGAAATTTTTTTGTAACCTTGACCAGATCTGTGCCTTGCCACAATTCTGTCTCTGAGCTCCTCAGGCAGTTCCTTTGACCTCATGATTGTCATTTGCTCTGACATGCACTGTGAGCTGTAAGGTCTTATATAGACAGGTGTGTGGCTTTCCTAATCAAGTCCAATCAGTATAATCAAACACAGCTGGACTCCAATGAAGGTGTAGAACCATCTCAAGGATGATCAGAAGAAATAGACAGCACCTGAGTTACATATGAGGGTCACGGCAAAGGGTCTGAATACTTATGACCATGTGATATTTCAGTTTTTGTTTTTTAATAAATTTGCAAAAATTTCTACATTTCTGTTTTTTTCTGTCCAAGATGGGGTGCTGAGTGTACATTACTGAGAAATAAAATGAACTTTTTTGATTTTTGGAAAATGGCTGCAATGAAACAAAGAGTGAAAAATTTAAAGGGGTCTGAATACTTTCCGTACCCACTGTATATATACACACACACACACACACAGCGAGGATTTCTGAATGATCCAATGTTGTCCTAAATGACTGATGGTGATAAATAGAATCCACCTGTGTGTGATCAAGTCTCTGTATAAATGCACCTGCTCTGTGATAGTCTCAGGGTTCTGTTGAAAGCACAGAGAGCATCATGAAGACCAAGGAACACACCAGGCAGGTCCGTAATACTGTTGTGGAGAAGTTTAAAGCCGGATTTGGATACAAAAAGATTTCCCAAGCTTTAAACATCCCAAGGAGCACTGTGCAAGCAATCATTTTGAAATGGAAGGAGTATCAGACCACTGCAAATATACCAAGACCTGGCCGTCCCTCTAAACTTTCAGCTCAGACAAGGAGAAGACTGATCAGAGATGCAGCCAAGGGGCCCATGATCACTCTGGATGAACTGCAGACAACTACAGCTGAGGTGGGAGAGTCTGTCCATAGGACAACAATCAGTCGTACACTGCACAAATCTGGCCTTTATGGAAGAGTGGCAAGAAGAAAGACATTTCTCAAAGATATCCATAAAACGTCTCGTCTAAAGTTTGCCACAAGCCACCTGGGAGACACACCAAACATGTGGAAGAAGGTGCTCTGGTCAGATGAAACCAAAATCAAACTTTTTGGCCACAATGCAAAACAATATGTTTGGCGTAAAAGCAGCACAGCTCATCACCCTCAACACACCATCCCCACTGTCAAACATGGTGGTGGCAGCATCATGGTTTGGGCCTGCTTTTCTTCAGCAGGGACAGGGAAGATGGTTAAAATTGAGGGGAAGATGGATGCAGCCAAATACAGGACCATTCTGGATGAAAACCTGTTGGAGTCTGCAAAAGACCTGAAACTGGGACGGAGATTTATCTTCCAACAAGACAATGATCCCAAACATACAGCAAAATCCACAAAGGAATGGTTCACAAATAAACGTATCCAGGTGTTAGAATGGCCAAGTCAAAGTCCAGACCTGAATCCAATCGAGAATCTGTGGAAAGAGCTGAAAACGGCTGTTCACAAACACTCTCCATCCAACCTCAATGAGCTCAACCTGTTTTGCAAGGAAGAATGGGCAAGAATGTCAGTCTCTCGATGTGCAAAACTGATAGAGACATACCCCAAGCGACTTGCAGCTGTAATCGCAGCAAAAGGTGGCTCTACAAAGTATTAACGCAAGGGGGCCCAATCATTTAGCACGCACCACTTTTCAGTTTTTTGCTAAAAAAGTTTCAAAAATCCAATAGATTTCGTTCCACTTCACAATTGTGTCCCACTTGTTGGTGATTCTTCACAATAAATTTTTTATATCTTTGTTTGAAGCCTGAAATGTGTCATAAGGTTGAAAAGTTCAAGGGGACCGAATACTTTCGCAAGGCACTGTATATATATGTATATATACACACACACATATACAGTATATACACGCAGAGACTCAGTCTGTTACCCCAAGACACTCAGCGCGTAGCTTTTTAAGGATGCGTACCTGTAGGCGGCGTTCCTGTCCCTGTGTGCGTCTGGTGTGGGTACCACCAGGGGGCAGATCAGAGGCATAACTGCCCCGCTGACCTGCCGGTCAGATGATAACCTGTCCCCACGTTGACATCGTCAGTGGGCCAATCAGCACGCAGCGTGCTTCTACCAAGATCTAATAATGTCTGATTGGCTGGCTAACGCTAACTTTGTAGAGACACAGGAAAGCCTCCGTTACGTAGCCGGAGCAAGACAAAGATCTGTGGCGTTTGTTAAGATAAAAGGACTCATGCGTGGTTGGTTCAGTTGTTTTTATTGTTTACAACAAGGCTACATCACCGATGATGTCATGGTGTCAGTCTCTCTGTCTCATAACCCAGAGTTCACTCTGTCTCACTTTGTGGAAAAACAACTAAAAGTCAACCAAAGTTAAAAAGGTCAAAGGTGACGCCAAATCCTCCAGCATCGAGCCTCCACAGGCAGCCGCTCAGCCCAGTGCATCATGGGAAATCTTTTGGCTCTTTGTATGGCACGGACAGAAAACATCACGACCAAAGTCCCAAAAATAAATCTTCTCTTAAAAACTGTTGGCCAGGCACATCCTCTGATTGGTTCACTGGGTGAACTCGTCCTGACCCCGCCCCCCGCTGGACCCGCCCCCCCCCACACCTGCTGCAGGTGGAGGACTCAGTCTGTCCAATCAGCTCGCTCCGTCAGTTCTGCAGAGTGATTCGTCCCGTTTCACATTCAAAGTCCCTCCTCCTCCTCCTCCTCCTCCTCCTCCTCCTCCTCCTCCTCCTCCTCCTCCTCCTCCTCCTCCTCCTCTCGTCCCTTTGGATCCTCGTCTGCAGTCGCAGCTTTTTGCCGTCACCTCTGAATGTTGGTCAACAAAAGATTTAACCTGCAGAAGAAGAGACGCGTCATGGTTAGAGAGAGGGCGCCTGACACGACTCTGCGTGTTTCTGACACACAAACCAGGAAAGACATTTACAACTTTTACAACGCAGTAACGAAGAAAACCGGTTTACTAATAACACCAAAGCTGATTGGCTGAAATGGTTGTCTCATTTGTAAAAAACTACAACACAAACTATTTCAGCAGCATTGGAGGTAGCAATACCTACAGTTAAATAACTTAACAAGTAATATTTCAGCTAATGTAAGACGTATTAGTAGTAGTACTTGTCTATGGATAGTTACCCGTCTATAGACCGTTACCTGTCTGTAGACCGTTACCTGTCTACAGACCGTTACCTGTCTACAGACTGTTACCTGTCTACAAACCGTTACCTGTCTACAGACTGTTACCTGTCTGTAGACCGTTACCTGTCTACAGACCGTTACCTGTCTACAGACCGTTACCTGTCTGTAGACCGTTACCTGTCTACAGATAGTTACCTGTCTACAGATAGTTACCTGTCTATAGACATTACCTGTGTATAGATAGTTACCAGTCTATAGATAGTTACCTGTCTATAGATAGTTACCTGTCTATAGATAGTTACCTGTGTATAGACAGTTACCTGTCTATAGACCGTTACCCGTCTATAGATAGTTACCTGTCTATAGATAGTTACCTGTCTATAGACATTACCTGTGTATAGATAGTTACCAGTCTATAGATAGTTACCAGTGTATAGATAGTTACCAGTCTATAGATAGTTACCAGTCTATAGATAGTTACCAGTGTATAGTTACCTGGTGTTGTGTGAAGCTCTCAGCTATCGGAAAAGTCTGGTGAACTCTCTGATGGCCCAACACACCTGTTTACACTCCTCAGCACTGAAGAAGAAACCAAATGTTAGTCTGGATCTGTGACCCTTCGGGTACTGGACTATTGTTGGAAAACCTTTCAGAACAGACTCCGAGCTAGCAAGCTACACGCTGGAAATGATCGGTCTAGACTAACGTGGATGGTGAACTAGGTCGGCTCGCTTCTTTCAGGGAAGGATTGGAAAGATTTACCAACAATATGTTGTATATAATATATAATAGGGTGTTTCCTCTGTAACGGGGACGTTTTGGGTGTTTGGGTGTTTCCTCTGTAACGGGGACGTTTTGGGTGTTTCCTCTGTAACAGGGACGTTTTGGGTGTTTGGGTGTTTCCTCTGTAACAGGGACGTTTTGGGTGCTTGGGTGTTTCCTCTGTAACAGGGACGTTTTGGGTGTTTGGGTGTTTCCTCTGTAATGGGGATGTTTTGGGTGTTTCCTCTGTAACTGGGACGTTTTGGGTGTTTCCAACGGTGACGTTTTGGGTGTCTAACGGGGAGCTCAGATCACCTAAGGAGACTTTGTCTCAACTTGCTGTGAAGATTCCAGTTTCTCTGGGTTAGGGTTAGTCTTGTCACAGCTGTCTCTTATCTGCCTACGCTGAACTGCAGATTCATGATTAGAAGAAGAACAAGCAGCTTGTTGAATCAGAACACCGAAAGCAGCAGACGTGAGAACATTATCACAAGTTATGACTTTATGAAGATCTGGTGCAGCCGTAGTGTATATCAAGACTTCTGAGAGTGTTCATGTGTGTGTACAGGGTGTCAGGTGTGTCTGCACGTGTGTCTGCACGTGTGTCTCACCTGGTGACCTGCTTGTGGAAGTCCGTCAGCTGCTTGTGAGTGACGGTCACGGCTCCTCCAGACGTCTCCTTGGGTAACCCTTTCAGAGCGTTCTCTAACCAGCGGCAGAACGTCTGAAACACGACACACATTTTAGTATTTACCTGTGGACAGACAACTGACAGACCTGGAAGCAGCCAGGCAATGCATTGTGGGAGTGTTGCAGCCACATTAAAGAGCTCCAGGGTTAGCTCTAAATACAGCCGGCCAGCCTCTAAATGACTAAAATATAACAACGGGCACTGTGGTCACACCTGGTTTGGCTCATTTTCTCTAACAAGCGTATCATTTTATGATTTATATATAAAAATATTATTATTATTATTCTAATGAAGCATGTTAACTGGAATTTAGTAGCAAGCTAACTCGTGTGTGTGTCTGTGGGCCAGAGGTGTGTGTCTGTGGGCCAGATGTTTCTGTTTGCTGGCCAGACGTGTGTCTGCAGGCCAGACGTGTGTCTGTAGGCCAGATGTGTGTTTGCAGGCCAGGTGTGGCTGTAGGCCAGATGTTTCCGTCTGTAGGCCAGATGTTTCCGTCTGTAGGCCAGATGTTTCCGTCTGTAGGCCAGATGTTTCCGTCTGTAGGCCAGATGTTTCCGTCTGTAGGCCAGGTGTGGCTGTAGGCCAGATGTTTCCGTCTGTAGGCCAGATGTTTCCGTCTGCAGGCCAGGTGTGTGTCTGCAGGCCAGGTGTGTGTCTGCAGGCCGGGTGTGTGTCTGCAGGCCGGGTGTGTGTCTGTCTGCAGGCCGGGTGTGTGTCTGTCTGCAGGCCGGGTGTGTGTCTGTCTGCAGGCCGGGTGTAAATGTAAATGTAAATGTGCTGTATTTATATAGCGCTTTTCTAGTCTGAACGACTACTCAAAGCGCTTTTACATAGTACAGGAACCATTCACCATTCACACACATTCATACACTGTGGCAGAAGCTGCCGTACAAGGTGCCACCTGCTCATCAGATAAACACTCACACACATTCACACACCGATACGCAGCATCGGGGGCAACTCGGGGTTCAGTGTCTTGCCCAAGGACACTTCGACATGAGACTGCAGGGCCGGGGATTGAACCACCAACCTTCCAATTGGCAGGCAACCGCTCTACCACTGAGCCACAGCCGCCCCGGGTGTGTGTCTGTCTGCAGGCCGGGTGTGTCTGCCTGCAGGCCAGATGTGTCTCTGCAGGCCGGGTGTGTGTCTGCAGGCCGGGTGTGTGTCTGCAAGCCGGGTGTGTGTCTGCACGCCGGGTGTGTGTCTGTACCCACCGGCCTGTTGAACAGCATGACCTCCCACAGCACCTCGGCGACGTCCGGCAGCGTGTACGGCGGCAGACAAAAACAACACGAGTGCATCAGCTGAGTCACCAGCTGCTGGGCGTGCTGCTCCATGGCCTGGCCAATCAGCTGCTTCCTCAGCTCAAAGTCCTCCTCGTGCTAAAGGACACACAGGGACAGATGGGAGGTAGGGTTAGAGGACACAGGAGAGTTAGGGTTAGAGGACACAGGAGACACAGGAGTCACAGGAGATAGGAGTGACAGGGGACAGGAGACACAGGAGAATCAAGCCACAGGAGAAAGGAGACAAAGGAGAGAGGAGAAAGGAGACAGGGGACAGGACACAGGGGACAGGAGAGAGGAGACACAGGGGACAGGAGACAGGAGTCACAGGAGAAAAGACTTTATCTTGACAGCCTGTATTTGTGCTGACTCACGTCGTTGGCGACCCCCGTGTGGATCAGGTCTCGGACGAACTTCATGACGCTGCAGTTTGCGTCTCGGTGGTCCAGAGACGTGGCAGCGATGGCACATTGGATGATGTGGACAATGATGCTGCTGCTGAGTAGAGTGACAGGACTCCTCTGGACGAACCTGGACACACACAAACAAACACATCAGAGACAAAACGTGAACAACGCTTCCGAACGCACATGAAGGCAGCTTCATTTGCCGGAGAAAGAAAAGAGACGGAGACCGCTCTAAAATCTACAGATAGAGCAGGTCTAGACTTCTCTATAATTTACAGATAGAGCAGGTCTACACTTCTCTATAATTTACAGATAGAGCAGGTCTAGACCACTCTATAATTTACAGATGGAGCCGGTCTAGACCGCTCTATAATTTACAGATAGAGTAGGTCTAGACCGCTCTATAATAGAGTCATGTGACTCACCTGGTGGCCAGTCTGAACAGGTCGTCCACGGTGTCGGGGTGGTTCCTCAGACCGTTCTGCTGTTCCAACAGCTGGAAGGTCGGCATGCACAGAGCCTGGAGGAGTATCAGCATCAGGGAGGAAATCCCACCTTTAATCCTGCTGCCACATTCTATCCATCTGATATCATTATGTACGGATATATGTACTGCTATCATAACGTCTGCCACAGTACATTACGGTTACATTCAGGAACCTGCTAGATCACAGGTTTTATCTGTATCTATATTTATCCATACTACTACTACTACTACTACTACTACTACTACTACTACTACTACTACTACTACTACTACTACTACTACTACTACTACTACTACTAGGTGTTGTTTTACCTGCAGCATGTCGAGCAGTCCCTGCCTGCAGCCGTCCTCCATGCCGTACTCGTCCACCAGGATGCTGCCCAGGTACAGGAAGCACGAGTGGGGGTACACCTGGTACACACTAACCATCTACACACACAAACACACACACACAGATGTAAACAGCTGTTTAACAGCACCACGTGACCGGGGGTAGGGTGTCTCCCCGGGTTCACCCTCAGGTGTGTCTACCTGCGTGACGAGCGGCTGCAGCAGGGAGGCGGAGCCTTTTCCAACACATCGCACGGCAAAGCGGAGACAGCGACAGCAGCGCTCCACAATCCGGTTATCAGCCTGGTGGGTGTTCAGGGTCTCGGACAGAACGGGCCAGATCTGCAGCAGGCGACACCACATAGGCTCAAATATAAACACACATATACACACACACATATATACTGTATATATAGACATATACTGTAGATATATATATAGTACATCTAATCTACAGGAGATATGGTCAGAATTACATTGTTTTATTTATTAATGGAGTGTGTGTGTGTTTTTTTAATATATATATTAATGAAGGTGTGTGTGTTACCTCCTGGATGACTTTCTGACAGGGGTGTGTCTGTCCGTTCTCTACGATGGGGTTCGTGTGTCTGAAGGAGAAACACACAATCATCAGCTGTTTCCTGTCCGTTTAAATAAAGGTTGACATGTGACTGCTGTCCGTGTAAATAAAAGGTTGACATGTGACTGCTGTCCGTGTAAATAAAGGTTGACATGTGACTGCTGTCCTTGTAAATAAAGGTTGACATGTGACTGCTGTCCGTGAAAGGTTGACATGTGACTGCTGTCCTTGTAAATAAAGGTTGACATGTGACTGCTGTCCGTGTAAATAAAGGTTGACATGTGACTGCTGTCCTTGTAAATAAAGGTTGACATGTGACTGCTGTCCGTGTAAATAAAGGTTGACATGTGACTGCTGTCCGTGTAAATAAAGGTTGACATGTGACTGCTGTCTGTGTAAATAAAGGTTGACATGTGACTGCTGTCCGTGTAAATAAAGGTTGACATGTGACTGCTGTCAGTGTAAATAAAGGTTGCCATGTGCCTGCGGTCTGTGTAAATAAAGGTTGCCATGCGACTGCAGGTGAACTCACCTGAAGATAACAGCCAGTCTGTCCAGCCACACGGTGGGATCAGCTGATTTACCGTTGGTAGATTCTTCAGACAGCAGCTGGAAGACAAGAGACAAACGCTGGGTGAGACACTGGAATATTCTTCACAGGGTTAGGACCAGAGATGGCAAAAGTATTCACGTTCTGTACTTAAGTAGAAGTACAGATACTTGTGTTAAAAAATACTCTTGTAAAAGAGGAAGTACTGATTAAACTTCTTTACTCAAGTAAAAGTAACAAAGTACAGGCTTGGAAATTTACTTAAAGTATAAAAGTAAAAGTAGCCGTGAGAAAGACAAAGCTCCCTGGACAAGACATACGTTACTAGAGAGACGGTGAGACACTACAGGGACACGGAGGACACGTCTTTATATGGCAATGGCTACATTTTAAATGGATGTCTGCCAACAGGCCTAAAACATAACATATATGATTATTATGACAGAAACTGGGACTCCGGGTTAATAAGATTTTGACTGAGCAGCAAGATATAAATGCAGTTGTGATTCTGTGAGAATTCACAGATTCAGTTTCTATTTTTAATCTTCCCCTTAACATTTAAATGAATCTACATGTATACGTGTGTGCTCAATTATGGCTTCTGGAAAGAAAATAAAAGGATTAAAATATGAATTACTAAACAGACATTAATGAAGGAGTTCCCCAGCACATTGGCCAGGAGTCCTCCTTGATGTCTCCTGTCTCAAACATCTCTCTCAGACCAGGTTGAGGATGATGGGAATGTCTCGCTGCTTGTCTGCTGAATCTGTTTTCTTTATTTTCAATCAAGTCGCCCTCCATGCTACTATGTGCTAACATTAGCGCCATCCATGCTACTATGTGCTAACGTTAGCGCCATCCATACTACTATGTGCTAACGTTAGCGCCCTCCATGCTCCATGATTTGCTGTGAATTAATGCAGAATGCTGAATCTGTTGAGTTGCGTCAAATGCAACGTACAGTAGATATATTCCCATCTATTTAGAGTGAATGTGGTATTGATGACGTAAACAATAATAAGGATAACTCCAGTGAAATGATGTGGAAGTTGAGGACTAGATGAGGACTGGATTAAAGCTGATTCTGGTTTCCAACGTCCCCCCAGGTGTGTCTGTTAAAACACAGACGGAGACAACTTCTCTCTAGCCAAGTTTTCATCCACTTGTCAATTCAATTACAGAATCTGAAGTTGGTGAACAGGTGAAGAACACACCACAATCACTAGCTAACAGGTGAAGAACACACCACTATCACTAGCTAACAGGTGAAGAACACACCACTATCACTAGCTAACAGGTGAAGAACACACCACAATCACTAGCTAACTTACTTTAAATGTGCAAGAACTATAGACCAATAACAGGCTTAAGTGAACTGACAACATGAGTTATACGAGTTCTCAAAAAGGCGCACACACAATCTCAGCTGATTATCCTCCGGACAGTTAGTTTCTTTTCTCTCACTTTGTTCTCTGTGTGGCGCGCGCCCGCTCGCGGTGTGAGGCGTGTGTCCGCGCTATTGTCCGACATGACAACCTCTTGTACAAAACTAAAGTAACGAGACAATTTTGTAAAATGTAAGGAGTAGAAAGTACTGATATTTGTGTTAAAATGTAAGGAGTAAAAGTAAAAAGTCGCCACAAAAATAGTAAAGTAAAAATATCTGAAAATTCTACTTGAGTACAGTAACGAAGGATTTGTATTTTGTTACTTCCCATCTCTGGTTAGGACATATCTGATGTGTCTCCAGGTGGGACATATCTGATGTGTTTCCAGGTAGGACATATCTGATGTGTCTCCCGGTAGGACATATTTGATGTGTCTCTAGGTAGGACATAAGGACATATCCGATGTGTGTCCCAGTAGGACATAAGGACATATCTGATGTTTCTCCAGGTAGGACATATCTGATCTGTCTCCAGGTAGGACATATCTGATGTGTCTCCGGGTAGGACATTAGGACATATCTACTACTCAGACTGACCTTCTTCAGAGCCATGACTTGGACAGCACAGAGATCACTCAGACACTCGGCGATCTTCTCCAGAGGAAGCCGAGCCAGAACCAGAGCTGTACCTGCACAGGTAAACACACACACGGTGACATCACAGTGACATCACAGGGACATCATGTGACCATACTCGTTCAGCGTCCACAGACAAATGACATTATGCTTTAGAGGACAGAGTCACACCTGGACAGGTGAATAAATTAACTCTTGATGATGTCACCACAGGTGTGGACAGGTGTGGCGTACCTTTGAGCAGCCCCACGGCGGCCTCAGTGGACAGGGCAAAGGAGTCCAGGGCGCGGGCGATGTCCAGCAGGCCCTGGAAGTGCTGAGCCATGTGGTCTCTGCACACCGAGCAGATGTTGTGGATCGCCTTGGCTGCTGCAGACGCCAGAGGTTTCTCTCGGAGACCTTTCATCAGGTAGTTCAGCACGGGGTCTGGGGACAGACAGGACAGGGTTAGGGGGTCTGGAGACCAACGGGACTGGGTTAGGGGTCTGGGGACAGGCAGGACATGGTTAGGGGTCTGGGGACAGACAGGACAGGGGTCTGGAGACCAACGGGACAGATTAATGTCTCCTTTATATATAAAGGACACACACACACATATACACACACACATATACACACTATACATATACACATAGAGATAGAGTTCAACACAAAGTGAATATTTGAAATAAAAGTGCACAGTGCAAGTGTGAGAACACATCAGTCTGAGGAAGCAGGACTTAGTTAGAAATCAAAGGGGTACCGAGAAATCTGGGGTTTCTGTCCACGACTTCGCTCATCTCTCCGACCAGCTCGATGCTCGTGAAGCGGACTGCCATGTGGACGGTTTCTGGGAGTAAAACCACCTGCTGCAAGACCTCCGACAGGGTTGGGTTGTTCTCTCTGAAGGGAAAAGATCCAGGCGCGATTGTTCAGACAGAGACCAGCACCACCCACATGTTTCTGTGTTCTACAGGATCTGGAGGACCACCAACATGTTTCTGTGTTCTCCAGGATCTGGAGGACCAGATTTATGACAATAAGCAAATCTACTCACGGATCAACACTTTTAGCGATTGCAGCCATGATGAAAAGAACAGCTTCCGTCACTTCCCAGGAAGGGTTGCCTTCTTTTAACGTAGAATATAACTGGGAAAACAACAGAACGTCTTTATAAAGCAGAATATAACTATGAAAATGACAGAGAACGTCTTTATAAAGTAGAATATAACTATGAAAACAACAGAGAAAGTCTTTATAACGCAGAATATAACTATGAAAACAGAGAACGTCTTTATAAAGTAGAATATAACTGAAAACAACAGAGAACGTCTTTATAAAGTAGAATATAACTATGGAAACAACAGAGAACGTCTTTATAACGCAGAATATAACTATGAAAACAACAGAGAAAGTCTTTATAACGCAGAATATAACTATGAAAACAGAGAACGTCTTTATAAAGTAGAATATAACTGAAAACAGAACGTCTTTATAAAGTAGAATATAACTGAAAACAGAACGTGTTTATAAAGCAGAATATAACTATGAAAATGACAGAGAACGTCTTTATAAAGTAGAATATAACTATGAAAACAACAGAGAAAGTCTTTATAACGCAGAATATAACTATGAAAACAGAGAACGTCTTTATAAAGTAGAATATAACTGAAAACAACAGAGAAAGTCTTTATAACGCAGAATATAACTATGAAAACAGAGAACGTCTTTATAAAGCAGAATATAACTATGAAAACGACAGAACGTCTTTATAAAGCAGAATATAACTATGAAAACAACAGAGAACGTCTTTATAAAGCTAGAATATAACTATGAAAACAACAGAGAAAGTCTTTATAACGCAGAATATAACTATGAAAACAACAGAGAACGTCTTTATAAAGTAGAATATAACTATGAAAACAGAGAACGTCTTTATAAAGCAGAATATAACTATGAAAACAACAGAGAACGTCTTTATAAAGCAGAATATAACTATGAAAACAACAGAACGTCTTTATAAAGTAGAACATAACTATGAAAACAACAGAGAACGTCTTTATAAAGTAGAACATAACTATGAAAACAACAGAGAACGTCTTTATAAAGCAGAATATAACTATGAAAACAACAGAGAACGTCTTTATAAAGTAGAACATAACTATGAAAACAACAGAGAACGTCTTTATAAAGTAGAACATAACTATGAAAACAACAGAACGTCTTTATAAGAGCTATGAAAACAACAGAACGTCTTTATAAAGCAGAATATAACTATGAAAACGACAGAACGTCTTTATAAAGCAGAATATAACTATGAAAACAACAGAGAACGTCTTTATAAAGCTAGAATAGAACTATGAAAACAACAGAGAACGTCTTTATAAAGTAGAATATAACTATGAAAACAACAGAGAACGTCTTTATAAAGTAGAACATAACTATGAAAACAGAGAACGTCTTTATAAAGCAGAATATAACTATGAAAACAACAGAGAAAGTCTTTATAAAGCAGAATATAACTATGAAAACAACAGAACGTCTTTATAAAGTAGAACATAACTATGAAAACAACAGAGAACGTCTTTATAAAGTAGAACATAACTATGAAAACAGAGAACGTCTTTATAAAGCAGAATATAACTATGAAAACAACAGAGAAAGTCTTTATAAAGCAGAATATAACTATGAAAACAACAGAACGTCTTTATAAAGTAGAACATAACTATGAAAACAACAGAGAACGTCTTTATAAAGCAGAATATAACTATGAAAACAGAACGTCTTTATAAAGCAGAATATAACTATGAAAACAACAAGAACGTCTTTATAAAGCAGAATATAACTATGAAAACAGAACGTCTTTATAAAGCAGAATATAACTATGAAAACAACAGAACGTCTTTATAAAGCAGAATATAACTATGAAAACAACAGAACGTCTTTATAAAGCAGAATATAACTATGAAAACAACAGAGAACGTCTTTATAAAGCAGAATATAACTATGAAAACAACAGAACGTCTTTATAAAGTAGAACATAACTATGAAAACAACAGAGAACGTCTTTATAAAGCAGAATATAACTATGAAAACAGAACGTCTTTATAAAGCAAAATATAACTATGAAAACAACAGAACGTCTTTATAAAGCAGAATATAACTATGAAAACAGAACGTCTTTATAAAGCAGAATATAACTATGAAAACAACAGAACGTCTTTATAAAGCAGAATATAACTATGAAAACAACAGAACGTCTTTATAAAGTAGAACATAACTATGAAAATAGAACGTCTTTATAAAGCAGAATATAACTATGAAAACAACAGAACGTCTTTATAAAGCAGAATATAACTATGAAAACAACAGAGAACGCCTTTATAAAGTAGAACATACCTATGAAAACAACAGAGAACGTCTTTTTAGTACATATAAATAACTAAATAAATAAACAAAGCAACAGACCTGAGAGAAGCACTCCATGGATCCAACCAGGAAGATGACGTCTTTAACGAGGTCCGAGACTCTCATCCTGAACTCCCCAAAGTCATCCGTGTCCTCCGGGATCCCCTCCTGTTGGATAGAAATCGTTTCCATGGTTACAGCCATTTACAAATCTACCCCATAACCCTCCTGTTGGACAGGTAAAACTATATAAGTAAAACTATAAAGTAGAATATAACTATGAAAACAACAGAGAAAGTCTTTATAAAGCAGAATATAACTATGAAAACAGAACGTCTTTATAAAGCAGAATATAACTATGAAAACAGAGAGTCTTTATAAAGTAGAATATAACTATGAAAACGACAAAGAACGTCTTTATAAAGTAGAACATAACTATGAAAATAGAACGTCTTTATAAAGCAGAATATAACTATGAAAACAACAGAACGTCTTTATAAAGTAGAATATAACTATGAAAACAACAGAGAAAGTCTTTATAAAGCAGAATATAACTATGAAAACAACAGAGAATGTCTTTATAAAGTAGAACATAACTATGAAAACGACAAAGAACGTCTTTATAAAGTAGAACATAACTATGAAAACAGAACGTCTTTATAAAGCAGAATATAACTATGAAAACAACAGAGAAAGTCTTTATAAAGCAGAATATAACTATGAAAACAACAGAGAAAGTCTTTATAAAGCAGAATATAACTATGAAAACAACAGAGAATGTCTTTATAAAGTAGAATATAACTATGAAAACAGAATGTCTTTATAAAGTAGAACATAACTATGAAAACAGAACGTCTTTATAAAGCAGAATATAACTATGAAAACAACAGAGAAAGTCTTTATAAAGCAGAATATAACTATGAAAACAGAGAAAGTCTTTATAAAGCAGAATATAACTATGAAAACAACAGAGAAAGTCTTTATAAAGTAGAATATAACTATGAAAACAACAGAACGTCTTTATAAAGTAGAATATAACTATGAAAACAACAGAGAACGTCTTTATAAAGTAGAATATAACTATGAAAACAACAGAGTACGTCTATATAAAGTAGAACATAACTATGAAAGCATCTCCTGTTGGACAGGTAAAAGCATCAGACAGTTATCTCAATGACAAAGTTGTGCGTGTGTGTGTCTGTCTGTCTGTGTGTGTGTGGATCAGGTGACTTACGTGGTCCGGGTCCAGCTGACAGTGCCGGGCCAAACAGTGCAGGAGTCTCTGGATGTATGGTCGGAAGATGGTGTGGAGAGCAGCGTCGTTTATTTTATAAAGATGTTCTCCCAGACGGTACCAGAAGTTAAAGGAGATCTCCACCACCTGGACCACAACACAGACCGGTTATTACCACAACACAGACCAGTACACAGACCGGCTATTACCACAACACAGACCACTACACAGATCGGCTATTACCACAACACAGACCTCTACACAGACCGGTTATTACCACAACACAGACCAGTACACAGACCGGCTATTACCACAACACAGACCACTACACAGACCGGGTTATTACCACAACACAGACCACTACACAGACCGGGTTATTACCACAACACAGACCAGTACACAGACCGGTTATTACCACAACACAGACCACTACACAGACCGGGTTATTACCACAACACAGACCACTACACAGACCGGGTTATTACCACAACACAGACCTCTACACAGACCGGTTATTACCACAACACAGACCAGTACACAGACCGGCTATTACCACAACACAGACCACTACACAGACCGGGTTATTACCACAACACAGACCACTACACAGACCGGGTTATTACCACAACACAGACCAGTACACAGACCGGTTATTACCACAACACAGACCACTACACAGACCGGGTTATTACCACAACACAGACCACTACACAGACCGGGTTATTACCACAACACAGACCACTACACAGACCGGGTTATTACCACAACACAGACCAGTACACAGACCGGCTATTACCACAATACAGACCAGTACACAGACCGGTTATTACCACAACACAGACCAGTACACAGACCGGTTATTACCACAACACAGACCAGTACACAGACCGGTTATTACCACAACACAGACCACTACACAAACCGGTTATTACCACAACACAGACCGGGTTATTACCACAACACAGACCAGCACACAGACCGGTTATTACCACAACACAGACCAGTACACAGACCACTACACAGACCTCGTACTGCACGTGTTCAAAAACCCTATGAATGAACGAGGTAGAGAAGGAGTGTCCCTGCCCGGAGGAAGACCGGGGCCCCCGTCTGGAGCTAGATGGAGGGCCCGGGGTCCCCGTCTGGAGCAAGGCACAGATGGAGGGCCCGGTGGTGAGAGCACTTTGAGGAACTCCTAAATCCAGCTAACACGTCCTCTATGGTAGAGACAGAGCTGGAGGATGATGCTAACATGTCCTCTATGGTAGAGACAGAGCTGGAGGATGATGCTAACATGTCCTCTATGGTAGAGACAGAGCTGGAGGATGATGCTAACATGTCCTCTATGGTAAAGACAGAGCTGGAGGATGATGCTAACATGTCCTCTATGGTAGAGACAGAGCTGGAGGACGATGGTAACATGTCCTCTATGGTAGAGACAGAGCTGGAGGATGATGCTAACATGTCCTCTATGGTAGAGACAGAGCTGGAGGATGATGCTAACATGTCCTCTATGGTAGAGACAGAGCTGGAGGATGATGCTAACATGTCTTCTATGGTAGAGGGAGGTTTGCAGTTCGGTGGGCTCAAGATCTCATCGCTGCTTTTTGCAGATGATGTGGTCCTGATGGCATCATCGGCCTGTGACCTTCAGTACTCACTGGATCGGTTCGCGGTCTGAGGCCACGGTTCTCAGCATGAAACCGATGAGTGCCTTCTTCAGGTAGGGAATGAGTCCTTACCCCAAGGGTCTTGTTTGCGAGTAGTATAGAGAGGGAGATTGGTTGGAGTTTATCGCACCGTGATTCCTACCCTCACCTCTGGTCCTGAAGGCTGGGTCATGAACAAAAGAACCAGATCCAGGGTACAAGAGACCGAATTGGCCTCGGGGAAGACCCAGGACTAGGTGGAGCAATTCTATTTCCAACCTGGCCTGGGAACGCCTCGGGATCCGCCAGTCGGAGCTGGTTAATATGGCTCGGGAAACGGAAGTTTTGGGGTCCCCTGATGGAGCTGCTGCCCCGCGACCCAATACCGGATAAATGGATGAAGATGGATGGTAGGGCTGCACAATTAATTAAATTTTAATCATGATCACGATTTTGACTTCCCACGATCAAATTTGATTTTTCTTTTTAAAGCGTCATTTCATAGAACGCTCCGAGACAGTCACAGAGGACAGAGGGACGGGAAGACAACTCAACAGATAGCAGTTGGTTATACATCTGTCTCAAGGTTTACAGTTTACCAGTAAACGCAACATTTTGTCCCGTCTGTGTTTTTCAGACAACAGCAGTGACCAGCGCTAGTCGGTGCTAGTTAGCATCTGTTAATGTCCTCGCATCCGCTGCAATGTTGTATGGATATGGTTTAATTTAACGTCACATGACCCATTTCTCTGTAAAGCCGTGCCTGTGTTGGATCTCTCCTCTACTTTCTCTCCTCGCTCTCTTCCTCCTCTGCTCTCTTTCCTCTAACTCTCTCTCTCTGCTCTCCTCTAACTCTCTCTCTCCTCTTATTCTCCGCGCAGCCACGCCACACAGCGCCGCTCCACACTTCAGACATTTGTCTACAGTTTTTATTTTTTATTAACACAGCTGTCTATTGTTATTAACACAGCTGTCTATTGTTATTAACACAGCTGTGTGTTGTTAAGTGTGAGGGGCAAACCTGTATTTGTACCAGTGTTTCCATGGTAACTGCTATCGCGGCCGCCACGGCGAAAAATACAGAAGAAGTTATTGAATGCAACTAACTTCAGTTGGTAGAGTAACAGCGTGTGAGACGGAGCTGCTGGACCTGGGCCAGAGATGTGACCCATGGCCAGAATATCATAGTTCATAAAAATGCAGCGCAGTGACGCTACAGACATTTCGTCAACACGAGGTGTGTTTCTGCCATTTGACCCGTGCTGGACCCGTTCATAATGATCAGCCGTCTCTGTGAGTACGTCCATCACCCCCCCCCTCTCTAGGTCGATCAGTTATTGTTGAAAACAAATGGAACTTTCTCAGAGATGCATTATTTTTATTTATATATATATATATATATATATATATAGGTCACATTATAATATTAATTATATTATTTATTTCAGATAACTAATTTCCATTTACATGTGTTGCAGCTGTATTTCTATACAACATACAACTTCAACATTAGAAGAATGTAACATATGGATGTGAAAGCAGTTATAAACAGCCTGTGTGACTATAAAATCTGTTTTGGTTAAAATCAACAAATAATTGTGAGAATAACCGTAATCACAATATTAATCAAAATAATCATGATTATCATTTTGGCCATAATCGTGCAGCCCTAATGATGGACGCGGGTGTTGTACTTGTTTGGGGCTGTTAATGGTTTACCTCGTACTGCGGGTGGTGGGGCTGTTAGGGTGTAATGGTTTACCTCGTACTGCGGGTGGTGGGGCTGTTAGGGTGTAATGGTTTACCTCGTACTGCGGGTGGTGGGGCTGTTAGGGTGTAATGTTTACCTCGTACTGCGGGTGGTGGGGCTGTTAGGGTGTAATTGTGTACCTCGTACTGCGGGTGGTGGGGCTGTTAGGGTGTAATCGTGTAACTCGTACTGCGGGTGGTGGGGCTGTTAGGGTGTAATGTTTACCTCGTACTGCGGGTGGTGGGGCTGTTAGGGTGTAATGTTTACCTCGTACTGCGGGTGGTGGGGCTGTTAGGGTGTAATGGTTTACCTTGTACTGCGGGTGGTGGGGCTGTTAGGGTGTAATGGTTTACCTCGTACTGCGGGTGGTGGGGCTGTTAGGGTGTAATGGTTTACCTCGTACTGCGGGTGGTGGGGCTGTTAGGGTGCAATTGTGTACCTCGTACTGCGGGTGGTGGGGCTGTTAGGGTGTAATGTTTACCTCGTACTGCGGGTGGTGGGGCTGTTAGGGTGCAATTGTGTACCTCGTACTGCGGGTGGTGGGGCTGTTAGGGTGTAATGTTTACCTCGTACTGCGGGTGTCCTGCACAGATGAGCAGCAGCTCCAGCGTGCGCAGGTCTCCCATCCCCTGGCCTGGACTCCGGACCGTCGTCTCCAGAAACGTCTCGCAGAGTTCGGTGAAGATGCGGCAGTAGTTAAGCACTCTGTGGACAGAGAGGGACACTAAGTGGACGCTAACAGAGACCCAGTAGTTCACCACTCTGTGGACAGAGAGGGACACTAAGTGGACGCTAACAGAGACCCAGTAGTTCAATAACACCCTAACAGCTGTTTGTCTCCTCACTTGTCAAGGTCTTCCCGCGCCACGGCCATGTGATACGCCGTCTCCAGCGTCAGGACGCCCTGGAACAGCTGCAGCGCCAGCGGCAGGTGGGTATCCACGTTCTCGATGGCGTAGAGCGCTGAGCACACGCAGTCAGACGCCGCCTCATGCAGGTTGGTCGGGGTCTCATCTCTCTGCTGCAGAGACAAAAACAGAAAACAGCTGGTTCTACTGCCGTCCAATGGGAAAGATAAAACACAACCGCATTGCATTGTGGGAGACGGCAGTTAAATGTAGGGTACAGGCTCAGTTTTACAGGTAGATAGTGGGACTCCCCAGAACAGGAAAGACGGGGTGAGACAGAGTTGCATGTGAACAGGAGATAGAAGAAAGACTCCCCAGGACTGGGAAGACAGGGTAAGACAGGAAGTAGAAGAGGACTCCCCAGGACTGGGAAGACAGGGTAAGACAGGAAGTAGAAGAGGACTCACCAGGACTTGGAAGAGCACCATGAGCAGCTGGTTGCTGGCCATGAAGTTGCTGTCCAGGACTCCCAGGTTGAACCAGCTCCCCAGACAGCGAAACACCTTGATGAGCATCTTCTCATCGTTCCCTGTCTTCTCCACACACGAAGTCTGGAACACAGTAACACAATCAGAGTCAGGCTTAGAGGCGTACACACACAGAAAAACAAAAAAGAATCAAGGTTTAAATGTATGTATGTAATCATGACACAAACCAAACTCTGGTTTTGGTGTATCATTACAGCCCTTGTATCTAACCATCTATCGATCTTTCCATCTATCCATCCACTTTATATATCCAGGCAAAGGAAGCAGAGAGGTTGCGAGGTTTCTCACCAACAGTGTGACCACTGTGCTGGAGTAATAAGCCAGATCCTCAATGATTTCTGTCCTCCGGTTGGCTCCGATCCGCAGAGAGCGACTATGGACTTCCTCTGGCAGCACGGTGAGGATCTCTATGAGGAAGGGCATGGAGCTGATGTCGTTGTTGTACCTGAGAAGGGCGGAGACACACAACAGGTAAAGCTCCAGAGACACACAGGACAGGTAAAGCTCTGGAGACACAGGACAGGTAAAGCTCCAGAGACACACAGGACAGATAAAGCTCTGGAGACACAGGACAGGTAAAGCTCCAGAGACACACAGGACAGGTAAAGCTCCAGAGACACACAAGACAGAGACACTCAGGACAGATAAAGCTCCAGAGACACACTGGACAGGTAAAGCTCCCTGCAGGTGAGTGTTTATCAGGCAGAGCAGAGAGACATTCAGTGTTTTAAAAACAAAAGCAGCGTACGTAAACCCCCCGTCCAACTCCAGCGGTCGGCGTACGCAACCCCCACTCCGATTCCAGCGGTCGGTGTACGTAACCCCCACTCCGACTCCAGTGGTCGGTGTACGTAACCCCCACTCCGACTCCAGTGGTCGGTGTACGTAACCCCCAATCCGACTCCAGCGGTCTGACGTAACCCCCAATCCGACTCCAGCGGTCTGACGTAACCCCCACCCCCACACATGGAAGTCACCCCTAAATTCTTCTACTTGTTTTCCGCAACATAAAAAGAATGAAGGACATGACAATGTAACCATTCTCTGACTAATGCAGCGGCCATGTTTGTAGTTCCTGTCTCCTTAGTGTCTCCTCTCTTTATGCAACAAGTTTCAGTTGTTTGTGTGAATTCTTACTTTTCTATGAGCGTGTGAACACATCCTTTCCACGAGGCCATCTGGAGAGCGAGATCTGCGATGGCTAAAGCCAGCTGAGGACACAAATCAACACAGAAGACTTTAATTCACTGGAGAAATAAGAAAGCAGCCAACCAAACACATAGAAACTGTTAACTTCCTCCTGTAGGGACTTTCCTGCACAAGATGATGCAACAAACAGGTTAGAAAAGACTTCCTGTTGCTGCATTGGGGGGCACACACACACACACACACACACACACATACACACACACACGGAAGTGCTGCTGTCAGGCTGTGAAACATGAATCTGCAGTTAAAGTAACAGCAGCATGACTCAGCAGAAGATCTGGATTCATTCACCAATTCTAAGTGAAATTATCTTCAAGATGCACCTTTATTTTTGAAATTACCACTTTATAATTATATTTTTATTCAAAGAGAATAAGAATAAAGGGTAACTGATTGGGTTTAACGTATCTCAAACGTCTCGTTACTTCATTACAACATTTTATTAATGTTGATGGAAACGTTATTTGGTGAATAAATATTGAATTGCAATTAAGTTTTAGGTAATTTTATGGTTGCAACCCGCCACAAAACAAAGCGCGTAAAGGTGTGCATGTCACAGTCCAGAGTTCGGTAGCCATAGTAACGAGTGGCACATATAACATCCCAGAGTCCGGTCTAGACCTGACGTATCTATCGTAGGGTCGGCGTCTCCACCTAGCTACGTACGTATCTATCGGAGCGGACGGTTACCTGGGTGACGATGATGGGCGACAGGTCTTTGAGGTTCTGGATGTGGGTCAGCAGCGAGTCTCGCAATGCATTGTGGGTCTCTGGAGGAAGCTCGAAGAAGGAGGTCTGGATCTTCATCTTCATCGTCTGAGCAGCAAAATAACACGACTCCACGTCCTGTTTGAGCTGCAGCAGCTGGTCCGAGATCTCCCACGCATACATCTACAGACAGGAAGTGATGTCATTACGCACATACATCTACAGACAGGACGTGATGTCATTACACACATACATCTACAGACAGGAAGTGATGTCATTACACACATCTACAGACAGGAAGTGATGTCATTACACATAGGCTTTTCTTATCTACTTTTTGATCTTTTCCCATTGAACTACACGTTCTATGTGAGTCAGTTTGTTATTTTGGTTAGAACGCCATCACAGAGACAAAGGACAGGGACACAGAGACAGGACAGGCACGGAGTGTAGAACGCCAACAAAGAGACAAAGGACAGGGACACAAAGGACGGGAACAGAGGTTAGAACGCCGACACAGAGACAGAGGACGAGGACAGAGGTTAGAACGCCGACACAGATGACGGGAACAGAGGTTAGAACGCCGACACAGAGACAGAGGACGGGGGCGGAGGTTAGACACAGAGACAGAGGAAGGGGACGGAGGTTAGACAGAGACAGAGGAAGGGGACGGAGGTTAGAACGCAATCACAGAGGACGGGGACGGAGGTTAGACACAGAGACAGAGGAAGGGGACGGAGGTTAGAACGCAATCACAGAGACAGAGGACGGGGACAGAGGTTAGACACAGAGGACAGGGAGACAGAGGATTAGGACGGAGGTTAGAACGCCATCACAGAGAACGGGGACAGAGGTTAGACACAGAGGACAGGGAGACAGAGGATGAGGACGGAGGTTAGAACGCCATCACAGAGAACGGGGACAGAGGTTAGACACAGAGACAGAGGATGGGGATGGAGGTTAGAACGTCATCACAAAGACAGAGGACACAGAGACAAAGGTTAGACAGAGACAGAGGATGGGACGAAGGTTAGAACGTCATCATAAAGACAGAGGACGGGGACGGAGGTTAGAACTTCATCACAAAGACAGAGGACGGGGACGGAGGTTAGACAGAGACAGAGGAGGGGGACGCCGGTTAGAATGCCATCACAGAGACAGAGGACGGGGACGGAGGTTAGACAGAGACAGAGGATGGGGACGGAAGTTAGAACGTCATCCCAAAGACAGAGGACGGGGACGGCGGTTAGAACATCATCCCAAAGACAGAGGAGGGGGACGGAGGTTAGAACGCCATCACAGAGACAGAGGACGGAGGTTAGAACACCAACACAGAGACAGGACGGGGATGGAGGTTAGAACGCCATGACAGAGACAGGACGGGGACGGAGGTTAGAACGGCAACACAGAGACAGTGGACGGGGACGGAGGTTAGAACGGAAACACAGAGACAGAGGACGGGAACGGAAGTTAGACACAGAGGACAGGGACGGAGGTTAGAACGCCGACACGGAGACAGAGGACGGGGACGGAGGTTACCACTAAGACCTACATAAAAGAGACTTCAGATACAGTATTAGGGACCACTAAGGTCTATATAAAGAGACTTCAGATACAGTATTAGGGGACCACTAAGGTCTATATAAAGAGACTTCAGATACAGTATTAGGGACCACTAAGGTCTATATAAAAGAGACTTCAGATACAGTATTAGGGGACCACTAAGGTCTATATAAAGAGACTTCAGATACAGTATTAGGGGACCACTAAGGTCTATATAAAAGAGACTTCAGATACAGTATTAGGGGACCACTAAGGTCTATATAAAGAGACTTCAGATAAGTCTGTCTGTAAACACATTCCTATCAGCCAATCAGGACGCTGCTTCATATCCAGGGTCTGTAAACACATTCCTATCAGCCAATCAGGACGCTGCTTCATATCCAGGGTCTGTATACACATATTCCTATCAGCCAATCAGGACGCTGCTTCATGTCCAGGGTCTGTAAACACATTCCTATCAGCCAATCAGCTTCATGTGTTGCTGTTGGTCAGACACATATCAGAGAACAGCTGAGAAACCTGATCAGTTACTGCCCCGCCCTAAATCCAACAAACACAAACAAACAGACACACAAACACACACAGAGACACACACACAGAGAGACAGACACACTGAGACAAAGACACACGCACAAACACAAAGACACACATAGACACACACAATCTGAACTCTTCAGAAAACGACAGAGTGACGTCAGCTGCAACACCTGAGCACTCCTTCATACCACGTGACGTCATGTCTGATCACGTGAAGCTGACCCTCAGTGACACATTCTAAGCCTGCCTTTATTACATTATGCTACATTATATATATATATATATATATATATATATATATATATATGACGCGCTGCCTCTGTGCGCGCGGCCAGGTACACGGCAACGCCACTACCTGTACGTCAGAAACTCAACTGCACCTGAGCCGTGTAACCGTGCTAACAGGCTAGCAGGCTAACAGGCCTCCGAAACTTAAATACGCAGCGAACTCCGCCTGAACGGGACACAGGGACACATCGTGTAATTAAACCCTCACATCAACAACGTATTACCTGTTAGCAGGAAGCTAACGAAGCTAATGACGCTAATAGTCTGTGTTTTGATCCATTCATTTAGCCGACGTAGCTTAGCTATGATGCTAACGGGAACCTGCGCTCTCTCTGCGCATGCGCAGTTCTCCCGTTCTGTATTTATCTGGTAAAATGTTAAAAGCTGGTGCGGACGGGCCGGTGTAGACCCCCTCGACCCCCGCTGGTCCCCCGCCGGCCTCCCGGTAACCCCGGGCTCCCGGTCTTACCGATCTCTGGAGCTCTCCGAGCCACACCGAGGCGCGCTCCTTCCCGGACGGGTCCGGGTCGTGGTACAGGGCCTGGACCGCCTGGTAGACCAGGGCCAGGCTCGGCTTGCCCCCCTCCATGGCGCTGAGATTATGAGGCAGAAAGTTTTCCAACACGCTGCAGACCTGAAGCTACACGGTCTGTGTGTCGACCGCCATCTCAAAGCACTAGCTTCCCGCGCGCAACCTGGATCCTCTGCCGACAGGAAACAACGCCCGGAACGTTCGTTCCGCTCTGTGATGACACACATTTCATTATCCCCCTCAGGTCTTACTTATTATTACTCATTTTTATGTTAACACATCTTTTATTTGTTGAAAGTCATATTATTGTCTCTGGATAATTGTTTTGAGAAGGCTATACGTGTCTTACATGTTGTATATTTATATTTGAATCTGTTTGTTAACATTATTAAGTTAGATAGATAGATAGATAGATTGATAGATAGATAGATAGATATATAGATATTGATCCCAAAAAAGGGAAATTATGGTGTTACAGTAGCACACACACATCAGTCACACAACACAGAATAGATGAAATACTTGGAAACAATATACATACAATATACATGAAATAATAACAATAGCAATAAAATATAAGAACAAATATTTGAATATATACAGGATGGGAAAACCAAAATGTGCAACTGCTTAAATAATATGCTAGAATGTATGCTAAAATTTAAATAAACCAATTGTACAGGTTGCACTTAGTACAGTATTAGTATAGTATAATATACAGTATAGTGCAGTATTAGTATAGTATAATATATAGTATAGTGCAGTATTGTGAAGTATCAGGGTCTAATCTAGCACCCAGTAATGACATGTTAAAAAGTTGTATTGCCTGTGGTAGGAATGATTTCCTGTAGCGGTCCGTGCGGCATCGAAGCTGCCGGAGCCTCTTAGAGAAGCTGCTCCTCTGTTGGACCAGTGTGGGGTGGAGAGGGTGGAGTGCTCTCTGTTGGACCAATGGGGGAGAGGGTGGTCTGGGTTACGCATGATAGATGACAGTTTGTTCAGTGATCTCCTCTCCACCACAGCTTCAAACGTGTCCTGTTTGCAGCCGATCACGGAGCCAGCCTTCCTGATCAGTTTGTTCAGTCTGTTTGTGTCGCTGGCTCCGATGCTGTTGCCCCCCCCCCCCCAGCAGACGGCGGAGGAGAACATCCTGCTGGTAACAGACTGGTAATAGATCTCCAACATCCTGCTGGTAACAGACTGGTAGAAGATCTCCAACATCCTGCTGGTAACAGACTGGTAGAAGATCTCCAACATCCTGCTGGTAACAGACTGGTAGAAGATCTCCAACATCCTACTGGTAACAGACTGGTAGAACATCTCCAACATCCTGCTGGTAACAGACTGGTAGAAGATCTCCAACATCCTGCTTGTAACAGACTGGTAGAATATCTCCAATATCCTGCTGGTAACAGACTGGTAGAAGATCTCCAACATCCTGCTGGTAACAGACTGGTAGAACATCTCCAACATCCTGCTTGTAACAGACTGGTAGAACATCTCCAACATCCTGCTTGTAACAGACTGGTAGAACATCTGCTTGTAACAGACTGGTAGAACATCTGCTTGTAACAGACTGGTAGGACATCTCCAACATCCTGCTGCACACATTGAAAGATCTCAGCTTCCTTAGGAAATAGAGTCTGCTCATCCCCCTTCCTCCTGAAGTCGATCACCATCTCTCTGGTCTTATCCACGTTCAGCAGCAGTGCCGCCACCGCCATCCAGGTGCAAATGAGCTCGCTGCAGAAGATAGATGACAGCGTTGTCCACTCCTCATGCAAGAGTTTATTAATTTCAATTTCAATTTCAATTTATTTATAGTATCAATTCACAACAAGAGTTATCTCAAGACACTTTACAGATAGAGTAGGTCTAGACCACACTCCAGAATTGACAAGGACCCAACAGTTTCCTCCAGAGCAAGCAACAGTGCGACAGTGGCGAGGAAAAACTTCCTTTTAGGCAGAAACCTCGGTCAGACCCAGGCTCTTGGTAGGCAGTGTCTGACGGGCCGGTTGGGGTTAGAATGAAAAGTGGCAATTACAATCCCAAAAAAAATAGTAGTTGTTAGTAGTCCTTTGTAGTAGGCATAGCAGAGCGTAGCAGGAAGAACATAGCATCGCAGAGCGTCTTAGCGGGACCATGGCGACAGCTGCAACCTTGATTTTGGAGCCTCCCTGATCCGAGGAAACATGCTGGGGGAAAAAGAACATAAGGACTCCGGGGAATGACTCCCCAGAGCTAGGTTAGTAACAAGCATTTCTGGGACATGGATGCACATAATTGGAAAGATAGAAAGATAGAGGAGAGAGGAACTAGGTGTGTCACAGGAAGTCCCAGCTGTCTAAAACTATTACAGCATAACCAGGAGAGACAGTGTAAAGAGAGGAGCCTGGTCAGGCTACAACTCTCCCCAAACCCTCCCTTGGTTAGGGTAGGGGGAGAGACACTTAGGGTTAAGGTTAAGGTAATGAAGTTATCTATAGATATATAAGTTATCTGCCTTGGTCGTTGGTACAACCATAGTCAACATTTTTAAAAAGAAACAATAAATAAAGCTAATCCAGCTTTTAGACAAAGACACTCAGTATACCTTCTATCAGTTAAACATTATTAATGTTTCTGTTATACAGTGGGGCTCGAAAGTTTGGGCACCCCAGGTAAAAAATGTGTATTAATGTGCATAAAGAAGCCAAGAAAAGATGGAAAAATCTCCAAAAAGTCATCAAATGAGAGATTAGACATTCATATAATATGTCACAAAAAGTTATATTTTATTTCCATCATTTACGCTTTCAAAATAACAGAAAACAAAAACATGGCGTCTGCATAAGTTTGGGCCCCCTCCAGAGTTAATACTTTGTACCCCCCCCTTTGGAAAGCTGAGACCTGACAGCATCATGGACTGTTCTCAGTCATGGTCTGGAAAGACCAGGTGATGTCAATCTTAAGGTTTTAAATGCCCAGACTCATCTGACCCCCGCCCCCAACAATCAACACCATGGCTTCTTCTAAGCATCAATCCATCTACCCGGGCATATATACCGCTGGGTCCATAAGCCCGGGTATATGTACCGCGGGTCCATCGGTCCATCAGCCCGGGTATATGTACTGCTGGGTCCGTCAGCCCGAGTATATGTACCGCTAGGTCCATCGGTCCGTCAGCCCGGGTATATGTACTGCTGGGTGGGTGCCAAGATGGGACCAGCTGACCCATAACAAGTCAACCTGTTAAAGGCTCCGTCAACTCAAAACAAACACAGACACAGCTTTTCAATTTGAAATCTTTAATGATTTAACAAAACAAGCTGTGAAAGTCCAGAATATGAAGGACTGACAAATTGAAACAATGATAATAAATGATAAAAGATTATGTTTTTTTCAAGATTTTTTTAACAATGAAATGTCATGTTAGAACTCGTCATGTCGTAGTAAAGCCCCCCCCCCCAAGTTAAATACTCTCTAAAAACAATGAAATGTCATGTTAGAACTCGTCATGTCGTAGTAAAGCCCCCCCC
>CM057259.1:24863122-24982122 GCA_029931835.1 Etheostoma nigrum
ACTATGTGGGAATGGATACAGAAAGGTTAGCATGGTACATCGCAAAAAAAAAAAAGACAGTGGGAGTGTCAACTAAATGGCCCATTTTCATTTGTGTGTCGTCCTGTCATGTTTTTCCAAAAATTGGATCCGTCCTATATATTTTGCTGCAGGGTGCTGCTGTTTCGCAGCCTAAACGCACTACCCCATTCAAAAGAATGCGGCAGCCATTTTCGGCAGAGAGCCTGAGGGCCGCTGCAGGCTATGTAACCGAGCCTTACCTGTGGGTTTGTGCAGAGCGTGATTGACTCCTGGAGGTTGATGCGGAAAGACCGCAAAACATAGATCAAGCCCTTTGACGTACACCAGGGACAATGCTCCAGTGAAGCAGCTCTTTGCTGAACCTTTGAAAAAAAAACATCAAAATCACGTGGCAATAACACAAAATGCTGAGTTGTTTCACTATCTTACATTTAAACACAAGTTATCAAAAAGGTAAAAAAAAAAACATGCAAAGCTGGGCAAAACTAATTTTCGCCATTCATGGAAACCTAAATTTTAACATACAAACATTTTCATCAAATGAATGTATTTTTTGCTACCACCTCCACTTTTTAGCATCTCCATCTGTCCACAGCATTCATTATTATATTCTTCCAAACACATTCAAATACTCATGTGTACACATGCATCAGAGTAACCAGAGACTTTAGGAAGGTTTTCATTGATTTATCTTGCAGAAGTGGAACATACAAGTAAGAGTAAGAACTGTTGAAAGTAATTGTCAAGTTTTAGTGTTTGCCTTTTTCCTCTCTAAACTTTAGACTCAGGTTTCTGCCTTTCGAGTGTGAGTGACAGTTTAGTCAGGATGAATGTGGAGCACATTTATTTATCAATATTAGTATGTGTCAAGTAGATATAAAAGTAAATTTTCTATGTTGTACACAGTTCGTCATATAATGCACATTATATAACAATCTTTGATTCCACACATCATTATATGCATTAAGCAAACCAAAAACTTTCGCCTTTTACTACCAAAGATTTCCATTTGTGATTTGTTTCTTTTTTTGGATTGGTACTGTCCAGTCACAGTATTTTTCAAATATAATTCAGCTTTGCGCAAGTGACAACAGTTAGAGGAAAACATGAGCTCTACTGACTTTTCCCAAATACCCCACCAGTGGCGAGGCCAAAGCCCCCAAACCAGTGTCTTCACCAGTCATTGGTAAACCACTGCTGCTCTTCTGGTCCACAGCTGTCCGGTGCCATTCAAAACATATTACCATGTCACTGCAACCTGGCTCACCTCCAGAGGAGCTGAAGAGAACAATACAGCACCATATAGAGCAATGTTACTCAATGCTTACAAATTATAGAGGTACATGCAAATGCACTCTACTTTAGAGTAAGAGCATAAGATTATACATCTCGTGAGACTACAGAAATACGTAAACCAAGCTTTTCTATATTGTTTATACAGTGACAACTCACTTTAATAGCTCTAGTTATATTGAAGGCAATGATAAAAAAAATTGTTGAGCAAAAAGATTTGTGGCAATATTGGATTTACAGGAATTTGCATCCATGGAATAAAGTACCTCAGACATTCAATTCACTGTATCGGTACATTGATATTTAGAAATTGGAATACTTAATTAAAAAAAAAAAGTATAACATTAATAAGAATAATATTAAGATGTAAAGTTATATTATGGCACAAGATTGTATTTATGCTGTCTACCCCTACTCCACGTTTGTCTAAAAATGTTTTGGTTCAAATGTAGGCTTATGTCATTTTAGGAGTTTAGGATTAATTGTTAACCATTTGTGCCAATATCAACAATATTAGAGGAAATACTCCAGGACCAACGCTGTTTTCCCATCCCTCTCCTACAGACAGATGTTCCTAGGCTCACATGGGCCACACATGGGACTACACTAGAGTAACGTTACACTCCTAGCGTTATGATAAAGCATAGGAGCCTATGAGTTTAACTGTTGATAAAAGCACACTCGTATACGTACGTTTTAAGTGCAAAATGTTAAGATGCATCTCCAAAACCAAATAAAGTTACATTATTCACTTTTAAACTCCATTAACAAACCTTATGTTACATGCACATCTAAATCAGATCTAAATCACTATCTATGCACCTGGCGGTAAGCATGCTAACATTTTAGCCTAGCTAAAGCCGGGCATTCATTTCAGCTGTTGGTCTCATTTTCAGCTTTCGTGAATAAAAATGTATACATACCGACACCAAATTTAAATTATATTTTATATTACGATGTAGATCCGTGAAGTTCATCCACACAGAGCTGTATTTGTTAATCCCTGCATGCAGAGTATGTCCATGTGCATCCCTTTGCCAGTTCGTCTTAGAAACGTTCTGTTCAGACCATACGCTACCGGTTGTGCAGCGGTCTTCGTCTTCCCCCTCTGACCGACAATGGTTCCGCCGGCCCCCACTTGGTAGCTGTTTCAAGTAAACGGCAGTGGGCTGCGCTCAAGTTATTGTTCATGTTGGTACTATAGGGTTGTAAGGCACTGCCCATGAAACGGGGATTAATTGGTGTAAATGAACACGGACGCGACAAAATATATGCTGCATTTAATCTCATTATTAATGATCATAAATAGCAATAGGTAGTCAATTAGCATAATTATGTATTGTATTTAAAGGCATAATTGTAGAAGGAAAATATGAATCCTGAATGCCATGTTTTTATGAGTTAAATATAAACTACTTAAAAGTAAGTCTTAAAATACGTAAATTCTAATTTTCAATATAATTTTCAACAATATTATCACTATTCTTATTTTTAATAGTAGTAGTAGTGGTAGTAGTAGTAGTAGTAGTAGGCCTACTTGTTAATAGATAATAATTAAACTGGTTTAGATAATAAAATCTAAAGATTTAGAGTTAATTGGAAACAGCAGAACTGGTATAATTTAAACTGATATGAAACAGAAGAGCAAGAAACCTTTCACATTCAACAAATGGATGGATTGATTGTCAAAATTGAAACTGATTAGCTTAATATTCTGTTTTATTTCAGATGTACTTGCAGCAATTAGTGACCGGAAATACTTCTGTTTTGAACTACTAGTATACGTTTATCCTTTATCAAGTCTGTAGTTTTGTAAACAAGGCTGATATTATATATTTATTTGAAAAGTAGAAGGGTGGAGTTGGTTAGGTGGGAATGGGATCATTATATCCCTCACTCTGGTATTATAATATAATAGAGTCCAAGTCTCACACCTCCTGCTCTTGTACTCCCCCAACCCACATACACATTCACAGACGTGCACACACGTATTCCTCAACCCAATCCCGCCTCTTGCATGGGCCCTCCTCCCTTAAGCTCCTCCTGTATCTGCTGCTCTCCTGTCCTCTATTTTCATCTTGATGACAAAATGAATTTGCATTTCTTTCCCAGGGAGCGCTCATTAGAATGCATAAACCGGCCGCCTCCTAGCCTCATAGCTTTCTGTCGTGGCATCTTCTGATGCAAAATGAGACACAGACAGGCAGCATCACAGGCAGACATGTGGCCTGAGTCTGGGTTGTGATTGGCATTTGGAATCAGTTCACCCTTCCCATTCTTAATTCAAGGATAAGAATAAACTCTGTCAGCCATTTTTCTTTGTTTCTTTATTAGCTGCTAAGAAGAAGGATATTAATTAGACTATTCATTAAATGCATATAGAACAATGCATAAAAATAATTCATAATTTCTTCAGCATGTATGATTATAATATTACCTTCAGTGAGCATATGCCTACATATTGCAAATCATAATGAACATTGACATTTTATTCATTTTAGCACCCCACCTTCCACCATCACATTTAAACACTGACATGCATTTAAAGTCAGATAATTGCATTATCTCCACTTTGGGTGAAATAAGCAGTCATCTTGAGAAAGGCCCCTTTCACAGTCAGAAATCATTGTCCTGAAATTTTTGCAGGCTGCTTGCTCAATGCACACCCTTTTCTCCTCTGTTTATATGTGACATTTTTACCTATGGTGGCGCTAAAGCTCAGGTCACTATGTCACAAAAATTAGTATCCTACCTAAAGGTAACATGGATTTAAACAGCAAAATACATGTGCACAATTCCTATATAAAATGTAAGTTATTGACCCTAGTTAGGCTATGTTCAATTAGTACACAGCAAGTGTAGTGTCCGTACATATCATGTATCCGGAGAGAACATTAAAGAAGAAAACAATCATTAAATAAATTCCAATCTTTGTCTGATGGTGGCGCTATAGAGCAAGGTCACAGGGTCATCAAACACATCACAGAGGTTTCTTTGACTAGCACAAACAGCAAAATTATTATCTATGCAACCTTTTGTTGATCAGACAAACAAGCAAATACACAATTGTATGACCTCTTCACATCTCTTGACTGAGGTAATGAGCCAAATTGTTAAACAGCAGCACAACAAGATGTAGTTTTAGAGTGTTATTGAATTTGTATAAGATACATATGAGAGCAAAACAAGTGGAACGACTGTGAAACCCTTATGAGATAAGATATCTAGTATAAATAATGTATACAAATCTGTATGAAATTATCAAAAAGGAGGATCTCGTTAGTGTTAAGTAAAATACTAGTTACTAATCATGTCCAACACTGTTGTTCAACAACAGTGATGTACTTTCATAAAAAAGTCTAGTCCATGAACTGTTCTAAAAGCCCTGATCTGTTTATTTAATATGGCTGGGAACAATGGGTTGCATTAAAATGAATGGATTCTCACTATTGTATTTTTCAATTTAAATATATTGTTATAATTAGGGATTTAACACTGCAGAGAACAATGCATCTGGGGTTGGGAGTGAAAAGCCTACTGCTATGCTATCATACGGAACGGTTATTTCTATGGGACCTGCAATTGTCAAGTTTGAATATATTATTGCAAAACAACAGGCCTGCGAGCAATATGTTCCCTAAATTATTGCAGCATTACTTCCTTCTAACTATAAATTGCTTTCTTCACTAACTTTTCTTGAACTGTACAACAACTCTTTGATCTCATTAGTTTTAATTGGGATGAGCACACTATCATCTTTCAATCAGGTACTGTATATGAAGCCTATATCAATTTGACTAAAAAGCATATTGTCCTTGGAAAAATTAAAAACAATTAATCTCAAGGCCTAGTATATACATATGTATTGTATTTATCATGATTGGATGCCTGTTGATACATTCATATATTAGAACACAGGCTAGAAGCAAACATATGACTTTAGCTGGCACTAAATAAGTGCCATCTAAAAGTAATTATTATGTATATATGTCGGAAAGACTAAAACAAAGTGTGGTATAGTTAGTGACGTTTTCCTCAATAATGGCCTGGAAATGAAAATCGCGATTTATAATGTAATTAAAAGCAGGCCAGATTAAGTGAATAGTTATTGTGTTTTCATTCTGACTCAAATCATTTAAAATGTCATCTCCAGTGATTAACTATGCCGTATGGGATGGGCAAAGGCGTCTGCTATATTTTACACGTGAATAAGCGAGGTTCACTTTATGCATATATTTAGTCATAATTTGCAAATAAGATCACGTGTATTGAGGAGAATGTACAATGGAGCCGGTTGATGAAGAGGGGAACAGTCCATCTAACACAAACGCACAACATTTTACAGCTGACTCGTTCACTGACTACAAGCGCTCCACGTTGTCTCATTCATTTAACTTGCCTACTGTACACTGTGCTCAACGTAGTGAATTCAATACTATGGCAAACACACTACACTACTACCAGCTCCAGCATGCTGGGACAGGAATATTTTTGTATCCACGCGCTTCAGAAAACTTCAGTGACGTTCCACAATAGGAAGCCAATGGGACCTCGTCTTCTATTAGGACAATGAAAAGCCTCCGTCCAATCAGATAAGCGCCAGACTGAGCGCTGGCCAATGGCGTGAGAGCCCCACCGAGAGTAATGTTAGAGAGCTGAAGACTGAAGACACTGCGTATCGCCCTGTGTTCCCTCACACACAGCCATTGCAGTGCATTGAGATCCAGTGATAGTCCCTAGGTAAGTATCACATTCCGAAATTTTAAGTGTTCGTAATGATGATAATGAAGATAACATTTATACATATCTTACTTATGTGTTTTCTATGATGGAATACGAAACCTGTTATTGCTTGTAAAAGATTTGATTGCGGTGAAACGTCAAAAACAACAAAATAGCGGCGCTAGGTAGGTAACGTTACATTGCTCTGCCTGGGAGTGTGGACCAGACGCTCTATAAAAAAGAAGAAATGAATATTAACCTTGACGAAATTCGACGAAAAACGTTGATTTTGGTAAATGCTAATAATTTTGTATATTACTGTCGTATCATTTATACAAAATGGAGGCAAATTAAACAATAGATATCGCGTAAAAATTCAGGAATGTCTCGCGGACAACACGGTTAGCGACAATGGTAGAAGACTTACCGTTTGCTAGCCATTGCAGTGCATTGCGAAGCTGAACGCCTGTCATGTGAAGACTGGGAAGTGTCCGGGGTTTTGTTTCAAATTCAAATTTATAAAAACCTAGGAAAAAGAAAGACCGTCTTAAAGTATACACGGTCATATGTTTGTTTGTCATAATTCGCCCGAGAAGACGGCAAAAAAATTACCTCACGATCTGCGCTTTACTGTAATGGCTGACTGTATTCGCATAGGAGGCAAGGCAGCGAGGTAAATGGGAAGCTAGTGACAGAGGCGCAGTTAAGTTCAACTTTTTCTAACCGTGTTTTCTCGAGAAATAAGCCCTTAACTATTAAATGTAACGACGGCAAAATAAAGTTTAATCTTTCGTGATTACAACGAAGCCATTGCGAGATTTTTCCGATGCTTTTAAAACCATTTAATCGGGGGTTGAAATGAAGTGGTCGCCGCGGTCGCTCTGCCCTCTATTGCATGCAGTGCAATGGCTGTGCGTTGACACAAAGAGAAGGAGCCATATTCTCCATGTTAGTGGATGAAGACGAGCGGCCATTAGGAGCTCATAGAAACCAAGGCAGTAGCACAGCCCGCTCATAGACACAGCACAGACCCAATGTATTACTATACAAACCGGCTAGTGCAATAGGAATCAATCGGGGAAATATTTTGTCAAGATCGCCGGCTTTCCAGACATATTTGTCTTGTTGCAAAGCGAACTGAAGGGCGGGAGGAGACATTTGATGGGGACTTTCTTTCATGAAGAAGGCATTCTCACAAAATGGAAGAAGAAATATTGCTGTCGTTGTTGACCTCCTTTTCCTCAACGAAAGCCTATGCGCCATTACTACTTCGGTCGACACAGCTTAACTGGGAGTTACAGTAGCATTTAATAGGAACATGTATATGGAAAATTGAGCAGTTTTAAACATATTCGCAAATTTTGTGGAATTATTTCCAGAATAAGAGAAAATGAAGACTGATAAGATAAGATTGTCAAATCGCATTGAATTGCAGTTTTTAAGTGTTTTATTTTCAATAAATACACCTTTTATGTAAAATTTGTCTTTTTTGTGTCAAAGTTATTTGTTTGATGAAACATGAACATTAATGAAACGGGGTGTCTCTAGAAGTCATATTTATATTGCAGATGCGGTTTTAGTGTTTTTTGTCAGTATTTTGTCTTAAAAGCCAGGTCAACTGGTATAGTCACACACAGGAAGATGTATGGTATGCAGTTGCACTTGGCGAAGTTTTGCAGTTTTCACGTGAAAGTGATACGGACCGAAAAGTGAATCGTTGCATTGAAAAATATATTTATTGTATTTTTTTTTTATTCATGAATCTTTAGCGATGTGTTGAGCCATTTTTAAACCACCACATGGGAGTTGACCACTGAGTTTTATGTAAAGTCCACTTACTTTAAATAAACTCATTTTCATCGAATTAGCCCCGTCTGTGCCGTGTGGCTTGATGTCATCGGACTGTATTAACGGGTCCCAACTTAGTCAGTTTGACAGCTGGGAGGGCGGGTCACCTAGGTAGCTATCAATACTAGTGGGCAATAGAGAGAAATCAAAGAAGTGCCCATTGTTATGAAATGCTAGGCAGTTATATCTCACCTTCTATACGATTTTATATTTAGAATTATGGATTTAAGATATTACTACACTTATATTTATTTATTTTTAAATTTTTTTTTTTTAAATGTCTTTGAAGTTTTCAGAATACAGCATTTGGGCCATTTAACACAACACCCCAGCCAGTTCTCCATCTGTTCATGTTAGCTAATTCAAAACATTTGTTTTTAGATACTGCTGTCAAGATGGTGAGAGAGGCAGGAAAGCCAAGGGGCAAGATGTCCTCCTATGCATATTTTGTCCAGACCTGTCGGGAGGAGCACAAGAAGAAACACCCTGAAGCTTCGGTTAACTTCGCGGAGTTCTCCAAGAAGTGTTCTGAGCGATGGAAGGTAGGATGAATGACAAACTCTATGTATAAATAAACTTGTCTGTTTCTTAAGTTTTTTTAAATTTTATTCTTGAGACTGGACTTAATAGAGATAATTCAGATGCAGGATGTTTGATCATTTTACAGCTCTTGACGAGTTGCACTCATATGCCCACACGGTACCATCAGCAAGTAACCTCTTTGTTTTCAGCTGATGTCTGGCAAGGAGAAGGGCAAATTTGAGGACCTGGCCAAGCTGGACAAGGTACGCTATGAGAAGGAGATGATGAACTTTGTTCCAGCCCAGGGAAAAGGCAAGAAGAAGAAGTACAAGGACCCTAATGCCCCCAAGAGACCCCCGTAAGTACTGAAAGTTGACGCTTAATAACTTTATTTGCTGTTGAAACAAATTGTTCAAATACAAAACAAATTTTGCTGACAGCTGACTCATGACACAGTATGAAGCACATTTACATTGTATTTATGACATTATTTTCTTTCCCCCAGATCTGCCTTCTTCATCTTTTGCTCAGAGTTTCGCCCAAAGGTGAAAGGTGAGACCCCTGGTCTGTCCATTGGAGATGTTGCCAAGAGGTTGGGTGAGATGTGGAATGGTACCGCTTTGGAGGACAAGCAGCCCTTTGAGAAAAAGGCAGCTAAACTGAAGGAGAAGTATGAGAAGGTAAAGACATGGTGATTTGTTGTATAAGTCGTGTTTCCATTCACCTTATTTGATTCGCAATAGAAATGCTGAATGCAAACTGCAAAACTTAAACTTTTTTTTTTTTGTTACTTTGTCGGAAAATAATTCATTCGCCAAATGTAATATGAAAACACCTTTGCCATAAGTTCTTATATAGCAAACATGTAAACATGTAGATTCTGCAGTCTCCACTGTCTGCGTCTTCCCATATATTCCCATAGCTTGTCTCTGTCTCCGGACAGAAGAACTATAAAACTTGCTCAATTGAACCAAATTCTTTAAGACCTCTTCATTTTGTTATTTTGGTTAGATGGCCAATGCGATGCTTTGTTTCCAATTAGCAACCTCTACTTCTTCTACTCCGTTTACTGGCATGTTACAGCCATGTGTAGCCTATAGCACCAACTTCAATGGAAACCGCTATTGACTTTCACTTGTGAGCTGTCATTAGAAATGACTTTATGGGTCTTCATATTAGTTAAATAAAATGTCATTCCTCCATCGCAGGACGTCGCAGCATATCGTGCTAAGGGCAAAACGGGCGGTAGTGGCGGTCCAGCAGCAGCAAAAGCTCCACCCAAGGTAGAGAAGAAGGTGGAAGATGACGACGATGATGACGATGATGATGATGAGGAGGACGACTATGATGATGATGACGAGTAGATGCCGAGTGACACATGGAGTGGTCATTTTCTTGTTTATAAAGCATTTAACCCCCTTGTACACACTTCACTTATTGAAAGAAAATATGTTAGTATCCAAGGGGTAGGAAAAAACAACAAAAAAGGCTGTGTATATCGGTTGTTTTTATGCTGTACAGTTTTTTTTTCTCCTTTTTTGTATAGTCGACACTACGCAAGTACCGTGTCTGTATCTTTCTGCCAGTCTTATTTTTTCAGTGATAGTTCCTAGACCACTATCTTGCCTGGTACAGTGTAAAGGGGTGGGCTTACAGTATTTACCCTAGCTAGAGGTGCACAGCACATAAAAAAAAAAAACTTTGAGTTAGACCTGAGTGTTTCTTCTTCTGTTTTTCCTTGTGTGTTTTTATTTCAAATGACATGTTATCAAAATTGATGTATCACAATTGTTTTACTGATCTTTATGTACCACTGTAATAGCAAGAATAAGAAAAGTAAACGCCTTGTTGAAATTTAAATTGCTTCTGATGTCAATAAACATTTTTTTTTTAATAAATCTGTTTTGTATTGCTATGTTTTGCAGGTTTCCTCCTCCTAATACTAAATGGGTCTTTTGATGAGAGCAGACTAATTACAGTATACATTAATATACAATTTGAGTATAAACTATATGTGTGGTCCAGAAGAGAAGTGTTCAGATAAGAATGGACTAAACAGAAGCCAAAATGAGATGCTTTCTGCACTGGTCAGCATCAGCGTTGCTAAAATCAATACAAAAAAATAAAACATAGATGTTTAAATACACGATAATCTAAGAGTCTATACAGCTGATTTTTCTTGAGGAAAAAGGAATTCTCATCTTCCTGGAGGTGAGTCTTGTGTGCTAACATCCATTGCTGTCTACTCATCTAAGACAGATTGAGTTGACGTTAGGATGCCGGCAGACTACTGAAGAGAGTGGAGAAGCGCCTAATGACTCAGGCCTCGATAAGCTGTTCCTATGAAGTGTGACTCGTCATCAAAACTGTTACCCATCATACATGTTTTAGCCTAACCTGGTTGTATGCAAACAAGCAATGTATTGAAACTCCTTGGAGGTACACTGAAAGTTGTAGCACGATTGCTTTACATGCATCGCTGACTTCCTGTTTTATTTAGATACAGCTGCTTCATCTCTCACATACTCCTATCCAGGGTTAAAAAAAGACTATTTATATAAGAAGGATTATGTGCTTTGAAAACCCAGTGACATAAGAATATGGCTGATGTGTACAAAGGACTGCAGTTACCAACTGTCAGCCTGAGCACACACAAGTATTCATAGAAAAGAGCAGAGCAGCACAGACATGTTTGATCTGTGGTGTAAATTACAAGGATGGGTCTTCTTCTGTGCTGCATATCTGCTCAGTCTCAGCACTAATGTCAGCCTTGGCCTACTGAATGAGGCTTGGTATCAAGTAGGCTGGAGGACAGGCAGACACAGGGCAGCAGCTGACCTCTGCGCTGCACTGATAAAGCCCAGCCAGTCCCTGAAGGTGACATAGCCTCTTGCTATCCCTGATCATTCTGTGCACTTATTGATGATGCTTGCTTTTCCAATTCAATTTGAATCTAGCAGATGATGACAGCCATGGTGAAATTTCTTAAATCCCCAACCGTGAGTTGTATCATGGAGGTGTTGTCTACATCTGTTATTGTCCTGAAAAATAGAAAAGCTGCATGGAAAGCTAACTAGAGGTAATATACAATTACCAAACATGTGACAGCTGCAAGCTGCAAGCTGCTGTCACTGTTGATTATTTCCCCACTGTTCCCGTGTGCAATGCCCTGCCTACAGTTACAACAGATTAAGGAAAGCAGTTAAAATGGTGAATGTTTACACTCACATCAACTGAATTGGCCATCATATTGTCCTATTCATATCACAGTGGAACATGCAGGATTCAGCAGGAAAAAGGGAAAAATATGTCGAAACAGTTGCAGCACTTGGTGGCTGCATCCAGCTGTTGATCAGTGTCTGTATGGGCCTGTACAGGCCAGAAGTGCGCATTCAGTATAGCAGGTTTAGCTACACAGTGGCTCCAAAACCTTAATCCCAGCCACCTGGTGTCCACGGTACACATTGCGTTTAATCAATGGTCTCCGGTGACACCTAGTGGTCACAGTACTGCAACTGCATCAAAACTGGCGATAAAGTCCATCATCAAAGAAGAGGTCAGAGGTGTTTCCAAACTGTAACTCATTTTCAATCCATACTTCCATACTTGAATAACAGGCCTTCGTTAAATAATTAGTCAGGGGATGAAGGTTGAGATATTTTACGTACATATATTAGGGTTTTTTGGCACAACTTCACCATATTTCCAAGGCAAGTTGTTACGTGTTCCTGGAGTTTCTACCTCTTTGTATTTGACTTAAGCAAAAGTAGCAATACCACATGAAAATAACCCATTACAAATAAATGTTGTGTTTTCACAGTTCTAATAGAGTAAAAACACAAGAGCCTTAGCAGCAAAATGTACTTTACACAAGTAAACAAAAAAAACTCATTAGGAGGCAGAACGCCTCCTTTTTGAGTGGTAAATGATATTACTCGATTATTATTAGGCTAGTGTATTATTGTGTAATCAGCATTTAAATGTTGTAGCAGGTGAAGGTTGAGCTTTATGCTTTACCTTATTTATCTTTCAATCTATATCATCATACTCTTATTTATAAGCCTAACAATTGTTTTGAGTGTAAAAGCTCAATCTGCAAAGTAACCGTAGCTGTCAAATAAATTTAGTGAAGTAAAAGTACAATTTTTCACTTTAAAAATGAACTGAAGTAGAGATATAAAGTACTGTGTAAATTTTTTTTTTTAAGTTTTCAAAGTACATCAAAATTGTAACTAAGTACGGTACTTGAGTACTTTTCTACTTTAGTTCTACTTTCCACAGTAGATGTTAGGATCTACAGCTTTGGCTCTTCCCTTTGTTTTCCCCTTTATTTAGCCTGCCCTTCTTGTTCTGTGTATGTGTATTGTCTCCCTTGTCTTTGCCAGTGAGAGAGGCTGGTCATGGCCAATCTGGTTCTGCTCAACCGATCGACCGACCCTTGTTGTTGAAACCTCAGTGATAATAACTACTCAGCCGACTAGCATTTTTGTATTTTGCTGCTTGTTGGAATTTTGCTCATTGCCTTTTTCCTGCTTTGACTGACCTTTTTGTTTTTTTTGTTCCCTAGCCCAGCCAAGCTCAGCCTTATCTTTGTTTACTGCTGTACTCACTCGGATCTCCGCTTAATTGACTGACTGACCGACCGACCGACCGACCGACCGACCGACCGACCGACCGACCGACCGACCGACCGACTGACCGGCCGACCGACCAACCAACCGACCGACGGACTGACCGACGAACTGACTGACGTACTGACTGACGTACTGACTGACATGATGTGCTAATTCTTTTGAGATTTTTTAAGAAATGTCTCATTATATATAGTCTCATTATATATATAGTCTCCAGTCTCACTATTCAACTTCTGTTGTTATTAAAGAAGGAAAAGAAAACCACAATACTCAATACCATTGAATCACAATACTTGAAAATTGCAATACAAATCTAATTGTCACCCATGTATCGTGAACGAATTGAACCGGGACATAATTCATATAATACAGCTCTACAAATTAGAGTCAAAAAGCAGTGAAAGATCATGTTATTCCATTATACTCACTGCTATATACCCGCCTAGAGTCAGGTTCTGTCCAAGGTTTCTGCCTGTTACAAAGGACGTTTTTCCTCACCACTGTCGCCCCAAAGGCTTGCTCTTAGGGGGAATAGTTGGGTCTCTGTTAATTATAGAGTGTGGTCTAGATGTACTCTATTTGTAAATTGTCCTGAGATAACATCTGTTATGTCATGTTATGACACAATAAATAAATTCAAATGAATCTCTTTTTCCACCTGTGTTGATAGGACAAGGTGCATGGGACAACAAATAGGTCGATTCCCTAAGAAATTTGTCAATAAAATGCAAATAGGCTCAGTTTGTAAGTGCAGAACCGTAAAGTCTGAGCAGAGACCAACGCACTGATGATCATTCCCCTCCTAATGAAGAAACCAGAACTGATGATAGTAATTTCTACTCAACAGCAAATCTCAACTACCACTTTTCTTAAAAGACATTTTGCACAGCCAGGAGTCTGCAGCAAGCATGAGAAGCACATCATAACCCTGTGCCTATCCAGTTTGTGTTCACTGAAGTGAGCATTTCAAGGCTCTTCAGAAGTATGGCACAATGCTTTGATTAATTGCTTTTTTTTCTTAATAAGAGAAGCAAAGTCCCATTGGTTTGTGAGTCACTCAGTGAGTTTTTTATTTCTTTTTATCATTTATATTTCCTGTGGCAAGTCCGAGTTATAACATGTGCGGTTTTATCTCATAATAATAATGTGTGCTTGCATGTGTCTTGGAGCAATGTTAAAATAATCCACGTTTTCCATATTAAATATTTATTAATATAGAGAGGCCCACACACTGACTAAGAAATAGACAAAGCTCTTCAGTTTTAAAAAGGACATTTTATTTACATTTGTAGATCTAAAAGGGTACACAGTGTGAAATATCTATGTTTTTTTACCCAATCTGACAGAATACTTGCAATGTTTTTTTTTCTTCCTTTTTTTCATTCATTTAATTTCGTCAAAGTACAGTTTTAGTTTGTGTGTGTGTGTGTTTGTGTGTGCATGAGTCATCAATATCACCAATTCAAAAAAGCATTTCAATAATACTACTGTCTAAATGTCAACGTGATTCAAAATAAGGGACCAATCAGGTGCTTCTTTTGAGTACCAGCCCTCCTCTGCACCAATCATGTGAGGGCTGGTTCGCCTAAGCCTGAGGCAGTGAGGGTGGACACTCGTTGACTGTCTTTGCAGAGAAACAACAATTTTTATTTCAAAAAATGTGCATGACAAAATTATTTTAGGAAGCAGCCTTTTAAAGATGGTTCTGAACCATCAATTTACTATAGACCATCAACTATAGGCCTATTGTTATTAACCCCTTCCTCCACTGGGTGATGCTATTGGAAATGAAAAGACTACCCTGTGTTTATATGAACCTTACTTACCATAGTCCCAGCCTCAGATGACTATAAGGGTCTCACGTATAGTATGTAAATCTTCACTGTATTTATTTTCTTTCTCCTCAGAAGCACCAGAACATTTTGTTTGTATATGTTTATGTTTATGTACACAAACCACCAAGGCAAATTCCTTATAAATCTTACATTGCAATACATCCTTTTCTGATTCAGATTTTGATTCTGATTTCTGAAAAGTACACATAGAGATGATTACATGTATATCCTACAACAGGTGTAACAAATTAGCTTCTTTAATCACTTCAAACCCTCAGCAGAGAGGCAGAAAGTTTAACAAAGAAGGTTTCCAAGTGCAAGACAAGTCAAAATGCATCTATGCTGAATTTGCATTTTACTCTGTTTTTAAGTGTACAAAGTGTTCTGAACACTTAAGCAGCTACACCAATGTTGACTTCTTGTGAAGTTCTTGATTTGTCATCCTGAACTCATGGTTGTCTTGTCATGAGTCATCCCACGCCTCTTTTTGCGTGTGTGTGTGTGCGCGCGCATGTGTGTGCGTGCATGTGTGTGTGTGTCTTTTGTATGAGACGGTATAGGTGTTGTGGCAGTGAATGTAGAGGTGTGCTTGTGTTATGAACTACGTGTACAAACTGAACTATGTGTACAAACTGTATGTTGGCTTGTAAGTGGTAGGCAGGCGTATACAGAAAGACAAAGAAAGTGACTAACACCATGTGAAACACTTATGAGGAAATGTCTTCTGTTGAAGTAAAGTCACATAAATTACAGAACATCCACCCTAATACAGAATTAACATACAGATTAGTAATAAATGTGTCACCATTCATAGAATAAAAGTGATCACTCAGACTTTTGGTTTTCAGTGGCCCTTCTCTTTAAGCAGACAAGTGGACCCTACTAACTAGGGATTGACCAATACTGTTCTTTTAAGGCTGATACCCATACTGATTATTAATAGTTAATAAAACTGGTAATGCTAATGGGTCTATCCCTAAAACTCACCTTGCACGGCAGCTGGATTATCATGAGATCATGTGGGATCACATGTTACACAAAAAACTGTTTTGTGTTAACAAACCATCTGACGTGTCAGGTTTGGACCCAACCATGCGTTTTTCTGGGGATGACAAAAAACGCCATGGTGTAGAAACACAGCAGCCCAAGAGTGAAGCTATGAGAAATGAGACAAAAGTGTTCTGCCATCTTCATTTTCAGTAGGCTGTATAGTAAAAATAATTTGTCATCAGTTTCTTGCACTGTGCACCTTTATGAATCTGTTCTTCTGCGTGTATTTAAGCCTCCTCTACAGATCTAAGCTTGGACCAAAGTCGTACACCATTAACCATGAATCAATTCAACCTTAAGTCAGCCAGCTTTAGCAGACATGGAGAAATACAAGTCCTGGATTGATAGGTTTACAATTGTACAAGGAAAATAATTACATTTTTCAGAAGTTAGCATACAAGTTTTGATGACAGACACACAGTAAAACATAAAACATCTGCACAGTAAAGTGTTGACAGACATGTCAAGCATTGTTTGTGGGATCAAACGGGAACAATACAGCCTCATGCTTCATATCTGACTGGATGTTATTTGTGTAGGTTCTGAGTTCTATGCCAAGAACAATAATGACAACAAAGCTGAACTGTGACATTTTATAATGATGATGATAAACACTGAATAAAATGGGAGTGCTGTGATTAACACTGAAAAACTGGAAACAGACAAAGAAAGAAACAAAGAAATGTTCTCCTAACAGCATAAGGAATATCTTTATCTGTTATATTCTCCACTGAGTCTCTCCATCAGTTTGTATTTTGTGTGTGAGTGCTGCTGTTTCTTTATTCAGCAAACAAATTAAGCTTGAGATGAAACTGAAATGTCAAAGCAGTTTATCTTTGTATTGTCTTAATTTAATTTTGGAGAGGGAGGAGGGGAAAACAGGATGTGAATACAAAAAACAAACTAGAGACCATCTTGCGATGGGATAACATGCAGCCGCAACACTAAATTCAGGCTAGGCGTGTAAAGAGGACGGCCCAATGGCTCCTTCCCTACTTCCTACCTCCCTACCTACAGCACCCTTCCTCTGACCAAAACCATCTTCAAACTCCACCTTCAATTTGACGTTAACTACTCACCTGTAGCGTTCCAGGACTGCATCTTGCACGATTGTGACACTATGGCGTTGACAAAATCTGGCTTCAGAGAAATAAACTCTTAGTTTCACTTTTTTCATTATGAATTGCAACAGCAACAAGTATGAGTGAAATTAGCGTTTGTTTGCTGCTTCCTCAGTTTGTGGAGAATGTTAAGACTGGAAATGCTCAATAAGGTCATCGTAATCAGGTCATCAACATATTACAGGTTTGATTTACACTGATTATACTGTAATCACAGAGACAATATTAAAATATTTCCCAGTTAGGTATTGCAAACAAGGCATTTTTTTTCTAGCACAGCACTGAAAGTACTGGCTTTACCATACTGATCAAACAAGCCATCACAAGAAATCTTTTTAATGTGCCACTCCTCCATACAAAATATTGCAACAAACGTGCAGTTAGTAAAAAGTAAAGTAAATAGTAACAATACGAACGAAACATTGCAAAGACTTTATAGACCATAAACCTCCATTAATTACAATGTTTGACACTAACACTGAAAGACAATGTATAGACCCATGGAGAATTACTGCCAAGCTCTGCATCCCTATATAAAGTTTTGAAGCTTTTAGCTCTGACAAACACACAGTATGCTACCTTCCCAGCACAGGAGGCCAAGAAGAGAGTTAGAAAAGTGAGAGAAGAAAGTTATTGATAGATTAAATATAGCATGCATATAGACCTTTTTTGGCAGCTGATATTTTGTATTCTCGTAGAGACAAGTTACAGCTCTGTTCTATGTGCTGGCATCTGTCAGCTTATTTTGATTTTGTACTGCCCTCTGGTGGCCAAAAATCAATTAATTGCCTTTAAGGCAGAGGTAAGAACAACTTTAGCCCTGTGTGAAAAAAGCAGCCCCCTCATTTATTTGAATGGAGCCAGTCTTTACACTCTCATTGTTTATTGTGTGATCGTCACAATGAAAATTAGAATTACTCTTACAATGATAACTTTACAGAATTGCAAAATGCTGTCTATTATAAACCACTGTGCAGCGTTTTGGTGTCTGAAAAGCCTTCAAACTTGTGGATCTATTCCTCAAACCATCCTGGTTTCATTGTTTCACCACTAGAGAACTTCCACAAATGCAGTTTTTTTTTTTACACAGGGATGCTTCGGGTCTACTAACTTTATGCCTGGCTGAAAAGCAGTTTTAATTGCCCTCTCTGGTTGAAAGTTTGTTGTACCTCTGAGCTCAACCAGCATCTGTTAAGTTGCTCTTTAAAGATGTAGTGACTGATGTTGATGTAGTGCCCCAGGGAAACTTTCCTCCCAACTCACTAGTGGTGGTGTTTTGAAACTTAACACAATTCACAGTTTAGTCCTAAACCCTCCATAGTGAGCTGGGAGGAAGATTGAGGATTTGGGCACTCTAACAAAATCAAAGTGTGTACTTTCAAAGGGATTTTATGAGTAAATGTGCCAGTGGGTTTTTATTATCAGATTCTCTTAACCTTCTATGTAGGATTATGACGCAGATTTTTGGCACATTCATTAATGGAATGGTTATCAGCTAAAATCATCATACTGATTAAAATATACAACTAAAAAAATAGTAAAAAGTCATTATTATTACAGGGAAACCATATTAAGGACACACTGCCAACATAGTTTGACTTTAGGGATGAATACAATGGCATGAACACCTCTGTGATAATGAAATCCAACAATGCCATTGCAATACATATAAACTTTGAGAACGTGCACCTTGTCGAGTACTATTCCAGGTTGTTCTTTTAACTGATTAACAGCTGCTTGACTTTTTGGGACATTTCCTGTACTTTTTCTCTTCAGGAAGTAATCATGTAGTAGAAGTACTCATGAGGAAGTAATCCTTTAATTCAGGATCTCTTTCATAAGGTCAACTCAAAAACCTTGAATCACACATCATTTTAGGCCATTGCGGCCTTATCAACTTTGTGAATGTGTGTGTGTGTGTGTGTGTGTGTGTGTGTGTGTGTGTGTGTGTGAATTTTAGCTGATGGAAACCAAAGGAGGAAGTGAGGCGCCAACAGCAGAGGGAACACAAACAACTCTCCCCATGCATAGACAACTTATTGAAGTAAATTTAATATACCTTATGTGTATGCTATGTATTTAAATACATTTTTATGATACTGCTTTTATAGTACAGTATACAGAATATAGGCAGAGAGAAAAATGAAAAATAAAAGAAGTACCTGTATCAAATGTAAAAAAAACACCCTAAATCCCAGTTGTGTATCTTATTTGTTGTCACACTGTCTGTGTGGACAACACAATTTTTCAATACATTGACCAGGAGTTTGATGACGTACTGAACTCCCCTTGTCTTACCCTTCAGATTATGTCCTTCTCACTATTTGTGAGTCAGGCATGGATTTGTTAGTCATTCTCTGTTTTTTTATTTTCAGCTTTGGGAACACTGTTTTGTTCTGTCGAAAAAAAACAAAACCATGCAACAACACTCCCCTTCCCCCCATGTGACGCAAAGCGACATCCTGGCACAAACACCAATCAAGTGACCATCTGAACGGCTACTTACAGGACTGAGCCCAACAAAAATAACATGTAATTACATTGCATGTTATTTGTATATATTTTACATGTAGATTACTCATGCTCATTGAATGTGGACCAAATTAGGCAACTGCCATGGTCCTTGTGTGATTTGGAATATATTGAATCTGAGAATCTATTTTTTGGTTTTTCTCACAAATTAACATGACCAATTAGGATACCTATCCATGTGGTAGAGAAACTGCCACCGTCTACGCTGCGTCGCAGTCCCTTTGTTTTTGTTTTGAGCTCTGGGGAAGACCACTGCTCATCTAATCACAGCTATTTTGTGTCATAATAACTGCCTGACATCCACGTCGTAGCTATAACACCATTCGTGCACTACTGATAACGCTGCCTAACCCCTTCTTTATACCTGCCTAGTCACCATGAGAGAAGAAGGAATGGAAAGAGGAAGAACAAAAGAGGGGGAGGCTGAATCAGGTACATAGAGGTTGGCACTGCTGCTGCCTGAGGTTTGCTCTAAAAATGTGTTTGTGTGCCAACAATGTTTGACTATAGTTACTGATATAAAAAGAGTTGAGACATAATCACAACAATAGATACTGTGTTTTTGTTTAGTAGGCGGGAAGAGTGATAATAGTCACTGCAAATATGTACTGGCTTGACGGTGTCACAATGATAACTGCATTTATTTATTTTTATTATTTTTATTAAAAAGGTTTAGTCCCTTCCTGATGTCATATGCCTACTCTATTCTGCTATATTCTGTCTCTGCAGAAAGTAAAAAAGACTGTCTGAACCTTTTTATAGATGAGACAACTCCTGTGGAGTAAAAAACTAAAATACATAACATAACATGACAAGTTAAGGGACTCACTGTTGTCTCTAAAGAAAAATGTGTCTACAGCCATGCTAGCAGCTGTGAGGCTGTATTATTCATTGTTAAGAAAAACAGAAATCAAAGTCATAGTGCAATTATTGGCCAGAAGGTGCTGTTAGAGAAAAGGTCTTTGGTAACCTACAGTATATGTAAAGGGTTTGTGCATAAAATGTGTGACAGTATCATATTGTGTGAGGATGGTGCAAGCATTTGTGAGATTTTATGATCCTATCTCCAAACTTAATACAATTCATCCTGTGGGGAGTATGAATGCCTGTACCAAATTTCTGCCAGTTTTTCTAAAGTGTTGAAATATTTCACACTGAACCAAAAGCACAACAACCTCACAGTGGGAATAGATGAGATGACAGAGGATCATCATTAGAGAATACATCATTTGGGAATCATGAATGTCTGTATAAAATACCACAGCAATCCATCAAGTAGTTATTGACCTACCCATCCGACCTGTTAGAGCAGCTAAAAAAACTCTCTCTTCCAAACACACACACACACACACACACACACACACACACACACACATAGAAGAAGTTGTAAAGAGCCAGCTAATGTAGACTGAATGGAACATATTGTACAAACACAAACAGAGAGACACATAATATTCTAAATAAGTATAATAAGTATATACACTCTCAGGTGTGCACAGAGATACAAAATACAAGCCTGAACTTTATTCCCCTTCTGTGTCAGACAGACAGATGGCAAGACTGTGAGATGAGTTATGATGACAAATTGTTTTCACAGCAGAGGGGAGGAGGCTTTTAACAATTTGTGAGTGCTGTTTCTCTGCTTGTGTATCGCCCAACAAACCACCAACTGCTCTCAACACTGATTCAAAAACACAAACACTCCAACGCAGTGACTTGGAATCACAGATACATCTTGTATCTCAGATTTAGCCTCCAGCTAAAGGTCTATCAGAGGGATCGCAAAACAAATCCCTGTGTATATTTACCACTGAGTGTATTGACAGGTGGGCAGATTAGTGAAGCACCCACCTCCTCCTGATCCCTGCAACAACAGTTCATTGTAGATAAGCTCAGGCTTAGGCTGTTCCCTGGTAAACTCAGGTTTAAACTGTTGCTTTTTGAGAGGGAAACGATCCTGAGTAATGAAGGCAGCTCTCTGAGGATTGGTGACATTGTACCAGAACTGTCAGTCACAGAAAAGAATGGGTTCATGAGAGCTGTTCATGACATTGAAAGGAGAGAGTCTTTCAAATGACTAACTAACAGTTAAGTGAAAGTATGGAGGGTTGGACCCCTCTAGCTGATGATGGTAGATTAGCATTGTGGATAAGTATATTATTCAGACATTATTCGTGATAGCTTTGAGAGAAAGAAATGCTAGCTAGCTTAGAATTTACACTTAATTCATATAAATGTAAAATGGTAAAAAATTGTAATGGTAAAATACAACAAATGCTAATGCTTGCCCATTACTACACTTTATACATGGCCATGAAGTGAAAAATTCCCATAGACTAGATAAGATTGACCTTCTTATACACCTCGTCACTCCCCAATGTGAGTCGAGTGCAGATGTTAGTTGCGCATGCTCAGATTTAAACGGTTTACGGTAACTGTCATACTGAAATTTGTGAAATCCATGAAATACTAAACTTTTCTCATTACAAACGGGAATCATTTCAAAAACGTTTTAGCTATCTAAGATTGTTTGATTGCTAACGTTAGCTCAAAACGCCATTCAATTGACAGCCTTTGTTGTGTTTGATTGGTAACTTGTAGCCAGCAGTGAACAAACTTTGTTAAGTAGCTCAATTTTTACTGCATTGACATTACAGAAGTCTCTCGTTAGCATCTTGTATGTTACCTTGTCGCAAAGTGACACATGCATGACTCAAATCTGCACTCAACTCACATTGGGGAATGACACTCCTCAGAGAAAATGATGCCACTGTCACTTCTACGTCACCCGGATCGTTGGTCTGATTGGTTGAAGGACTTTCCAATTGCGTACAGAGTCATTTGAACTATGCCCGTTGGTCACGCTTCTTGTGTAGAGATAATACAGAGCAGACTCCCCAGACCAAAGCTCAATCTCAAATCTATTGAACTTGGCTTGGTCTGGTGATAGCCAGACTAGTGAGATGCCACAGCAGTAATGGCAGGAGGAGGTGGTTGCTTCACTAATCTGCCGACCTGTCAACACACTCAGTGGTCAATCAGTACACAGGGATTTGTCCTGCGATCCCTCTGATAGACCTTTAGCTAAAGTCTAAATGTGAGATACAAGATGTATCTGTGATTCCAAGTCACTGCGTTGGAGTGTTTGTATAAAGCAAGGCCCTTAACCCCAACTGCTCAGTGGCCAGCAGATCAGACTGTGGTTGTACTGAGCAGCTTCCGAGGTGGAGGGTGGGGGTGTGTCCTTGACCAACTGCCACTTTGCTCATTTGAAAGCCATGATGTCTCTCTCTCATGGGTGGGCCAAATTCTGTGGGTGGCCAAAGCAGAGAAAGGGGAGGTAACCTTGCCCCTTATGACCTCATAAGGGAAAAGATTCCAGATCTTACCATCTGAGATTTTTTTTTCTCACAGGCAGAGCAGGATACCTAGGACTCGGTTTACACCTATTGCCATTTCTAGCCACTGGGGGACCATAGGCAGGCTGAGGGAACTCATATTAATGTTAAAAAAACTCATAAAGTGAACTTTCCATGCCATGGGACCTTTAAGACATTTCAATCACTTATAGAAGAAATACACCCAATTTTATTAACTTCTTGGGGTGATTGCAGAGATAATATTGCACACATAAAACCCAAACTCTCTGCATGGTTGTTTTCCACTAGAGGAAAGTGAGATTTTGTTTATTATTTGGGTGACCATAACATTTCAGAATAACATGGCCAGTGTTCCTAATGGTCTCTGTAGGGTAGACAAGCAGGAAGTGGACATAAAACAGTACTGTGGTTATGATGGGGAAATAATTGCTCACATCTCCTCTGGGAGAGGTGAACTGAATTGTCCTCTCAGTCGGGGGGGGGGGGGTGTAAAACGTCACGCTGGGTGTTGTGTTTGCGTCAGTGACTACCAACACCAACCTTTGGGCCACAGTCTGAGTTCAAAGTCGGCTGCAGGATCTCAGAATGGCATACACTGCATCTTAATAATCGGTGGGAAACGTGGGGAGGCAGTGGAAGCAAAGCAGTGGGATGTTCGAGTATTGTTGTGCTGAGCGTCAGTGTTTATATATGGAGCAGTGGTAACCACCAAGGGTGTCGTGCACGCTGCCCTTCAAAACCAAAAAGCAGCAACTGTTTTGTAGTGACACTGGAAACAGAAATAGATCATAGTTTATCCCTGATCTGACAGTGTGCAAGTGGATACACTATACTAGTTAAACTCTAATCATAGCCTTTGAACTTTCAAATACAAAAACTCTCTGTATGTGTTTCATTGGTACTATATGGCTGTGTGTGGTCTGAGCGAGACAGCTGGTGCTCAGATGAAAATTTAAATAAGAACATAGTCAAGAGGCTTAGAGGATTACATAGTTGTATTGTCTTTACACAAAATGTAACATTTCTATTTGATCAGCAGACCTTAAAGACAGCAACTAAGGGACTGTAAAGGTGACCTGGTAGTTCGTATTACACAGACCTGCACTGTCAAACAAGTACAGGCAAGTGCTGAGGAGGGAAACACACACACACACACACACACACACACACATACACCATCCTTTATCCTTTATTAAAAAGACAATGACTGAAAAGACAAGTCTAATATATTTGTTTCATGTTCATTTTAATGTAATCTATTAAAGTACTAGCCATCAGTGATTGTAAACACAGTGCTAGTGGGTAGAACAGTGGGTGATAGAAGGTTAATTCACTATTTATAAGCACCGACAAGTAAATCTTGTCAGAAAGTGGTGAAACATGTTTTTAGTAATTTCATTTATGGCATGATAATAATATAATAATACTGTTTACATAATATTGTTTACATCATCATATTGACTCATCATAAGAATGTTGGTCAGACAAAACAAGCAATTTGAAGCCATCACCTTGAGAAAATGTTTCTGAAATGTTATCATTTTTATATCAAACAATTAAATTAGAAAAGAAGATTAGCAATTATTTAATGACATTAGCCATTAGTTGCTGCACTACTCGGCTCAAAATGCTGAAAATCATACACTGACAGTTAATGAATTACTTAAAAAATAATTTTGAAAATACAGCCATCAAAAACCCATTCACACCTCACTTTTGATTGTGCAGGCATGCTTATGCTTGTGTGTGTGTGTGTGTGTGTGTAGTGTGTGTGTGTGTCAGACTCACTACCCCCTCTCCACTCCCCCTTTATGGTGGGGAGATTAGGTAGTTAATCCTACAGATCTCAGAGAAAAAGCCACTTCTGATGCCACAATGGATTTCACTCAGTCCACCAGAGAAAGGACAGACTTACTGCCGATACGCATCTTGACCTCTGACGGAAACAGGGCCCACACACACACACACACGCGGGCGCACACACACACATACACACACACACACACACACACACACACACTCACATCACACACACACACACACACACACACATAATGCAGAACATTTCACCAAGGACAGGATATTATATTGCATATGTATTAGATACATGCTATTAATAACCCCACAACCATATTGAACTAATATTATGAAACTGTGACATCTGTTTCCAACTCTTTATAATCATAGCCATTATGTATGTATGTATGCAATACTTATACTGTATGTAATAGGCTAGATGTATTACTTAGGTTACTACCCACATAATCCAGTAATGGCATCTGCGTATGGATGCGTTGACTTTGTAACGGCCCTTAAAGTCTCTCAGGCTGCTTAACAAAGGCCATTATTGTATAATTTTAACTCTGTAAGACATTCTTCACTCTCCATGACAGCACATGCAATCCTGGATTCTGAATAACTAATTTATTGATTAAGTCATTACAGAAGGATGAACATTTGAACAGCTTCGTCCCCTTGTCTATCCTCTAAGTCACTGATCACTTCTAATAGATCAACTATCACCATACATGACTGCAAATATAACTGTAAACAGGTCAGTATTTAGTAAATGTAAATCCCAGATGGGTTGAAAGACATTTAATCCAGCTCTAGCAGTGCTGTTATCCTTTTGTTGTTAATAAAGTAAATTGTTCGTACTTGTTAGTTAGGTTTTAATTGAGAACTTTCTACAGCTGCAAAACAGACAAGTACAATTTAATTATTGTGTTTAGATGAGGTGTAGCATATTAGCATCAGTGTATCGGGAATTTTCTATTTTCCCAAAAATGAACCATTGATTATCCACACACCTTCTCCTCGCTGGGTGTCTTTCTACAAGAAGGAAACCCTTGCCCATGCTTGTTTCTCAGTAGGTGTGTGTAGGTGTGTGTCATGCTCCCACTACTTCCAGCACTCCCTCCCCCAATCTGGGGGCTGCCGCCATGTTCTTAAAGGGGCTGCATCAAGTGGCACGTTAAGACACATTAAACCCGGATATAAAGTAATTCTGACTTCAAAATAAAACATAAGATTGACATGAAACATTTCATTTTGTCCACCATGACCAACTTAAACTTTCAAGTACAGCTTACATATTAATCCCAATACATCAATAATTCTGATTCAATAATATTGTAAAACTGACAGGGGCAATTCTTTTGATACTTTAAGTAAATGTTGCTACTAATACTTGTAAAATGTAATTTTGAATTTAGGACTTTTCTTTGTAATGGTGTCACCTGACTCTTGAGCCATGACAATTATGGTAGACACTTTTCAGACAGGGGTGAGCGCAGACTGTGTATTTAAAGTGTGGTATTGCTACTTTCATTTAAGCAAATGATCAGAATACTTACTTGTGAGGTTGTTAGTCACTTCCAAGCAAGTATTTCTCACTTTACTTATTAGAGACTATTTTCAGGATACAGACATTTGGCAGAGAACTTACTGATTCTTTAGAAAATGTCATTGTTTGATGAATCTAACAGCTGGATTTCATCAATATTTACTTTTGAGGATCCAGAATTGGATTAATGCAACCCCGTTTTCCTCAATTACTCTACTGTAAAAATGCACATGTACTTGTTGTGTTTAGTCATTCATTAATGAATTATTTCTCTCCTTCATCATGAATTAATTACAATATATAATATCTAGTGGGGATGGGGGTTAAATTCTATTTTTATTTCCTCACTTTTATAACATAGCTATTGCATAAGAGCATCAACAATACAGAAATCTACATAGAGTCTCTACTTTTTTGGTACATCTTTTATTATTATGGGAAGCACGGTAACCAATTTCATCATATTATTTGCTAAGATTGATATAAATGTATGCAGGAAATGCATCTGATCTATATGCACAGTGTTCATTTCATACCTCCAGATGTTTATTCTGTAGTCTTACTATTGCCATGACTTCTACTTATATTTATATATATATATATATATATATATATATATATATATATATATATATATATATATATATATATATATATATATACACATGTATATACTGTCCATATTGTATATATCTTGGTATTTATCCTTACTGTTGATTAAAAATATTCTATGTATTCTATATAATCTTCTCTTGTCTTCTATGCTGCTTTACGTCTTGGTTGCAAAATGACCAAAAAGAAATGCGCATACTGCGTACGTGAAGGATTAAAGTGGTTTTATTTATTTTTTAGTACTTAACCGGAAGTCGCATGTCTGTTTCCGTTGCTAACTTGACGTTAGGTTTCTAATGCAGGAATCAGAATGACAGCTGAACGGGGCGCAAAGGTACACCAACGCAGTCTGTAACGTTACCAACAATCGTCACAAACTCCCGTTTTAAAAAGAAGTACCGACAGATTTCGCAAAAGGACGCGTTTTGTACCAACTGGCGGAAGTGTTTGAGTTAATTGGCGGACGGTAACCTTTAACCTTGCGGATATTTTTGTTCTTTTTCACCAAGAGAGAAAAAGAGCCGTGTCCGGATGTGCCAGCAGTTACGTTACTGGGTTTTTCGCACGGCGTAGGCACCTTTTCTACAAGCAGGATATTCTTGATGTTTGGAGGGTCGGAGGAGGCCCTCGGGTCGACAGCTTATCCCGCTAACATTAACTATACCCCCAAATCTCCAAATTTGTGTGGAAAATGGTCAACGAAATGATTGTGCAATAGAGAGAAGGAAGCGTCGTAAAACGCATTGACTAGCTACCTAGTGACTGTGTAGTGACTGTGTATTGACTGTGGAGAGAGCAAGTCACCGGGAATACATTGTGTTTTTGTTTCCTGCTCTAAACCATAAAAACGACGTGTGTTGAGCTCCAATAAGGAAGACGTAAAGGGGGCATTTGTGTTCTCATCTTGTGTTGTGTGTGTGTGAACCCCTCCGAGGACCGGCAAAACCTTCACGATGACGGGCAGCACCCCAGCGGACATGGTGAGAGAAACGTCTGTTTTTCACACTTAATCATCATTTATTTCCTCAAGGTGTTGACCCCCCCCCCCCACCACCCCCATAAAATGCGGATGAGAGCAACACGAGTGTTCCAGGAGCTACTTCTGGTTTCATGAATTTGACTTGAGAACGTCGCTGTAAAGGCCCAGTATGGCTCATCAGGCTATACACTATACATCCTACTGATTACCAAAGTTGGGTTGGGAAGTTTAACTTTATTCTTATCAGTGTTTGCAAGTTTTACCTCCTTAACTTAAACTCATGTATATCTTTACATTTTTGGCAGATATCTATTTTTTTAAATACATTTTCCTACAGTTCCAGGCAGCCATTGTCTCCCATTGATTTCTCCACAGTATGAAACTCTATAAGCACACTCCCAACACTTCTTAATGTCCTGTGATCTAGCACAGTGAACATCAAGTCTGCATTATTTTTTTGTGTGTCACATCATCTTTAAGTGGTAGTAGCTATCAAACCGATAGATTTGAAAAGTTTGCACAAAATTGTGTCAAGATAATAATGGAAGCCTGACAAAGATGAATGTACACTTGATGTTTGTTAGAGCAGTAGCGATAAAACAGGGAAAATGATATATCAACTGGGAAAATGAATTGCCAATTTTGATAACTGACTAGTTATTTATCAAGCATAAAGAAGGCGTCAACTTTTGCTCTGGGAAATTGGGATGGTCTTCAATTAGTATTTTCTAGAACTTAATGGACTAAATGAGTTGTTGGAAGAATAATAGACAGTTTGATCAGTAATGAAAACAGTAGTTGCTGCCCTGATGCTCACTGCAATGGATTACAACATTTGTGAAACTCCAGCATCAAAGAAAGCAAAGGGTTGGATATGAGTAATTGCATCGCTGCTACGACCCTATTATGTTCACCTACTGATGTAGTGGTGCTTTAAAAAGAAGGCTAACCTATAACCAATAAAGTCTGCGGTCATCATCAGGTGACTTTATTAGTTAACCCCCACCCTCTCAAGACACTATCCTGTTATGACTTACTCTACTCTAACGTACTGACTGACTGTGGTGTGTGTTATGAACTCTCATCATAAAGATTTATGTCAACATCTCGTGGGTAAGCTATTCCACAAATTAAAAGACGCATAAAATGCGTTCAGTTTAGTTCACCCAGTCTGAGACATTATATTTCCCCTCTGTCTGGCAGCTTTATGTCTGTCATATTTACTGCTAGTGCGTGGTGGCTCTAAAAATATTTCCAGGTCTATGTATAGAAAGGATAAACCACATAATGTGCCCCTTCACGCAGAGATCAGCTGTGCCTGTACTACTGCGTTGAAGTTCAGCTGATCCCCTGAACAGCAGGTCCATTATGTTGTTGGATAACGCTGTCAGGAAGTTCGGGGTGAGAAGGCCTCTATGTATATGTCCAGTCAAAGCTAAAATCTCTAAATATAGCACATTGCAAGGAATTTTCATGGATTATAGACATAATCATGAGCCAAATCTTTAATTTTATGACCTCTTATGACTGGTAAATGAATGTAGATAACATTTATAGAAGGTCTTGTGTTATGTCACCATCTGTGTGGGTGTGTGAGGCTTTGTATGAACTTCAGTTGCGGTGTTATGCAGGGTCAGTTTACATTTGTAATAGTGTTATTCTTCTGTATTATAGGATTATCATTCAGCCAGAGAACTTTGGTTAAAGCCTCCAGAAGCCCTGCTGAAGTGTCTTTAAGCAACACACCCAATCCCTGCCAGCTGCTTTATAGCTCAATCTGATACTTCCCTGCACGGGAAGTATCAAATTATTGTCACATCATTTATCGTCAGCTTCGGGCATAAAGTTCAATGGAAAAGTAATAATATTTTTACAACTGCCAACTCTCAAGCATTGTTTTAAATGGATTTTATTCCTGCCAGAAATGCTGTTTACAGGCTCATGTTATTAATATGCCTGCAGCAAGAACATAAAGGTAACATTCGGCACATAAGTGAGACGTTTAAGGATTTTTACCAGAAAAAAACTTAAGTGCAATTACTTCCTTTTGTGGCTTAGCTCAATCTGTACACCTAACTAGCTTCTTGTGTTCCCCAAGGATATTTGGGGAAATATCAGCTTTCTGCATTTAACTCATCCTGTGGTTGAAATCAGCAGCAGATGCACCCTTCATTTCCCCTAACCTCTCTCAGTCTGGGGAAGGAGCATGTGTACACACACACACACACACACTTATAAAGGCTGTGTTGAGTGAGAGGAGAGGAGAGTGCCGATGCCAAACATTGTGGGTGAATGAATCTGAGAGGAAGAATAGGAGAAGAAATAGTCATGCCCCCTTGAGAATGGAGAATGGGATTTTTTTCCATCTTGGAAAGGAAAAAAAGAAGGAGGGGTGGAGGGATAGGAAGAGTGAAGGATGAGGAGTGGGCAAATTGCCTCGCTCCAGGCAAACCTCAGAAGTGCTGACAGGGCTGAAATGGTCCCCATGGCAACAGTGGGACGCTTTTGTCTGAGGTCTGGATGCCGGTGTGAGTATGTGTGAGCTTCTCAAAGGTGAATATGGTGATTTTGTCTGCTTTTATTGATTTATTGTAAGTTGAATATTTTTGAAGTTTTGGACTGTTGGTCAGACAAAACACGTCATTTGAAGACATCCCCTTGAAGTTGATGATGTGAGTGATGAATATTTTTTTTTTTTACAATTTCACTTGTTTTAATTTTTTCACTTTCCTAAAATCACATTTCACTTTTCCTAATTCTTACAGAGCAATTTTCTTTATTCTTTCTTGTGTCATGCTTCAGAAAGAAGAGACTGTCAGAACAAACTGTCTTTGTTTTACAGCTGATGTATAAAGCATTAGTAAATCATTTATTAACCATTAGCTAAAGCCCAAAGTGGTAACAACATGACTGTGTGGCTTCTCTTCCTGGTTGGAAGTGCTTACTAAAGGCACACACATCTGATCCTGATACGACATTAAGAAATACAAACTATTACCATGCATATGTACTCATACACATTCAGATGGTAGACACCCTGTCATTTTTGCAGTAAAGAGTATGTGTTAATTTATGTTGTAGGTGGCCATCACAGCACTAATGGTATTTTTCCACTACATGGTACCTACTTGCCTTTTTTGGTTTTCCATTACACAAAAAACTCCCTGGTACCTGCTAACAGGTACTTTTTTTAGTACCACCTCAGTGGATGTTTCAAGCTGCTGAGGCGATACCATAAGGTGAAAACCTGCAGACTACTGATTGGTCGGAGAGATCATTGCTAGCGACAGACGGGGGCTGTCCCGAACAAACCCGGCGTGTTTAAATAGTTTAGCCAGCGGTGTTTTTTTTTTTTTTGCTGCCTCAAGCTTATTTTGAAACTAAATTAGTCTTCAGGCTGTGGCAACAGCCATATGCTGAGAATCAAAGACAACACACCTTTGTGTGTGTCACGGCAGTTTCCTGCTATGACGACCAGCCGCACTCGCCTCACGCATGAGGTGGCACTAATCTGCAATGGTAGAAGGAAGACGGGCTTCCACGGTTGAGCCAAGTCGAGCAGGTACCATGTAATGGAAAAACGCCATTATGCTCACCCAGACCAGGAAGTCCGAACATATTAATAACCCTTCAAAAGTCAGGTGAAATTACATATGAATTTTCTTGCACACCATAAGGTCTTAAGTGTGTAGGATCATAAACTCTTGACTGGAAATAGCATTGAACCATTATCGGTGAATTGTTGACACTTTTGCTTAACAAAAATAACAATTCAATTTTCAAAATTGTCGCTGATTCATTTTCTGTCAATTGCCTAATCTATTAATCAACTAATCATTTCTACTTTATCGTTATCTATAATTTAATTGGAAATTAGGACTACAGTCAATAAATGTATCAATATATCTATAAACAAAACATCTATTTTTGTGTTACTGTATCAGTATGTGGCTAAAAGCTCTGCTACCCTGCGTTTGGGTAATTGTAATTTTGCAGTTTATTGTTCATCCCTACATTGTTAAAGAGTCCCCTTGAGGCACACACAGAAACAAAGACACACACCCACAAACACACAAAAAGGAGCCAAAGGTTAGGGTCGAAGGTCAGCGGTGTGTCGGTCACGGATGAAAGAACAATGGATGGGGAATCCTTGCTGCTGAAAACAGCAGTCTCTGTCCCATGTCTTACTGGAGCTTAGCTCAGCACTTATGACACAGAGTAGCTATAGACGGAGAGAGGTCCGCAGGCGGTCTTCAGCCTCGGGCAGGAGCAGCTAACTGGGCTTTGATTGACACATTCAGAGGAAATAACACTAATAAATATCCTGACAGTTGGATGACGCATATCAGTGAATATGTGTGCTGTTTCTCATGCCATGTTTTGTGGGTCTGAGTCACAAATCAGGATTACATCATCCTGCCTGGGTGCAGGAGTTGATATATCGACTCTGACATTGTCACGTGTCGGCCTCGCAGCAGTTGTGCTCCATTCATATTTGTTTCAAGTATTTCAGGAAATTAATGACTGATGAGAGTTGAAAGAATGACAATTGTCTGTTCAACTTCTAAGAATGGTGTGAATACTTAATGGTATTACTGTACACAGTGGTTAATAATAATAATAATAATAATAGAGAAGCGAATGGTTGTTTAACGTCCTTTTTTTGATTGGCTGTGAGACAGTGATTGTAAAGCATTTTGTATTTGTACTGACACTTGCTTGTAATAGTACAGTCTTTGGGACTGTGTATGTGTCTCTGATTGTGTAGAATTAATTCAATTGTATTGATGCATGTCTGCCACACAGGAAGTCCTATTGAGAACCTTGCATCCATTGATTTCTTATGTAACTGTTTTTGTTTGTCTGTGTATTTTTCAGTGTTGCATGTGTCTGTGCATGTGTATTCTATGTGATGCTCTCTATGAATAATGATACCTAATGTACCTATCAACACCACTGTTTCCCCCTTTTCCATTTTCCCCCCATGTCTGTTCCAGCTGATCAGTTATTTGTAATATTACAGTCATAATTCTCTCAGTGGTGAAAAATATCAAATCTGAGGCAATAAATAGGACCTTTTTTGCATAACAGCCAATTCATTTTTGATCTTCTGAACCTGCACAGTGTGTGTTTATTTTACCTGCACTAGGGTTGTAATCCTAGTATAGTTAGGCTACTATAGTGTGTTTGTATCTGGCTTAACCTGGCTGCATTTGCTGTTCTGTACATGAACGTTTACTCAGTTTTTCTGCACAATTCATGTTTTCTTGTTGTCTGCAGCCTACCGCACACAGTGGTTAACCAAGTTAAAACTTCAAGTTTACTAAAGTTAAGAGGTTTTGCTTGGCTGTAATGCTTATGATAATTTAGGTTAGAGACACACTTCACAGAGCCAACTCTAATAACCACCAAGATTAAATCTTCAGGATAGATTTCACTTTCCAGGCTTGAAAGTGAGACCCTGTCCCGTTTGTTGTTGGTTTGCATTTCTGATCAGCCCAGCTTGAAGACTGAATAGTTCTGTAAGTAACCTAGAGGGTTTCTAAGAAGACGTCAGTGTATGTGTGTTGGGAAGAAGAAGTCAGTGTATGTGTGTTGGGATAAGAGCTTATTCTGCTGGAAAATCCCCATCTTTTCAGTCGTCAGTGTTGGCAGGTAGGGCTTTGCTCAGGAATGTGTTGAACTACTTCACTGTTTTAGGGGCTCCCGGGGTCCTGGTTTAACAGGAGACTTCTGGTCTACACTATTGATTCTTGTCTTGATCTTTCTTGACAGTGAATAGGCACTTGTTGTATGCTGCATGTCTACATGTCCTTGAATATTAATATCATAGGAGCAGAGATAGCGGGGTAAAATTAACCAAGTTCACAATGCTAATTACCGATTCCTGGGCACTGAGCTCATTGCAAAACAGTTCATGCTGGACACCTCAGGACAAAAGTAAAGTGAGGACACTCTTCAGCTTTTGTGCTAAGTGTTACAAAGTCAAAGCATGACATGAATAAGTGGGTGTGAGTAATGTGGAGATCTCAGGTGGTGCTGACACGTCAAAATCCTAACTAGACTGCATGTCTGCAGGCACTTTCGAAGTATAAGTGCATGTATTTTGTTTATGCATGACCATATTTACATGGTGAAACCAGCTAAAGCAGAACCAGTTCTTCCTGTTAAATGTGTGCTGTTGGCTTGGCCAATGGAGTAACACCCACTACAGTTCACTTTTGCTCCAGCACAAACTAGAGCCACGCCTAAAGGCCACTGTTTGCATGTAGTGGTGTTGTGGCATTGTGCCATTTGGTCCCTTATCTCTTGGTCTGACTTGCCATCAAAAAGTCAAGGAAATTCTCTGACTTTTTCTTTTATGTATTTCAATTTGTATTTGTCCAGTGATCTTTTGTGAAAATGTTATCCCTGTCTTGATGCTGCTGAAAGCCTTCTCCACAATGGCAGGGATATCATTCTGGTGACCAGTGGAGGGCAAACACTGAATTCAGATACAATTGTCTGTTTGCTTTAAAACACCCACCAAGTGTAGACTGTGTACAAATGTAGAATGTTCTCCTCACATCATTAAAAAAACTTAAATACTATGCCAACAACATGACCCGATGTCCTCTGTGGTAGCTATACTCCTGACTTTAATTTAAGCCAAATGAGCAAAACAACAGCTTTTTGGTTAAAAGAAAAAGGAGAAAATGAGTTACTGACTTCTGATACTAAAGAAAACCAAATTCATAGGATGATGTGGGCTGGCTGAATTGAGAAACTGAAAGGAGGAAGAGAAACTTGAGTTGTGAAAAATGTGTCACTCTGTGACAAGTAGAGAGGAAGATGAACAGCCAACAAAAAACTTATTCTACTTCAAAAAGATCTTTGTTTTTACTGAATAAAACGGTGTGAAAAACCTTTTGCTCATATCAACTCAGGCAGTTGTGTGAAGCAGCCTGCTAGCCTCATAAAATATTCTACTCACAGACATTTTTTGCCAATCAGTAATGTGAACTAATGTGACTCATTAATGGAGACTGGGAGTTGCTTGCTTATGTGTTTCTTTTTTAGATAAGTTTCTAATGGAAATTCTGCACAAATAATGTGCTCAGTCAATGTTCTCAGTGCATACTTTATTGATTTCAGGGATTGATTGCATTGACAAACCCAAAAAATAGAAAATCATGCAGTCTTTTAATGTTATTGTCTTTCAAGTGATGTTACAGGAGTAACAGGAGGGAGTTTCCGTTAGCTGTAATTGTTCCAAATTTAATTTAAAGAGATGTAAAACAAAAATGTGTGTGTGTGTAATAACGGATGGGGAGGGGTAGTGTTTGACTAGCTCAATAAAAGGAGCTTTTCAGCTGCACTGGAAACAATTTCCAGCTGAGGGAACATTTAGTATATTGAAGCTTCGCCTTTGCCAGCACAGACTGTTTGTGTATGTGCGTCAGCTAGCTAGTAAGAATCAACTGTCACTTTTCCCTTACATTTTGGGATAGGCTGCCATTTCTAAATCAGTGCTTTAATCAGTCCAGATATTCAAATGTCCTGTGCCAGCGCAGTCAGACAGACTATACATACTGAGGGAATTAGAGGGTCAGTATTGAGACTCGTCGGGTCCCAGACAGGGCTGACATTAGTCACAGAGCAGTCATCCAAAGGTCAAGCCTCATCTACTGGATGTTCCAACAGGATCAGCTAGCCTCTAGCCCTCACACATATGCCTTTAAACCAATGTTTACTCTGTTGTGGCTGCCTGTAATTAAAGAATTCCTTTCGGCTGCTGACAAGCTTTGTACTAAAACCCAACTCAGCAATGCTGCACATTTGTCTTCATGTTATCATAGCTAATAGGGGCTGCAACTTGTGATTCTTTTCATAATCAATTCATCTGTTAATTTCTGTGGTTAATTGATTAATTGTTTAGTCTTTTCAAATGTCAGAAAATTATAACAAATCTCGTCGCTAATGGCTGACTTTCTCAGATTGCCTGTTTTGTCCAATCAACAGTCCAGAACAAATCATGACATTTGAGGAGCTGGATCCATATCATTTTTGCTTGATAAATGATAAACTCAAACAATGAAATCATTCAAAACCATGGGTATTTTAATATTTAGAGCAGTCCACATAAGGAATAACATAAACCTATAGGATTGTTTCAGCATGCGGTAGAGTCCTGTGTTCATGTAATGTGACATTGAGGACACAAATTCTAAATTGGAATGTGGAAAACAGTTCTGGGACCAGCATGTCCTCCATAGTCCATTACTGCGCAGCCTCCAACTGAGCTTTAAGACGTACGTAGATGTGATGTGAGCAACCTGTCTGAAAGTTGTAAGTCTTCTGGTATTTGTTGCTAGGTAACTATATCAGAAATCCTCTTCCAGAAGCTTGTGTATCAAAAACACCAAGCATGAACAAAATTAGAGCCTTAATCCTGAGATGATACTGTGAGCTAGCTTTATTAGTTTTCAGGTTTTCAGGGGTTTGCCCTATGTGGACAGTCACTACGTGGACAGCAATTGTCCTGCTAATTTTTATTATTGTTACTATAGCTAAACCTTTTGTTTGTCTCAACCACTTTAAATATTTTTCTACAGCTTCAGTGTAAATACACTACTTTTGGTGTTCTTGCACTAAACTTACAAAGACAAACTCCTGTGTGTTTATGATTCTGGGGCTGGTGCTGAAAGATTGTCAACTTTATGTTGAACAGGATGTACAGCAGTTCATTGATTGTGCACTTATGTATTTGAATTTGTGAGCTGTAATGGCAAGAATGAAAGACAATTAGCAGGAAATGTTTTTGGCTTGTTGCTTAAAGGTTGTTGTGATGTCAGTGTAAACAATAGAGGAACATTTTTTGTGTATCACACAGACGTGCATAGAGAGATATGTCAGTTGGAATATAGTCACATAAGAGTTAAAGATAGAACTGTGTGTGTGTGTGTTATTAGAATGTGCTAGCAGTAATGAAGCATTGGGCCTGCACTAGAATGACAACTTTTCATCTACTTTTTCTCTCAGTTTCTTGTAATAAAGAAGCATTGGTTATTATTGAGAGAAACTGCAGAACTTTGACTCACACAGAGGAAATTAGATATCAACCTATTGTTTAGTTTGATTACACATTTTTCTGTGCAAGATATCATTTGGCTAAACTATAGGGTTACCACTGACTCTTAAATTTGTATTCTGGGCTAGTGGGTTTGAAAGCTCGGCTGTTTGTGCGTGAGAAAAGCTGGCATGTTATGAGCTAAGTTTAGCTGACTTCCATTTAGCTTGCCACAGAATAGCTGAGTCAGCTGAGCGTGGTACAGTTACTGTTCATAGTACAGTGTGGTTTAAGGCTCACCAGAACCATTAAGGCTCAGAGATGGCAGGTACAGCAATCCTGCTTAATTTTTAATCTAAATGTCACTGTGTTGAATAAACAGGGCAATATCTGTGAAGCCAAAGTGTGGTTCATTCTTAAAATCGTCTTGTGAAGTCAGGTGGATATACTGTATGTGGAGCTAATTCTTTATTATTGTAACTAACGTGGCTGTAAACATCATAATTATGTAATGTCATGTAACAGTCAGCAAAACATCCCCTAAACAGTACCCCTTGGCTGATTATGTCATCCTTTATTCATATTTTTTTCTGCCTTGCGGTGGAACAATGTTTGTCAGAGATCTTGATTGGGTCCCCAGCCACCGCCACCCCCCTCCTCCTCCCTGCTGCCCTGTTCCTTCCTGTTGTTGCTTGTGTAAGCAGTTGTCTCCACTGTCTCCCCGCTGAGGCTGCCTTTTTGCTGTTGTGCACAACACAAACATAACGTGGCTCAGATCTCTAACCAGACAACAATGAAAAGGAAAACAAAAAGGTACCCCTATAGATGCATCTCTTAAACACTGCAAACACAGACAGTCGCACACTAAGTTTGTGTCTGTTGTGATAATTTATTAAATTCATCTCACTTAAATTTTTTCTTACATGTGAATATAGAACTGGGGCATTCTGTGGGCTTGTTAGTGGATTGTCTCTGTTGAATTAACTCTTCTAATTATTGAGCGAAGACACATTATAATGTGTAGCTGTTGATAAAATGGTTATACCTACAGTGAAATCTAATACGACAATACCTCAAACAACCTGAAAAAATGGCCTTAGTATACACCCCTCTAGCTAAGTCTTAACAATAATGTAGGATTGTAGGCTTCACAAAGATATTCTTTATTGCAGGGCTGTTACATTAGATCACACCATATTATGCAGGTATATTGTGTTGTATTTTTATATCTCAACGATACTAATAATACTAATACATTGTATGTTTACTATAACACATGCTCAATTTAAGATTTTATAAATAACTTTTTCATAGCATGTAAACCTGCGTGCGTGCGTGCGTGCGTGCGTGCGTGTGTGTGTGTGTGTGTGTGTGTTTTAATACCCCTGGTTGTTTCTGTCTAGTGCCATCTGGTAAATTCCAGCACAGAGGGCATTTTAGCTTGCCAGCAGTCTCTATCTGTGTGTTTCTCTCTCTCCACACACACACACACACACACACACACACACATGTAGAGACATTCTCTACTACACACACGGCATCACGTGAGTTGTGACTGCAGGCAGACCTCTTTTTCTGGGGGAGAAAAAGAAAATGCAGTGTCCTGGATATAACTGCAGTCTCCCAACCGTTTCTCCTCTCTCTGATTAGAGCCTGACCAATAAAGGATTTTTAAGGCCGATACAATATAAATATTTGGTTATTTAAAAATCCGATATTGCGATATATATTTAAAAAAAAATCCACAAATGCCTAACAAAACATAAACAGATTTCTGTAACATTTGTTATTTGTACTTATTTATCACTTTATTTATCACTGAAATAATTTGATTATATTATAATAATTTGTTTTATTGTCAGAACAAAGGAACAGAACAAAGGAACATCAAAATATATTAAAGTTCTGATAAATAAAATGTATAAAAATACAAACTTAAGATATGAAACTTAAAATCCTTTGAACAAAAACACATTAACAAAAAAAATAATCAGGAGTGTTGCCAACAGGGACGTTGTAGAGCGCCCTCTGGTGGACAAACTATGCAACAGCAACACTCATAACATGGCTGACCGCCCGTTTTTATGTTATTTTTAATTCTGATTCTGATAGTTATAGTAGTTAGTTATTAATTTATCAGAATCATTTATTTGTCATTATAAATTATTAAATTAAAAAACAAAAAAAATTAAAAATTATTTATAATTCATATATTAATTTAGAATTATGCCTAATATTGGCCAATAATATCGGTCCGCCAATATATCGGTCGGGCTCTATCAGTTTCTCCTTTAAATGTCTGCTAAGCTTTAATAGTACCTGAGGAAAGGGTCAAAGAAAGTATTGTATTGAAAGTAAAGGATTTGAGATACAGAATTGGATGTACATGCCAATCATTCACTTTGATATTTTTTGTTATGAAAGGTTTTCTCAAATGACAGCCCTTCATTTCAGGCCGAAAACGCAACACTACATTTTCATCTAGCAGCAGCAGTATACACAGGGTCATAACAGATAATAAAAAATATGTTAGTGGACCGAGTTACATTTATCTATCTTCATCCAAATCCTTACCTGCAAATACCTACGTAGACAAAGAGGATTACCCGCAAATGTTCGTTTATTTTAAAGCTGCAACTAATGAATATTCTCATTATTGATAAATCTGTTGATTATTTTATTGATAAATAATGAAACCATTCCCCGATTAAATTTTGTCTGCCCAATGGTCTAAATCCCACATATAATAATTACCATTAATAAACACAGCAAAACAACAATTTTTGACATTTTAGAAGCCGAAACCAGTGAATGAAGTAAATGGCTTATCCGATTAATCAACCATCAAAGTGGTTTTCTGTCAATTGATTTTGATTAATAAATATTATCAATATAATGCATAATTATAATTTCAGTACTGTTTCACAAGACTGACTTATTTTTTAAATTTCATGAAGGGCAGTAAGTGAATGTAAAAATGTATGTTATCAGTTAATATGTAAAGAAAAAAGAGATTCCAAATATCCTAAACCTTCATGTTAGACGCACACAGGAAAACGGAAAAAAACCCTGAAAGGTTACATATCATGTGAATCCTGACCGTAGGGCATTGGCTACACACCGCTGGGGAGACCACCTTGGAAATAGGAGGGAAGAAGGGGGGAGACAGGGGAAGGCAGAGGTCACCACCGAGTATCAAGGGGGAGAACAGCATGGGAGGCTTTACTTGACTCCAGGGTTTTCACATAGCAGGGGGTCATGAAAACACGGGGGAGGAAGTCACATTAATGAGACACCCTAAGATGGAAGTGTTGGAGAGTGAGAGGGGGAGGAGGGAGCAGACAGAGAAAAAGGTGGGGTAAAAGAGGTAAAGGACAGCAGGTCCTTTCATCACAGTCATCAGGGATCATCAACCCTCTGTGTGGTCCCTTCACACCAGCAGCATGACGACATCTGGCATGTTGCCATTTTGGGTTTGTGTCTCTGCTTGTGGCTGTTTTTTTTTCTCCTAGTGCCTAAACAGACACATAATATCTATTTTAGGAAACGGTGATGCACAGAAATTTAAAACAAAAACAAAGAACATTCCAGTGCTAATTTAAACTAACTTACTACAGATTTAACAGTTTCAAGCTTAACAGCATTTCATTGTACTTTTTAGTATTTTACTTGAAACACAAAAAAAGAAGTAAGTTGCCATGGTGGCCTGCAAAGCTGAATACACAATGAAGCAACAATGAAAGTTGAATTCAAGACCTTGATATCTTTATGATTCAAATCAGTGGTTATGTGTGAACAATTACCTCAAACTATTATTGTATCTATTATCAACTTTGTATTATCACATTTTTTGTTGAACATATACCTGCTTCCTGAAGTAGTTATTTCTTTCTTTCTGCTTCCCAACAATCACTTGCACCTCCATTTGCCACATAGACCAAAAGGAACTATTCATTTTGGTGTTTATAAATAAGAGAAGGGTAAGTTTTTGATAAAGAGGGCATCATGTAAGTCGGCATTGAATGTCAGAATAAAATGAGTTAAGAATGCATGCAAAAGAAAAGTAGTAATGCTGATTGAAACAATCATATCTTGGGATAACAGCACACACTTTTGCATTGTAGTGTTGCACTTGGCTGTACACATTAAAAAAGTGACAGAAATAATTCTGTAAAGAATTAGGGGGAAAAAAAGAACTTGAGAGAGAAGTTAAAACCCAGGTTACGTTCTTACCCCCACACAGACAAAAAAATGTAGGCTGGGAAAGGTGTGCAAGTGTCTCAAACGTTTTCAAATAGCTGTTGCTTTCCTTTGCTTTCACACAATTTGAATATGGAGAAGCACGGTGATGTCATTAGCTGATAAACCGCCCCTACACTGGAGCATGTGGGTTTAAATCTCCATGTTGCTGCAATCCTGATCAGCTCCAGAGGTGCTTTCTCTTGCTAACCTTCAGAATTTTTTCACTACCTGGATCACGTTGTCAACCAAAAATGATAACCACTACATCTTTAAGTCACTGTCATCCCATTCTCTGTCTCACCTCTTGCCTTGTGTTAGGCAGAGAGGGACAGACGGTCTAGACGCTGACAGAGGGATGGATGAGAGGGAAATCGATTGAAGCATTCAAGAGCAATTTCACGTCTCGGCCCACAGCTTCAAAAGCAGAGCCTCAGCAGTCCTCCCCCCAGCAGACATTTTGAGTGTGCACGTAAAGTGCATGTGTGTTCATATATGAGCAAATGTGTGTGAATGCAAAACGCCAAATATAGTTAGTGGACGACCGAAGGAAATAAGTGTATTTCACGTTCACGCTTCCTCTTCCTCCTCCTCGGCCCCACGGGTTTGCCTTCCAAAGTGTCAGCGTTTCCTCTGTCCTCTTATAGTCTCAGACCTTGCCATCTCTATCATGGCGTCTGTACAGCATCAGCACTTTGGAGGTGGTGTGTGATAGCACTCCACATCCTTTTTTCTTTTGGTATTATGCCACTGTTTTTGCCTGTGTTTCCTCTCTCCCTCTGAAAGTATTTATTGTAGTTTTGTTCTCTCTGATGAGATGAGGACAGTGGAGCTCCCCCAGCTGAGGTCTAAATGGGAAAGTAAAGCTGTCATCTTTTTTTCTGCATAGTAACATTCTATTTATACTACATGTCCATCTACTTCTTATTCTCTATGACCAATTACGAAGTGTCTTTAGTCCTTGTGTTGAGTTGGTAAAGATGTGGTTGTAGTGAAATTTGTGGTGTGTGGACGATTGTTGTGACCTCAAATGTCAGAGCCCTGACGCTAATCAAAGTCAAACCAAACAGTCTGAAATAACCAGTGTCTGTGGAGCAGACACAATCTTTTTTATTCTTGTCACTCCTGATTTTCCCTTGAATATCTCCATAAATGGTTGTTATGCAGCTTGGATGGTTTTCCTGTTGTTTTTTTTCGCCATGAAAAAGGGAAGTAGCATCCGAAAGAGGTCATGCTTTTGTGTAAACATTTAGCTGGGCTTGTTCCTTAACATCTCTTCACCAGGCTAGCTAACACTGCAGTGTGTAGTGCATTCCTTCAGCTCTTGCACCATCTTCATCACAACTTCCACACATAGTGTCCCATCAGCATGTGGGTTGCCAGTAAGTAATGCACAGTACTTTACTTCAATTTTTTACAGTTCTCATAGAGTTGGCTTGTTAACTTATTTGTACATGTGTTGTTGAACAGCCATTTTGAAATGCTAGACGTGGAGTTGACGGAGAGGCAGGAGGCAGCCATGTGAAGTAAAGCTGCGTCAACCTCTTTGTGACAGCTCTGATCACAGAGACACAGAGCGTGTGATCAAAGGCACCTACCTGGCGTCTGTCAGGAGAGAGAAATGCAGCCCTGGGTGTGAGCACCAGTTAAGCAAGGAGGGGAGATGACAGCATGAAAGGGAGCTCTACCTGTTTCTAGAGACAGCAGAAGCAGCTGAAGGATTAAAGGGTTATCTGTTCGTAAACGGGGAGAAGGGAGGGATGAAGAGTGTGGACCGAGAGTGGAGAGCTGTCAGCTACGCTGCTGGCTGGAGAGCAGGAAACTGCCTGTGATGCTGGTGACAGGACGGAGAGGGAGGGAAAAGAGAAGCAGAGGGGTTTTGTGGTTGTGATGAGGACGTCAGCGTATCAAAGGATAGGTGTTTTTGAATGACAGTACAAAAGGACAAGGGCTTGGAAAGATATATGAGGTATGATGGGGTAACTGTGTAATGAGACATATGACTGATAGTAGTGAGAGCAAGTTAGGGAGATGGGAGTTTTGTCGCTCATTTTCTCCTGGATCCAAAACCGAGAGTTATAGATGCATCAGTGGATAATGTTCATAGTAGAAGATGTACTATGCAAAAACACTTTTACGGTCAGAGTTAAAGTCTGAAAAAGAACCCATTAAAAAAACAAAAATCCTCAATCTCAGTTTTCCCTTAATAATTATTGAATTTAATTAATGTTTAGTATTTGCATAGTAAGTTGAGGGTTTCTTTGCATTGTGCAATTAAACTGCCACATAATTTGTGATGCTATAATAAAGGAAATAAACCTTAATTTTACAACACTATTAGAATCGTAATGTAGCCATTAGCCGCCTCTGCTCTGTTAGCATGATGCACCAGAAAGTGCATCTGATTAAGGTCTGTGTTGTTGGCCTTTACAACCTCTCTTACAGCAGAGCCTCTCTTTAATGATTAATGGCCTTAATACAGTCCAACAGGAAGGAAGTCTGTGTTTTATGTCCAGTGCACAGGCTGCTCACTTTATACACAAACAGGGACATAAAAAAAGAAAAATTTACTGGAAATTGATCCATGGCCAGCAGGATCACATGTAGGGCCTCAGATTAAACCAAGGTTCAAGGTTCTTTCTTTTAGTCATGTGCAAAACAATAACAGAAGTAGTCAATGGAAATGAAAATCTTAAGCCCCTGACACACCAACCAGACGGCCAACCCTCAGCAGAAAAGGCAGTTGAACTGATCAGTCTCACCAAGGCCTCAGGCACCTCCAACAATGTTTATTAAATAAGTAAAAGAAAACACAAGTAAATGCAAAATCTTAATCTCTGACACAAAAATAGTGCAACTTAAGATATAGGGCTAAAATGGATATTTTACAACAATGCTGAATGCAACAAAGGCTTACTGAGCCGGACCCAAACGCAATACTCACTGTTCATGCGACAGCAGCAGTGTCCATGCTGTCTCAAAGTCTCCTCTATGTCCTCAGTTAAGTCCCGGTGTTAGAATCCCTTCCAGTGAAATACAGTCACACTTTACAAACCGTGTTTGAGCCAGCTAATGTTACCAGCTAATCGTAGGCCAACGTTACCTGCTCAATGTTAACTAGCATCACACCCTAGGCTGTTGCATCGCAATTCATTTTTTATCTCAACCGATTGTAATCTTTACACATTTAAATTGATTTTAACCGAATCACGATGCATTGTTACATCCCTATTGTCTAGCACTCTTTGGGATGGTGTCAGTGTGGTGAATCCAACTCAGATTATTGCTGGTCTCGCTTTGCTAGCCCATCTACACGCTGTGGAGTAGCAGGATCTGGCAAGTTCCCACAGCATTTTGGAATGGGAGAAAAACATGCTCAGCTTTATTAGCATTTTTTAAAAAAACAATCACAATCTTTATGGGTGGCGCTAAGCTCCGCACTGAGCCGCTGTAAAATAGTTGTGCGAGAGAAAACTCAGATTGGACAACTAGCTGTCTCAATTTGCCATGCAGAGATCTGAGGAGCAGTCAACTCCTGTGGTTCATAAATCCTCCAACACTCAGAAAGCACACAGAAATGGATATACATTCATCCGGCGGAATTTCCTGCAGCACCGGAGCAATCCCGGAAGTGGAACGTCAAGGATATAGACTAGATCATCGCCAATGCCAAGCCCGAAGTACCTGAAGCCGCTGACTCTGTCCACTGTAGTCACATTGATGGAGAATGGGCTGTGGCCTTCTCTCTGTCGCTTCCTGCAGTCTGGAATCAGCTTCTTTGTTTTACTGATGTTGAGATGGAGGTTGTATATTTGGCACCAAGATGGCTCTGACCTCCTCTCTGTAGGACGTCTCCTCGGCGTCTGCGATCAGCCCAGGGATGATCGTGTTGTCAGCAAACTTTATGATGGTGTTGGAGCTATGTGTGGCTATGCAATCCTGTGTGAACAGGGAGTACAGGAGAATGCTGAGTCCCAGGTCTCTGAGCTTGGAGGGCGGCGGTGGTGGTGTTGAATGCTGAACTATGGTCTACGAACAGTATTCTCACATATGTATTCCTCTTTCTCGAATCAAGCCCCTTATTGCACAGCCTCTGTTGATGAAAGTAAAATTCCTGGTTATACTGTGGTAGGGTCAAAAGATTGCTTTTAATGTTGTGTCTAGAGATGAAGACATATTGTACTGTAGTGATTATTCAGGCACTGCTGCTACGCCTGAATGAATGCAGCAGAAGTACCAGCCTTGGGGTTATTTGCTTTTTCTGCAACAGACACAAAAACACAGTATCCTATTTGCTGTTAAGACCAGTTGTTTGCTTGGTAGACCAAAATCGGTCGCCACACATTGCATTATTATAATTTTTTTTAACACTATTTAAAACACACATTCGTTCAGCTGAAATAATAATCCCACCCTGAGTGGTCGTATCTGTTGCCAAGATGGAAAGTCTGTGAATGCTTTGCTGAGCAATTAACTGCAGTCTAAGACCTGTTTCTATCTAATCTATTAACAAATATTGTCGTTATCTCAATTTCAAATGTTTCAGATAACATATGTTTAGGGAATGCAATCAGTCTCTACTAGAACACAATTAAAAATGGAATAATTCATGTTAAAAATCCACTATGGAAAAAACATAAGTGGTCATATCCAAAGTAATTTTCTGAATTGAGTCAGGAATACATGTTTATCACAGAAAATAAGACAAGGCTGTTGATTTTTAGGTAGACAAAATGTAACTTCCATTTTTCTTCTTGTAAAAATTTGAAACGGATTAATTTGACCCAAATACCATACAAGGGTTAAGCAACACTATTAATTTTGTGCAATGATCGACTAAAAATACAAACATCTCTGCTAAATAGCAAACCTTGCTAACTTTTCCTGGAAGTGCAAAAGTACAGCATGAGGTGTTTCATCTTTCATATTTCCAACTACCTGGACTGTAGAATCCATCAAAAATAGTTGAATTTACTGTCAAGGAGCAAGATATGAATGAGAATATTCTGCTTTGGCTGAAATGTTTGCAAAATCATTTCTGAGCTGATGTTGCAAAAAGAATCAACTTTTGTTTTCGAGCTGATTAACAGAAGAAAAGCACACTAAGTTCTGTGTGTGTGTGTGTGTGTGTGTCGTGTGTGTGTGTGTCACATTTAACCTTCAGCTTTGAGTAATGCACTTGTCTTTGAGGAAATTCTTAACCGCACTGAAGCATGACAAATGTGCATGTGATATTAAATATACACAGAGCATAGAAATTAATATTGTATGACAATTTAAGACACTCCTCAAGCCTTAACAAAGTACCTGTAACCACACTACAGACCAGCTTGATTTGTTATATTATGGTGCATTATTATTTTGATTATAAGAGCACTGTCTAACAGGGCTTCCACATAGTGTACACGCATAAAGACAGAAAAACAGAACAAAACGGCACCGATGACTAACTAGCACCCTGGTTACCACAAGTGTTGGCATGACAACCAGTAGAGCATGACTGGAGGCATAATCGGCAGTGCTGGAATAAATCTTGACTGGCTGGAGCTTTCTTTACTTTTTAAGATTATTTTTGGGCATTTTGGGCCTTTTATTTTTATAGGACAGATGAAGACATGAAAGAGGTGAGAGAGGGGGGAATGACATGCAGCAAAGGGACGTCAGTCGGAGTCAAACCCGCGGCTGCTGCGTTGAGGAGTAAACCATCTATATCTGGGTGCCTGCTCTGTCAGGTGAGCTAACTGGGCGCCCGACTGGATTCTTTATGCTTCTGTGACATTAAAAAAAAGACAATCTCAAGAACAGGAGCTGTTTTCCCTCTCAGTCGGGCACCTGTTAAGATTCTCACTGCGGCACTTTCCGTCAGTTTGTTTGACTGATGTGGTCTATATCCAGTATTGATGGATTTTGGAATAGCTCACTTGTTGTCTTAATCTTTCACAGTTTATATATTTATTAAATGTTCTCATCGACCTTTGTCCTACATGGAAACAACAGATAGGCTAACTAATGTTTTGCATATTGCGCGTGTTGTGTAATACAGGCGGTCAGTTAAGTAGGTCAAAACAAACCATGACACACTAGCCATTATAGATAAGTGCCCTATAAAGATGGAAAAGTTAATGATAAAAAAACTTCACCTGGGTCAACTTTATTTCTAGATTTTTACTGCCGTGAAAAGGCTTGTTGCATCCCTTAGCTGACTACAGTGACGCAGCTGTTTGTGCTAAACACATACTGTATGTGCCTCGACATCAAAGCTATATTTTGGTAACCTACAAACTTATCCTAACTTTGCTTTAAAATATAAACAATTCAAATAAATGACATGCATGAAAAGAGCATAGTTATGATATGACAGCACTTAAAGAAATTACAGTCGGTACAAAAACATAGACATAACCTCACCCACAAGTTTCTAAAGTGAAGATTTGAAGTGTCATATATTTGTTGATATATTCTGAAAAAAGAAAAATATCTTTGTGTCTCCATAGTTCAGTCAAACCTTCGTTGTAACTGCAGTCAAACTTTCACTGCTATTTTGTAGATGCTGTCCTCTGCATATAATGTGACGTATTTCTGCCCCTTGTCGGATGAAAATAGCCAGCTGGTAGTCTCTGCTGGTGTGGTTATCTCCAGTTAGTAATGTGTTAGCTCTTAAAGTAACATAAAAGAGAACACACTTATGGCTGGGTTAGCTCAGTTGGTAGAGCAGGCGCACATATATTGAGGTTTACTCCTTGACGCAGCGGCCACAGGTTCACTCCAACCTGCGGCCCTTTGCTGCATGTCATTGCCCTTCACTCTCCCCTTTCATGTCTTCATCTGTCCTGTGGAAATAAAGGCCTAAAATGAGGAAAGGAAAAAAAAAAAGTTTAAAACTGATTGCAGTAATGCTCTTCCCCCAACACTGTAAAACACAGACACACAGAGATTACAAATCCATGCCTTGAGTTATTTCTTTTTGCAGTATCATGAATCAGCCGCTGTTACGTAACCACTCTGTCTGTGTTTTTGTGCACACACAAAGGAGAGAACTCGCACAAAGAAGAACAACTATTTATAATGTTGTATTAAATATGTCAAACTCTTAATGAGGCTATTTGACAAATCATTTGTTTATTTTCTTGCGAGCTCGCTTGCTATTGTAACATCTAAAGAAGCTGCATTCAGCCTGCTGTTCCGTCATGTACAGTGATTTTCTAAAAACACCCTTTTCAGAGTGTTTTTAATTAAAGAAAACAATGGCTCCATGATAGCATGTGTGTGCTAATGGGGGTTAATAATTGCAGTAGCTCTTTATGTGTTTGCAAAATCAGTAAAAGCTCGCAAAGCATTTTTATTTACTCAGTTTGGGCTAATTAAAAAAATGTGAGGAGTGTCTTTCAGGCTGATCTTTTTCTGTGTATTCTTTGGGCTTGTTCACATTCAGTCCAACAAGCTGCAACATAGTCTATTATGTCTCCTATTTTGTAGCTGTTGATATTCATTAAAGTTAGTTGATAATCGTGCCAGAAAGAAAAGCACCTACAGGTCATTATCAATAAAATCAGCGACTTATAATTCATGTGGGATTTGTATTAACAAAGTGCTGCATAGCTACTTCTTTGAGTTTACAGTCCAATTTTCTCTTGATTTATCGTGAAAGGCAAGTTCAAGAAGACTGGCTGCTGGATCCAGCTGGCTTGTTTTAAACAGACCCCAGTCAGGCTAATCACCCACCTCCTCTCTTAAACTCATTCATACAGTTAGGAATCCAAACTGACACCAGCAGCTAACCTTACTGTGCAGACTACATATAAAGTTACTCTAATATATTCCCACAGGAAGGCTTCCCACTCTGTAATTTAAAAAAACGCTCCAGAGGGTCTAAAGAGCAGTGAGCCCCTGTGTAGTTTTTTCTCTTCTCCTCATCCGTTTTCAACCCCCCCCCCCCCCCCAAAATCCCCCACAACACACACACACTCACACTCACTATTGCCTTGAGAAAGAGTTGAGAGTGGTACTCAGTGAGGAATAATTATAGATGGCATTGCATTCCCTGCTCTCCACCATGTGCAAACAGTGTTTACCCGAGAGGGTTTGCTTACTTCTAATGTTTACACCATGGCACAACTTGGCAGCAGGGTCACATTATTGTAGTGTGTCTGAATGTCGGCAGTGGAGGCTTGACAAGCAGGGAGCTGTGTCACCATTTTCATGCAAAAGTAGCATGTTTCTTTATTTTATTTATTTATTTTCAGAAACAGCCAGGAATAGAAGCCACTGTGCCAGGATGTTTCAGCATTACAAATACTTTCACATGCTCACATTGAAGAAGTGAGATACTCACTAGTATCTTCCAGTTCTCCACGATCTCTGCAAACGGACCTGCTGAGTAACTGACTGTTTGCCTGAAGATATATATATATATATATATACTTTATGTTTAGGCATTAATGAATGAAACACTTTTCCCCTATACCTGGAGCTGCTGTTATATTTATTCCAGAGAATAGATGATAATTGAATACACTTCCCTGAGCTGGCTGTGGAACCTCATTATCAGCCCCTCTGTGGCAGGGAGAAGGCCCAATGGCCCTCTGGGAGAGGTAAAAGAGCAAGAGAGAGTTAAGACCTTGATTCCGGTAAATTCATAATCAAATTAATAAGGGTGATGTGAGGAAAATAGGCAGCTGTAGAGATACACTTGGGTGTGAAAAAGTCAAGGTGGAAACAACATAAAGGGTCCTAGTAAGGTTGTGCTCCACCATGAGCCACCAGAACAGCTCCAGTGTTACTTGGCATTGATCCTGGATGTCCCTGAACGCTACTTGAGCTTTTAATGCTGGTGGAGAGCGCTGGCTAGTAGCATGTTCTAAAATGTTTTGTGGGTGTCAAATATGGTGACTGCTAAGGCAATAGCATTTGATTTGCATCATTTTAATACTCATTAACCATACGTGACCTTTCTAATTTGTATGTAAACATTGTGTTGTATCATTCTATTTAGGTTATTCTTTTGTTTTGTCGCCTGTCTCTATTTTTAAAATAGAAAGTGACTTCTAAGAATAGAGAAAGCAAGGGAAGAAGGATGGAGAAGGGGAGAGAAGCAAGGGAAGAGATTGAACGTTGTGCCGGTTGATGATAAGAGGAGAAAGGCTGAGTTAATGTTGTTTAATTAAAGCTAGCTTAGTGCCTCTTGTTATTCTGGCCTTTTACATTACCTCACTGTATGATGTGCAAAGCCAGAAATTGGCAGAGTGGGGGTGGGGGGGTGGGGGGGAAGAGAGTAATAGAGCGATGGAGGGAAGGAATGCAATCATTGCTCCAAGGAGAGGAAGACAATATGATGTGACACTGTAGGAAATGGGCAAGATAGAGAAGGGAGGAGGGGTAAAGCCATCTTGTAGGTGTTATGAGGTTAAGCCACCGACCACTGGCTGTCGCCATGGTGACACCATGGTAACGATCAGGTGTTCAGCCAGGATGGAGCAAGAGCTTGCTTATGTAAAGGGTATTCCTCTGTGTTTCTTTCTCATTATTTCCATCTTCATCTGTCTCATTTAGAGCCATTATCAGGTATTGTTTGTCTTCAGGGTGTATTTATTTGTAAAAAAAACAACAACAAAAAACCTGCAGATGTAATAACGTACATTTCCTGTTCATCAACATTCTACAAATTCTTACTTCATTATCTGTATTTCATTGATCTAGTTGAAACTGTCCCTTGTGAATCGCAGCAGGAAATTGAAGTTTATTGTTGGCTGGCATTTTTTTCAGTAAAAATCCAATAAAATGAAAATAAATTCATACATATAAAGGAGCATTTGTATGTCCCTGCCTGGCTGCATGTGTTTGCATACAGTGTATTTTTATGGCCCAAGGTGTCCTGCATACATAAAGAAACAGAAGTTCAAAGCTATATATATATATATATACTGTATATACACACACACACAGTATATGTGTGTTGTTTTGTATACAGTATATGTACAGGATATGAGTGGGGCCTTTATGTCTCTGTATGGCTCTAACATTCTTAAACCTATAAGCTGATTTGATAACGTGCTTACAGAGATCTCTGTCAGCTGTCAGCTCTGTTACATCACTGCAGCCGGCTCTGTGTTTGTGTGTGTATGTATACATGTGTGTGTGTCACTCAGCAGAGTGGGTTTGGTGGGGCAGGGGGAGTATAGAGGGCTAACAGACGCTCGGCACATGGAAACACACTAGAAACAATGACACACATGCTTTGCCCTATATGTACTGCAGGCCAAACACTCAAAAATAGAAGGCAAACACTCACCACAGACCTTTGCTCTGACTCTTAAAGCCATACTGTACCTCTGCTAAACACACAATGCCAGTTAAAAGTAAAACTGTAATCTGCATAGTTCACCTCTGAATTTGTGTCATTCAGGGTGAGAGAACAAACAGAGATGAGGCACTTGGCAACACACATCATTCACAACTCGTATTTTGTTTCAGCAAAGTTGCACCAATCAATGTAAACAATGGATTTGTCTCTGTCTTCATTATTTGTTGGCACATGATAAGCATGGTAGTACAGTAAATAACATATTATGAATGTGAGGTATATAATTGTTATGATTTGGTGTTGGAAATTCAGATACATGTGTTGATACAGTGGGAGGCGTTTAATGATCAAGTCGCTGCTCATCGTTTATTCACAGTATGTTGTAAAATGTTTGTTTTTTCAACTGGAGTCAGCACCAATTATCATTATGAAGTGTGAGAAATAATAATAAAACAACTGTCAGTGAAGAATAATTTAAAAAAGGGCAGTGTTCTGTAAGTGATATTAATCCAGTTCAACGGGTTTCAGTACACGGCCACAGGCAAGCTGAAGTTCACTCACCTACAGCTTCAGCTCTCACTGAAGAGTTTACAGTCCTCCTTGCTCTCTCCATCCCCATGTCATTTAAACCCTTTCTGATGGATGTTCTTTTCTGTTTTGGTACAGGAATATGTGTTCTATCAGGATTTAGACCATATTAAACAAAAGCCAGCAGGTTATTGTCCTCTGTCATAATTATAATTCTCTGTCATTGACTGTGTGTTGTGTTCTGACTGGTGTATGTTTCACTTATCTAAATAATCTCTCCCTATCTTATAAATCATGTAGTAGACCCCATAATGACAAATCCCTACCATGTCTAGTGCTGTTCAGTATCTGACAGGAAAGAGGACTGGCACACTATAGTCATTTATTATTATACTTGGCTGTCACCGCTGACTACAGGGATAAGCCATCCAGGCCAGGTTGCACATTTTTTACAGCCTGTAGTATTCCAGCTAATTGTTCATGTTTTGTTGTGCTGTTTTACGCAGTGAGAACCAAGTTTGGTTGTGTTGAAACTACCCACAGTCTCATTCATAAATAAGAACAATAAATGAAAAGGCAGTGAAAATGTCATTTGAAGATGCAGTTTGCTGTCTGAGGATAAAATGGAGAAATGTAGTTGACAAAATATGCATAGTAGTGCCTCTTACTTGCTGTTAAATGTGTAAACCTCTATTTTAGTCTTACAAGGAATATCATATACCGGTAACAAAGCATATATTTACCACATGGGGTTTGAACTCCAGCTAAAGGAACAAGGTAAAGGAAAAACAACTGACTTGGGATTGCGAAAGTTGAGAGGTGACAAACTGTCAGTAAGTAACAGAATTGGGATCCAAAGACGAAGAAACAGAGTTAGAGGGATGAGAGAAAAGTGAGGAGGAAGTTGGAGAGACAGATGGGAGTTAATCCTGCGGAAGAACACTCCTCAGGGTCATCATATCCTTCTCCTGTTTCCTATTAAATTACTTACTCACTTCACTTGAACTTGTGCGTTTCCATGATTTGACTGTGTGTTTAATGTGACATAGGGTATGGTTTCTTGTGTTATGTTCCATTTGATGTTTCTCATATACATTTCTAATGTTTGTTTTTTTTTAAATCTGTGTTGCAGATAAACCTGCGACTTATTTTAGTCAGCGGAAAGACAAAAGAATTCTTCTTCTCTCCCAATGAATCAGCGGCGGACATTGCCAAACACGTCTATGACAACTGGCCGATGGGTGAGTAGTTCCATTGAGATACCTCAGTGATTGTTACTGGCAGTGGCAGTTGATGAAGATGTTGAATGATGATGCATGTAGCATCTACATGTGTAGTCCCAAGGCAAGAAAATCATCCTGGGGTGATTTAGACATTTATTTTTCTTCACTCAGACATTGGCTGTGAATCAAACCACCTACGTGCAAACTTCAAACACTTAGTATTAAGTATAGCTAACACCAAACGTCAGTGCACTGAAAGTACCTGGATCACCCCCTAAAAACAGTCAAAAAATCCAGTGTGGAACAATGGACCCTAGTCACACTAAACGGGCGCCATCTTGACTACAAAGCACAAGGGAGCCCTTGACCGCCAGCTGATTGGACGAACGCGTCACGTGGGTGTGGCTGCTCGAGAATTTCAGACCGACCGTCATGGCAGCTCGGACGGAATACAGTCTAGCTAGCCTTCTTGTGTAGACGGATATCATACACTGTGTGCAAGTTTGGGAGCACAGAAACTAGGTGATCTAACTAATCCTGGCTGTATTTTCTATAACTAAGATAATGCCTGCTAAGGAGCTTTACTGTACATCCAGAGAGCTGAGATCACATTCATATCCACTAATTACTTGTGTGTAGGTCTATATAGCAGTGTGGGAACGTGCCGATTATGAATGAGCCTGATTATTTTTGCATACAGAAATGTGGGATTGCAGTACAGCCACCTCCTTCCTGGAATCTACCCTCTCCCTAACTACTGCTACACTACTGTTAGAATTCATTTGATACTGCCGACCTTACACCACTTTCAAATCTGAACACCTTTTCCCACGTTGCTGTGAACGTAGTCCAGCTACTTAAAAGGACTCAGATTCTCCTTGACAAGAGCAGTTTTTCTTTCAGTCCTGTCAGTTTTGTGAAGCGCCCAGTGTTCCTCCCAGACAACAGATCTGAACCCTGTAAAACCAAGAGCAGGCTCTCAGTCAGCACCAACACCCTCCGCTTAGCTGGAGACAAACATCTGGTGGCCAGACGATGCTGCTGTGCAACTCCATCCGCTGTTTTCTCTCTCATTTAATGCCTTCACTTTTATCTGTAACTCATCCCAAGCCACAACTCATGTTCTTCTCTTGCTTTCCTTCTTTCTCACATTCCGTAATGCATCCCACAGAGCCCACATATTATACATTGTGCATATAAAGATCTAAAATGAAGGCCCTAAATGTCTTAAAATATCTTCAGTGCGGTTGTTGGTGGGCTCTTTCTTTCACCATGCAATGATGATGATTTCTTTTCACTACATTGTTTACAGTATTTAGTCAGAACCTCTTAACAATTAAATTCTTTGTGTCCTTTTCTAAGTTGCTCAACTAAAACCTGGGAAATTTCAACGTTCAATAAATAACTGACTTGTTATTGACTTTATTGTGGTTTTTAAAGCGTATTCAACCTCAGGTAGCATAAAAAAAGGTTGTGAAATGTTGTTATTAAACTTGTTTGTTCTCAGATTATATATTATGCAATGATGATGTTTTATGGGAAAGAGATAAAATAATGTGGCAACAAATTCCAAACTTTCAATGACAATGAAGATGAAAACCAAGAAGTGATAAGAAGGAACAGGGAAATATATGAAGCTTATCCTCTGTTTTTCTTAATTTCTCTCTTTAACTCTCTTTCCATCTGCCTCTGCACCTTTTTCCTTTCAGACTGGGAGGAAGAGCAGGTCAGCAGTCCTAACATCCTGAGGCTGATCTACCAGGGCCGGTTTCTACATGGCAACGTAACACTAGGAGGTGAGTAAACACAGAAAGCACACCCAAAAAAAAGTATTGCATGCTCATAGACATGAATACGAAATCCCAGCAGTGTGTTGCTGGAAAGTTCTTTGCTGTTCTCATCTTTTTCCTGAGCCACAGAACAGAGGTACCTCAGTGCTCTGGACAAGCCTGCTTTGATGGAGAGAGGGAGGAGAGAGGAAATACAGAAAGAGACTGGTCAGGAAAGGGGCAAGACTGGCATTAGAGTAGACCTTAAGCGGCACAAAGACGAGACAGGAAGGGAGGGGGGCGTGAAAATGAAAAGTGAAGAGAGAAAGAGGATGGCAGCCCACTTCACTTCTCCCTGCCTTTCAGGCTTTTTAGTCTACTTAACCCAATTTGATTGGACTGATGTTTGGTGTGACTAATAGGGTCATTCTGTCCCTAACCTTTTTACTCATCAAATTATTGCCATATATCTGATAATTCCCTTGTCAATGGTTAAACGCATTTGCAAGCCGACACAGAATCCTCTACAAGTTGAGCCAAAACTCACAGTGGTTTTAAAAGGCAAACATTGACACCAACGGTAAACTTCACTATGACATCATATTGTTCTGGCTGATCATATTATTCAACTTCAGGAACAGAAGGGGAGATTGTGACCATATTAATCATTTGGTGGGATACTGAATAGGTGACAGTAATCTTGAGTGCCCACCTTAAAACTTTGGTGATTGTATAGATCTTCCGTGCTGCAGCACATATCAGAATTTGTAGCTTATTTTTGAAGCAACATCCATATTTGAAGCAGTGTCTACTGTCGTGGCTACAATTTTTATTTTATCAGAAAACTCTTTATTGGCCAAGCATGTGAACAGATACAAGGAATTTGACTTTGGTTTTATTGATTTGGACCCCAAGGTACTTATTGTTATTATATGAGTCCACCCTCTTCACTTTCTCTCCCTGAAAGTCAACCAGGAAAGTGGATCTCCTGTTCCTCTGATAGTCCAACAGAAGTTCATTGGCTTTGTTGATATTGAGCTTCAGGTTATTGCCATTGCACCATATAACAAAGCTCTCTATCAGTTCTCTGTAATCCTCTGTAAAAAATAGTCTCTAAGTGAAGACAGCATGTTTCTCACTGGAAATTATTCACTGGAATCATACATGTTAATATAACATCCCTTCAAAATCTTCACTACATATATTATGAGTCTGGACAGACATAGGATATAAACTGCAAGTCTAGTGTTACTTGTTATATTACAAAGCATATGAGTAGAATGCCTTTTATCAGCGTGGCTGAATAGCTCAGTTGGCAAAGCGGCTGTCCATATGTAGAGGTTTACTCCTCGATGCAGCGGGCCCGGGTTCAACTCTGACCTGCAACCCTTTGCTGCATGTCATTCCCCCTCTCTCTTCCCTTTCTTATCTTAAGCTGTCTTGTCAAAAAAAAAATAAAGGCTGAAAATACCCAAAAAATATCTTAAAAAAAAAAAAAGAATGCATTTTACCTGTTTTCCTGGTAGCCATTGATTTTCATAAATTTTGGTATTCGAATGAACTGCTATAAATAGCTTCAAATAGGTAGGTAGTCCTTCATAGTGAAGATTAAGTTCAGTTTTTTTTCTTTTAAAATGAAAGTTACAGTATTTTTTGCATTGTAACAGAGGGAAAAAGTAAACATTTTAGCTTTTCTCTCTTTTAAAGCTTAACTAGTTCCAGTGTAGTTCCAGTGTAGATTTGTACTCTACAAATTTAAAAAGCTGTTAAAGGTGATATGATAAATGACTTTGTAAAGTTGGATATGTTGTAGCTCACTGAATTACCTTTGCATCTGCTTTAACTCTGTTATTCTCTCTCTTTCTCACTTCTCCCCGCTAGCTCTCAAACTGCCCTTGGGGAAGACCACAGTGATGCATTTAGTTGCCAGAGAGACTTTGCCTGAGCCAAATTCCCAAGGTAACCAACCCCTTCTTTACTTTCAATAGGCCTTTTCACACACTGAACAACTCCAAACGTTCTGCTCCCAGCCATTATTTATCTCTACACATGGCTTCTGTTTTAGGAACAGCCACTGGTGCAAATAATTGGCTCTCTTAAGTGTATCCCCAAGGTACAGTACATTGTGTAGAATAAACAGCTGATATAAATCATATTAGGCGACAAGTCTCCTTTTTGTGACTGTGTAGTGGCAGGTATGTACACTACCGGTCAAAAGTTTGGGGTCACTTATACATTTCCATACCACTCCATTATAGACAGAATACCTGCTAATTTGGGTGGGGGGGCTGATCTTTAATGCAATATCTACATTGCCCATTATCAGCAACCATTCATCCAATGTTCCAAAGGCACATTCTGTGTACTAATCTATCATTTAAAAATAAAAAACTAGAAAAACATTGGAGAACCATTTTACTATTATGTAAGCACATAATGTAATCTGAAAACGGCTGCCCTGGTTAAAAAAACAATGCAACTGATCTCAGCTGGCATTCTGTCTACAATGGAGTGCAATGGGAATTTCTATGTGACCCCAAACTTTTGACCGGTAGTGTAGGTATGTATATATGTACTGTATTTATGCATGTACAGTCTACAAGTCTAGTCTAACAGCAAGTCTAACAGCAAAACTAAGTTGGTGTGTTGCTTCAAGTATCCGTGAGAGATGAAATACAATCCAGGAAGTCCAGTTTGAAGGCGTATCAGACACCAAAATGCTGCACCATGGATGGTTTATGATACTCTGAGAGCTATTTTGTCTTTCAATCGTGAGCTAAACAATAGAAATAAAGCATTCATGTTACAAAGTAATCTACCAGGACTTTCTACTTGAATTTGATTGGCCAATATTGCCAGTTGTTGGATGATGACCTTGTCTGACTGTGTAGACTCAATTTTTGATGTGTGTGTGTGTGTGTGTGTGTGTGTGTGTGTGTGTGTGTTGTCAGGTCAGAGGAATAGAGAGAAGACTGGGGAGAGTAACTGCTGTGTCATTCTGTAAATACACACCACCGCCACCTGCCCTCCATCCTTCTCATCCATTCTCGCCCTCAACATCCTGGACCGAATGAGCTTGTCCCCTGTCCTGGAGCCTGTCCACAATGCAGATATGCATATGGACAAACACATACTCTTCGCTTTATCTTTTTTCCCCCCTCTCTCACACAAAGAAAGACATCAGGCTCAGCCTGATTCAAGGCACAGAGATGGGAACAGAAAATTGATTAATGATAGAGTTGATTCCTTTGTTGTACTTGATTTGTTGTCATAACTGAAAATTAGTGGAAGGAACTGGATTTGCATGTGGGTATTTTTTTTCCTTAATGCATACCTTTTTAAGCCTTCTGACACACACACATACAATAGACACACACCTTATCTAGCCATCCTCAACCTGTCTGTTAAAAGTCCATTTCTAACTGCCTCCCAATTCTAGCTAATTGTACTATTATTGCAGTGCCCAAGTTTGTGTGTGTGGCCTTGTTTTGTAATACAGACCGCTGATAATTTTAACCACTAACGACTCACCTACACACACACACACGCACACTCTGACATCTTGTCCACACATCCAACCATATGTGCTTGTGGGATCTCCCTCGGTGCAGTAGACAGAGCTTAGACGTGCCTGATCAGAGAACTGAAAGCAGGACAAACAAACACACACACACATATGTATATATATATATATATACGTATATACGCACATGTGTCCTTTTTACTGCCCTCCTCTGTATGTGCCCTTAGGGGTTCACAAATTGAGAAATCATTATTTTATGTCTGCAAAGGGCTGGCAGACATCCTACTCTTTTAGTCAACACATTCTTAGCCAAACAAAGCCTAACAAACAAACAAATAGACAAACAACCAGTGTTGGTGGTTTTGTTTTGGTTATTTGTTTGTCCATGACATTTGTGACTGTGTTTTGACAGTCCACACATATTACTGATCGACCAGTGTTGTGATTAATAAAACGTCATGTCAGTTTTCTTCCCTCCCTGGTGCACCATCCCTCTCTCTCCGAGGATATGCTCATTGTGCTCCTTTTTTTTTTTTTTAACAGTGTTGCGCAGGATCTCTCTGACTGATTGCTGTCCAAGCAAGGAAATGAAATATTTGTCTTAATTCGCTTCCTACTCTCTCCTTAATTCTGTCTCTCTCTGCATTAATAAGTCCATTTTGCACAACTGAAGCATGTGGTCCCTTATCAGATTAAAAAAAAAAATGTATAAAATGTTTTATTGTTTTATTTTATATTTTTCCAATGGAAGTAATGCTCCAAACTAAGGTAACATGTAGAATATATTTAATATGAATCTTATATAGACCATGATGACTCTAGATCCTGTTGATATACAGTATATTGGTGTTTAGTCTATGATTGTGTGTACGGTTAGCTTCTAGCCAGTTCACAGTCACTCGCTGACAATGTCTTGTGCTCAACAGCAGCCAAACCTCCCTCGTCATTGACAGACTATTTTTATTTTCATTCTTCTGTGCTTTTTTTTAATTATTTTTTCATTTGTTTATAATTTCATGTAATCCTTTTTTCTTCCTTTGCTTTAAAGAATCGCTTTGTAACAGCACTAGGTCTTAAAAAATATATTGTTTATATTGATCAGGGTTCAAATCTGTACAGAGATAAACATTTTCAAACCAATTGTAAATAGCACTAATGCTCCCTCTCCCCCCTTCAAACTTCAAAATGGAATACATCTGTAAACTAAATAAAGGTTATTGAAGTGCACTGCCTTTTTGTCATGACTTAAATTGAAAATCTCTTGAGCATCACTTGATTTTGAGAAGATTTTTAGCAGACAGCTAAATCCGATGCCATTGAACAAGTACATCAAAATGTGTGCTGTGAAATAGGCCTATCATATTAGAACTTGTCTGGGACACGTCCTGTCATAAATTAACAGTTGCATTGGTCTAGCTCATTTGCCAGAATATTTCATAAAAGCCCCCACAAAGAACCTAAAAATATACAGTGACGGCAATGCAAATTTGTATGTGTGCATGTGCGTGCAATCTCTCACACAAACCCAGAGGAAGTAGCAGGCTTGTTTGCAACTCTCTGTGTTAAGCCAGATAATCATTTACATAAAGAGGAAGCCATAAACGAGAATGTATGTAGAATGGAGGTGGGATGGGGGAGTACATGATGTCATAGAGGGACAGACCAGGCTTATGTTTTACAAGCTGACAGTAAAGACAGATAGTATTCCTGCTGAAATAATTCATGATACTGTTCTGCGACACTTTCAGCAGATGAGGTCAGAAAAGAAGCTATTTGAAGTTAGAATTAAGCCTGTGTTTGATTTTATACACACGTGAAACCCTTTACAGTTACAGTACAGATTTATTGACCAGTGATGCATTTGAAATCATTTGATGAAGAACACTTTGATGAAGTTATAAAGTACTTGGATAAAAATACTCAATCACAAGTGAAAGTACAATGGTCAGTAAACCGTATTAAAACTATCAAAAGTAAAGTACTAACTATGCAAACTTACCCATTTTAGAGTGGTAAATTATATTTTTTTCATTATTCATGCACTAACATGTATCGTTCTAATGTACCTGTGGTGGGGCTTAGGTATATTTTGTACTGTTTGGTGTGCTACCTGTATACCACTAAATATGGATGACTCAGATTGTTTAGTAATGTTGGTTCTCCTTTTACATCCACAGACACAAGGGAACTGCTAGCTGCTGAGTAGCTATAACAATGCACCATATTTGATAAGATTAGTGTTAAAAATGAAACAAAGTTCATACTCAATTACAGTACTTGTATACATTGTTAGAGGTATATTTTAAAGTTTTTTTTGTTTCCATTTTATGTTACTTTATACTGTACTGTACATTGCATGATCTTATGCAATGTAATGTACTGTCAAAGATTAGTGACTCACAACCTTTTTGGATGTGATCCTTTATTAGAAAGCTGTGACTGGTTGTCATGTTTCTTATTAGCTGTTCTACCAAAGACACATTTCCCTTCAAGCTCCACGGTAGCTTCATTTAAGTAGCTGTTCAAAGTCCAAAAAGGTTAAAATATCCAATATATTCCACAAAAAGAATTTTAGAAAAGTCCCAAAAAATTAATAAAAACGTGTTTTTTTCTTCTTTCTTGCCCAAATAATCATCTCACAACCCCCAGATTTACTCCTATTAGGATCAAATTTATAATCTTAATCTAGTTAAAGTAGTTAAAACAAGCTCAGAAACATTATGATTATGCCTTAATGTATTAGTATTAACAATGTAATTAAGTAATGATAAAATAACAGTAATATGGGGTCATTTCTCTCCAGAAAGATCACTTTTACTTTTGATGCCGTTATTGTACATTTTACTAATAATACTTCTGGACTTTTACTTGAGTAGAATTTTGAATGGATTTTTAATTGTATTTTTAAGTTGTTGTATTAGTACTTTTACTTGAAAGAATCCTTTAACAAAGTTGAAATTGTCAGTTAAGACTTTGACAGACACGAAAAGAATCAGCGGTGGGCTGAATTACCAATGCTTGTCTAAGGAGGAACACACTGCTTACTTTCTGCTCACTCAACATTCAGTAAGGAGGAAATTCTAGTAAAGTCTTAATGCAAGAAAGAATCAAATAAAATTGCATCCTTTTTCTGTGACAACCATGTGATGCTGTTGAGTCACTTGTCAAGTTTGCTCAACAGTTAGTAGGCCAAAGTGCAGCAGGAAGAACAGAGTGGAACATTACTATATCTTGAGAGCACTTTTTCAGATGTCTCAAATACTTTCCCTGAACAAACTAAAGATGTTACATTACTGTAAGGACAGTTTCAGATTAAAGAAATCAAATGTTTAAGTTTGTGACATGGTAGCATCAAATAAGGGGAATTATGATTTTATTTATTATTTATTTTTATTTTATTAAATGATGATGACTGGACTTCTGTTGTCTGTGTAGTTTTTTCCTCTCCTCCCCGTTCATAGCCACGCTCCTCCTCCTTGTAGTCATGCTGTGTCCACACATTGACATGAATACAACTATTCTTCTGCTATACACACACACACACACACACACACACACACACGTGCGCTGCTGCCTGGCCTCTGAACAACACTCCAGTCTCTATATACAGACAGATTATTGTTTCAAAGGTAGTGTGACAGTCTACATGAACAAAAATGTTTGTAGTATAATTTAAATAGATGTGGCATTTACAACAGTTTACAAAACCTCTTTACAAAGCCCATACTGTTTCATGTGTCTGACTACAACAACTAGCTGTAAAAGAATAGGACAGGCAGGGTGGGCATATATGGGGAACCCCTTTCATAGAGCTATACTTACACATTCATTATTCATCTTTGGATGGATTATATAGGCACAAAAATAATTATGGGGTAACATTCACCAAGCCAAACAGCACAGAGGCAAGACTTTTCTCTGCTCAGTGTGTAACCCATGACAGGCCGCTGTAAGGTTTGAGGATGTTGCCATCTACTGGCAACATATCTGTATAGGAACATGTAAAACCACCTTTGGATGAAATCGTCCACCAAGTGGCGTATGTTATTTAAGCTGGATGATTCTGGCAAAGTACTTTGTTTCTGTTGAGGAGAAAGTAAACCCTGTATTATCTACATATATACATATTAATACATTCTTCCACAAGCACATTGATTATCAGCCTTTTTTGCACAGTTCATTGCCTTAATTATAGCTTTGTAGGAAATCTGTGGTTTATTTTTAAATCCCTCTGTGTAATAGCTAAAGTATTTGATAAGATTTTGCTTAATATTTAAAGTATTTTATGTTTGCCCCAATTGCAACTGAAGATTACTCAATTTCTCATGTGATTAGGGTGGTCTTTTTATATTATCTCCATCTTTACAACTTAATGTTCAGTCAAATGATTGCACATCAAATATGTTTGTATTTCATTTATTTCCTTTAGAAATACTCAGAACCTTGAAATAACCCTGCCAAGAAATCAATTTCATAATTAGAGAATATCATATATTAAGATGTTTCTCAATCAAATTCCACATATTTCTGTTGAAAATGATATTTGGAGGAACTGAATAAGAATAGTGTGAATGTATAGCCCTCTTTAACACATATTTACTGCAATGATATAGATGTTTTGAGTTTGGGATGACTGAAACTCTTTAAGTGCTTCTATAAACACAGCTTCCCTGAGGTTCTGCCATCATGATATTAATCGTAATTTCTTAAATCAAAGTCAATCATCTTTCAGCAGTGCAAAGTCAAAAACCACAGCATGCATAATTTGCTACAAAATTATGACTCAGGCAATATGGTGTTTCCAACAATGTAAATGTAATCTGTGACTATTAGTCCAAAAATGCCCAAACTTTCACCCTTGTCACATCTTAACAGTTCAGTTTGCAATAATAGGACTTATAGATGATCACGTTGTTATTGTTGTGGCATATGTTCACATTTTTAACATAAGAACTTGACAAAATGCAGAATTACTTTATATTTTGAAATGAATACACTATTGGTACACATACAGATTAGGTGAGTAAAAGCAGGACAGAACAAAGGTACATAAACGTATGCCTTGGTTTTTCCAGTCTACTTTTACCTATTTTCATGCATATTATCATATGGACTTATAAATTATAAAATTATAATAATACAATTTATAAACAACAAAATCACAGATCACTTGTCAGTGTGAGTTTCTGCAATTTGGCCGTGCTTTGAAGGCATAATGCTCTTCCATCTCTGGACCCAGTCTGTTAAAAGTCGCTTGATCTCCTTCGTTCTCAGACAGTAGATGAACGGGTTGATCAGTGGAGGGAAAAGACTGTAGAAGAGGGTGGTTACTATACGCTTGTCAGGTGTCATCTTGAGGTTAGGAAAGAAAGGTGTAGAGTAAACAAAGAAACGTGGTAGGTAGTAGATAGAAATGATACAGCCCTGGGTGGCACAGGTAGAGAATGTCTTCATTCTGCCCTGAGAAGAACAGCAGATGAGGTTAGATAAAAATACAGAAATGTATCAAATTTAAAATGAACATATGAAAGTATCTGTTTCTATGACAAATGTACTAGATGTAAAAATACACCATTATTTTAGGATAAAAAGAGATGAACCACACCTGTCCACTAGCCATGTGCAATACTGAGATGATGATGCAAATGTAGGAAAAGATGATGAAAGCTAAAGGAACATAAAGAATAAACATTGCTGAAGCATAGGCGGCGCTGAATTGTTGGCTGGGGTCCCCACACACTAGAGCTGTAAGAGACAAGGTGTCGCAGAAGGCCTGTATGATTTGGTTGGGCCCACAAAACGGCATCATGGTAAAGTTGATGGTGCTGATGACAGTAAAGATGTGTGCCACCGCCCAGCAGAAGAGCGTGAGGCCTGTCATGGTTTGGTTTGTCATCCACATCTGGTACCTGAGGGGACAGAGATGTAGAAAGAGGAGGAAAGAAAAAAAGAGAATAATTTGTTTTTAGTCTTATTCCAAAGCTTAGAAGGGAAATTAATTAAATTGCTTGTTTTTCACCTAAAGGGAAAACAGATGGCCAGATATCGGTCCAGGGCCATCATCAGTAAAATAAGTGAGTTTAAGGAGCCAAAATAGTGGATCATGTGCTTTTGGAAGAGGCATGTATGAAAGCCAAGACTCCCATCATTCCACCAGTAGCGAGCAATTAGTTTGGGTAAAGCCACTGTGGTAAAGCCTGTAGGAAAAAGAAAAAAAGAAAAAACCAAGACAAAACAGGTCATGAGAGCTGCTGTTCTATATGAATAACTATTTAATGTAGAAGACTACATGCAATTTCAGTGTCACATTCATTTCAAATCTATGATGTCATGTCACACTTAATGTATTAATTTAAGGGCAGACATATACTTTTGAGTATACACTCAACTGTATGGAATCCCATTCATTAGTTACTGGAAACAAAATTAGGACGTTTACTTTTACACCAATATTTGGTTCATTCTGACCTCAGAAACTTGGACTGCACTTCAACTATTGATGTTTTAATAATTTCTCTCATTTTACTTTTTGTCTCTACTATACTCAATGTCAAAAACAATAATATGTACAAAATAGCTATAGGATTAATTATTTTTAGGACAGCGGTAGCAAATACACTAGCCATTGGCAAATGACTGACCGCATAAACGATACCATACTTACCAATGTCTGAGAGGGCCAGGCTGACCATGATGATGTACATGGGTTTCTGGAGACTGTGCTCCAAAGAAAACAACACCACCAGCAGAAGGTTGCCCACCACTGTGGTCACATAAAGGAAGAAGAAGAACCACGCCACTAGGTGAAAATACTCCGGTTGGAGACTTGGGAAGCCCACAATAACAAACTCTGACACACGCGTGTAGTTCTCATCCACCTGAAACATACTGACAGAGTTATTAATACATTAATAATAGATAATACAACTGGTACAGTATAGCACACAATTGAGAGCAGTTTTGATTGATATGATATACCGAGTAGTGGTTGAGATGCGTATCAGTGCTTACCTCCCTGGACAGCCTTGACAGTGTGACTGAAGCAGCAGCCGCTCAGTTTTATAAATATGTTGTGACGGGCAAAAAGTGTTGATACAACTTTGTCCAAGTGGTACACTCAAGTTGCCTAATTAAACTTTCCATAACATCTTTATCTTAGTATAATAATATATACAGTATGCTGCTATTGTTTTGAGATGATTGCCTATGATTTTCTGAAAAACCTAACTAATAGTTAACACAAAGTTAGAGCGTTATGATTAACATGATATTAATGTGCTGTTGTCATTACAACTCCCATGGCACCATAAACCATGTAACATCATGATATGGTAGAAACTATGTATATATGAAAATGCAGGGTAGGCTCTACTTTATATTTAGCCTCTACAAAATGTAAACACAGGAACATCTGTTGGTGTGGAACATTTAGAATGAAATATTGTACAATATAATATATATAAATGTTATATATATATATATAAATATATTAAAATGAGTACAATGGGCAGGGTGAGGAAATGTTTCTAGTAATTTGGATAAAAACAAACAAAAATACAAATAAACAGAGCAGGATTTACATAGTGAGTGCAACACAACCTGCTAACATTAATGTTACTAACAGCACTAAAGAACACATTCAGAGGAGATACAAAAAAATGTCTCCAAAAATACTTCAATGATTAGGACTGACAATGTTGTCAAACGTAGCTAACATTACTACGCTAACATCAATGCTTCCCACATCCCGCTAGGCTATAGCGGCTATCCTAGCGTTACGTTTTAACTTACTAACTAACTTTCAGGTACTCCCTGCACAGTAATCTAACTGTAACAGTTAAATCATCAATTAGCTGATAACCAGGTGGTTGATGACTGAACTATCTTAGATACCGTTCTGTGATTTAGCTAGTTAACTAGCTAACGTTATGCAGATAAGAAAACAAAAACTTAATGGCTGAAGTTGTGCTGCAGTAAGTAGTCTCGGAAAGAGTTCCTTATTGGGAAAATCCAAGTGAATCAAACAGGTCAGGACAACAACTTCAGAGTTGGCGAATTATTGCTAATTGTTACAACGAACGACTTGCCGTCGAGTTGGCGGTATGTTACACAGTAACATGGAGGACGAAATGGTAAGAAACCTTTTTAAATCAATTCACGTATTGAAAAAATTATTTTTTTTTGCTCACATGTAATTTGTAATATGGTATTACATTGTAACAATTAGTTGCTGTCCAGAGTCATCTAAATTAGTTAGAAAAGTTATTTACGTTATTAGCACATTAAGTTAGGTAAGTTAAAGCAATATTTAGTGGTTACGTCATAGGCTACTGGTGCAGCAACAAGTCTGGGAAAAAGCACAATAAAGTTTCAAATTGGACATAAAGACTCCATAGTAAACACACACAAACGGGCTGTTTAAAAGCTCTGAGCAATAAAATACATCATATCTTAGCAGCGTCTGTTGTTGCCACAAGAGCTCATGAACAACCGAAAGAACGACCAGTCCATTAAATAATTAGCCATCAATAGAAAAATTATCTATTTTTTTTTATAAATATAACTATTTTGATAATCAGCAAATCATTTAAATAATTTTTCAAGCAAATATGTCTAGCTTAAACTTGTTTTAGCTACTCAGTTGTGAAGATTTCAGATATGGCATTTGGCTTGATATTTGACAATAACGTTGTGATAAATGCACAGGTGGAGGTATGTTCCACTCAAATGCAAAGTGCACAGAACAGAGTCATAATTTATGTTAATATTAAACCTGTTCTTTTCATTTAATGACAAGTCAAAATGTAATGGAAAAGGCCAACCTATAGTACATCTTACCACATCACATGCATACAGCCAGTCATGACTTAATAAGCTGGCGTTGTACTGTGACTATCTGTCAGCTATTTCGTGATATATTTCTCCTCCCTTGTGGTCAAGATTTTATTCACCATATACTAATTGAAGGCATTTTTTAACAACAGTTTCTGACACAGTAAACAGTTAAATTGTTTAGGCCTAATTGATTCAGAATCAGACCAACACACTGAAGAAAATGAAAAAAGGCCAAGCTATGTCGTCAAACATTCCGTCAAGGTGAGTTGTGATTTCCAACTTTTCAGTATCACCTTTTCAGTATCACCTGGAGAATGAATACTTTTGATTATTCACTTAAACTGGCTGAGTTATGTATCACATTGTCTTTGGTTGAACTAGAATGCATGGATTTTGTCCTCCATTTCTTACAGTGGGCTCGGGAGCTTGTAGGACCAGAATGGAGAAGTGGATCGATCACTGTGACCAAAGACTTCCTGAAGCACATATTGGCAGTGAGTACAAAATCAAGATATACGTAATTAATTACAAACCTATTCTTTAAGCTTGGGACAACTTTAAGGGGATATTGCAAAATCTGCTTCAATTAAATTTCAGGTTTGTTTGTAGTCTCAGCAATAGATCATGTTCACTGTTAACATGGAAACAAGCTAAGGTTTGGTTGCCTACATTAAAAATGAAACCACTAAATTAATTTAAAACATTTGCTCCATATCATCTTACCTGGCAGATAATTTGTCATTTGAGGAACATTTTTTTTGGGGGGGGGGGGGGGGTAGAGGTGCCTAGTTAGTTGCCTGAAGGAACTATAAAATTCTGGCACGAATTCTTTTGTTGGCAGTTGGCAGAGAAGTTTATAGTTTGTGTAACACAATTTGCTGTGAACATTGATAACAATGTACATGGCACAAGCCTACCAACATTTGATAAATACCAACTTTGTTTTTAGAGTTACGTTTTCTTCTAGGTTTATTGATGTCCTTTGCCAAACAGTGTTATGGGGCCCTGTGCCAAGAAGGCAGGGCTTTCATGTAAATGCTTACCACTGAGACACAATGTCTCTTGTTGTAGAATTTTGGAGAGCCAAAATTCAGAGACTTGAAGAAGTTTTAGGAGTCTTGATAACTTACGTAGAAGCATTTAATGAATCTCGATTAAGGAGAATTAAGATTAAGTATTACAATTTAACCAAAGTGTAGTGTTATGTAGTGACATTCCAACTCTTGAGGATTTCTGCCTTTCTAAGGAGTATCTAATTCATGCTGGAAGTGTTAAGTTAAGCTGTTTACCAAATATGGCATTCTCTGACCGTCAAAGATGTTACTGGTACCGTAAACACATATGCTTACCTAAATCATGAACCAGAACACCTCATCACTGAAACAATGTCAGCCTGACTATACTGCGGTATGGCCTGTATCCTTAGGTGTGGTGTTTATTCAACTGAATCTTTCCTGTGTTATCTAATTTCCAGACAGAGAGTTGTGTTGCTGCCTTGCTTATGCAAGACAAGTTAGAATGAAGGGTTGCCAAATTGGTCATGATGGGCCTGGACCTGTAGGTACCACAAACTCAATTTAGCAGCATGAGTTTATAAGCCGGAAACTCAACCACCTCACCAATTTTATTACCGTACAGAAGCTACACTAAGTTCTCCCTTGCAAAAAAACACAAGCTGCTATATTATGGCATAGTTGAAAAAAATGAAGTTTATTTTTTGTATTTCCACTATAGACTTAATCAAGATATTGAAGAAAATACAGCTCTATCAAAGGCCAGAAATGTCAGAACGCATTGTGTAAGGTAAACCCTGTGGAAACTCCTGTAGGTCTTACATAATATAAAAACAAAAGTACTTGAGCAACAATAAGCTGCATCATTTGTGTGATAAATATTTGTGTATGTGTTGGAGGTCAAACCCTCTTAGGATCAATTAAAAAGTTTGATCATAACATGTTGAAGATAGAGTGTTGTTGTCGTCCTCTGGGAAACAGCCTGGTTTGTGGAGAAAAACAGTACAGGTCTCTCCTGAGGGCAAATGTGAAGGTACAGTGGTATTGTGTGGGGAATCCCCTGGGCCACCCTGCTTGTAATAGAGGAAAGTCAAGTTTACTCTATAATTCATAAGGATTGTTTTAGGATCTCTTTACTTTTGAAAGTATTCAAGCAACATAGGAAATGTAATGTGGTAGCAACACCAATACTACGTCCACAGCACTATACTTTTACTATTACTAATACAGCTACTACTACCACTACTGTGTTATTACTGATACTATTGCTAATACGATTATGACAACTGACAACATGACTTCTACTTTGTTATGCTAATCTATATAGACCAAATAACAGTGACATCTCGTTAACACAAAAATCACTTTAGGGTAGACAAACAGTTGATTTGAAAGAATTTACACAGAAAATGGGAAAAAATAAATATAAATACTGGGAGCCAAGCAATCGACCCGTTCTGAATAGGCACACGCTCAAAATAGGCACTGCACTAGTTTCATCTAAATGAACGAAATTTCATTCAATGAAATCGTATGAGGTACAATGTCAGTGAAATGTTATCCCAACAGCATGATTCATCATGAAGCAGAATGCGGCCGCCAGATTGGCACAAAGAAAAAAGTCACCCCCTTGAATGGGGCCGGCAATCCAGGATTCAGTTAAGTCTCGGCGAAAGGACATTAGGGCTACCGACATCCTGCTGGAAACCGACGCCTGCACACTGGCTAGCAGGAGTGACAGCATTTAAGTTGCAGTCAGTGTTCAATTCCTCCACGCTTGCCTCGGTGCCCACTCCAATGTAGAGCAGGGGAAATGATCTTGCTTGTCCATGTGGTTGGGATTGGAGTCATAGGTTGTAGCTCAGGGGTCTTCAACGTTTTCCAGGCCAAGGACCCCCAAACTGATGGCGAGATGGAGCGGGGACCCCCTAATTATGTATATTGTATAAAATTGTGTTATATCAAACTGGTCCTATAGTGCCATGTGTAAATGTACCTTGTTATTGTGCATTCAATACTAAGATACTCAAATAATACACAGGTTCATATATTCATGTTTTTATTTTAAACATGTGCGAGGCACAGTGAGTAGGGTGGCCATGCCACTGCCATTTATAAACATAACATAACACAATAAACTGATACCTGCCAAGATCAACAATGTCTGTCAATTGCATGTAATCATGCATAAAAGCTATTCAAATGGACATTTGCTCCAAAAAAAAAAAAAATTTTGCGACCCCCATGCAGTACCTCCGCGGACCCCCTAGGGGTCGCGTACCCCCTGTTGAAGACCCCTGTTGTAGCTGATAGCTATTTTCACCTTTTCCTTTGTGTTTACTCCAATGTTTAATGGCCAGCTGGCCAGCTAGCAGAGTCAGCAAGAGACTGGCATGTTGATTTCCCTATTCGGGTGTGGGACTCATACTCACATGTCATCACTGTCCAATGTCAACCACATAAAGTACAAGTAATATTTGTAAAATAGGCAATTCAGCATACATTTTGTGGAGTTGATGGCCCGCACCTTCTAGAACAGATAATTGTTTGAGTGACAGAAAACTACAAATCAATTGCTTTATGTAATTTCTAAAATAAAAATGCCCCGCATTTGTAGTTTCCAGCCTGAGGTGTGTGCATTTTATTGATCTTATTTGTGAAAATAATTACTTGTTTTCTTATATCTTGTAGAAGAAACATTTGATTTATTTGTTGAACAAATTAACTGAAAGATAAATTGATAAAGAAAAAAATCATTAGTTGCAGCTCTACTGTATCCACCACTAATATGGTGGTTGATTCCCTCAAGAGGCTAATTTCTGAGCTTTTCTTTTGCAGAATGTAAAATAGTGTAATGAACTGTTCCCCGCCAGCAGTGGATGGATCTCACCATTTTGCCCTCTGTTATTTATTTTCAGAGGAGATCTGTCTCTGTGGGAGATTCTACCAGTAATATACCCAGGGAGCTAATGTCATTAATGCGGTGACTATCTTATTATATCCTAATAGTGAATCCCTGTGGATATTACTCCATGTAATAATTTAAGTTTAGATGTCTCGTTACACTGGAGCTTCAATAGTCTCTTGAGTAGGTTCTGATATTGTTTTAGGCACAGCACATTGAGCCAAATGAAATTAACAAGAATTATGAATGTGTGTATCACAGGAATTTTAGAATGCACTTTCTCCAAGGCAGGAGTTAGGATTTAGTATACTGTATCTCCCTCTTGCTTTCACCTGACCTGAGTGCAGTTTTATTGCATATAAAGACAAGATGTCAGAATTGTCTAGTTTTTATTATAAATAGCTAAAGGATCATTGGTGCATACAGAAAGAAGAACTTATTTTAGATTTGAATTAAAACACATTTTAGGGATAAACAGCTGAATATATTTTCAATGTATTAATTTTTGCCAATTGATTTTTGTCTTATTTATCCATCAAAATACAATATGGAACTTAAAATATATTGTTTTCATAGAATATTAAAAGTGATACAGAAGATTTTTCTATCAGTCCATGGACTGAATTTGGTTGTTTTGTGACACCTGGGGAATAGTATAGAAGTGTACATTTTACAACTTCTTCTAAATAAGTGTTTGCTCCATTGATAAAAGTTTTATACAGAACTTTCCTCTATGATTCTGAATAGTTTAACAAACAAGTAATACAGTTGATCATCTAAACAAGCAATTATTGTATGCTTGTTGTTAAAATAATCCAGGTCATGGAAAGTCCCTCACCCCCACCCCTCACACAACCCTTTCTCTCTTGAGTGTTACCTGCAGTTTGGGACAAAGTCTTTACCTAACTGTTTTGGATGTGCCATCATCCTGCAAGAGCAATGTCAACAAATAACTCATTAACAGCCTCATTAGGCAGAGTTGTCGCATCCTTTAACAGGGGAGTAAAGACCAGCTCAGTTGTTGACTTCTAAAAGTACGAAAAAGCAAAACAAAGACTTTATGAACAGTATTTATTCAAGATGTTCAGTGAGGGCCTAAGAAAAAATATGAAAAATATTTTTTGTACTCAAATTATTTATTTATGTATTTATTTTTCTGTTTTTATTTACTGAAATAATATTAATAAGGTCTAGCTTATTGTTAAATTGGACTCTTAAATTAGGAAAGCATGACATTTCTAACATAGTTAGAGCATACCATAAGGATTATTTTCAGATGTGAAGGGAAGTGAGATTTTACCTCTGAGAGCCATTAGAGGTCAAAACCAAGTTGGCCACCAGTCTCCCAGGTCTAATGTTCAAAAGCTTCTAATTTTGGAACCAAACAGTGTAGAAAACATTTAAGGTGTCATTTTCAACTAAGTTGGGAGTGCCCATTCATTTGGTGATACTTTTGAGATCACCAGAATTTATAAATGCGTTTATATCAAGGTCGAGGTCAACAAACTTTCTTTTAAAGTTCCTGTTGAAAAGCTTGTAAAAAAGCTGAAACTAAGGCTGGGGTTTTATTTTAGAAATAAAACTTGTTTTAACATGTAGCCAGAAAAACACTTGTGCATGCTACCTTTTTAAGTGTTTTGGACTATGGTGATGCTGTCTACATGCATGCTGCCTCTAGTACTCTCTACCTTTTAGATTCTGTGTACTATAGTGCTCTGTGCTTTTTAACTAACTCTTATGCCTGAACTCATCATTGTACGCTGTATGAACTGGTAGGCTGGCCATCATTAAGTCTACGTAGACAACTTCATTTGTATATTTTTCTGTACAAGGCCATGTTGGGTAAACTGTCGGCATATTTATGTAATCTCCTCAAGCAGAATTACCATTCGTTTTCATCTCCGTTCCACCAGGTGGCTCTCTTACCAAGTTCCAAGGGTTTTTACTGAGCTGGGGAAAAAAGCCTTTTCTTACTTCGCTCCATGGTCTTGGAATAATTTACAAAACTTGCTCCATCTAAATGATCTAGTCCCATTAAATGAATTTAAGGCCATGTTAAAATGCCATGTAATTCAAAAATGCAACTGCCACATGTGACCTGTTCCTTTCCTCGTATGTGTGATTTTGACTATGCTGTATTTCTATTCAAATTGTAACTGGTGTGCCGTCTTGGCCAGGTCTCCCTCGGAAAGAGATTTCAATCTCCTGGTTAAATAAAGGTTAAATAAAAATGACGTAAAAAACATCACTTCACATTCTTTTGCTTACACGTTTATTTTACCTTGGACATTGGATTGGAACTATGCAATATAATGAAACTTCACTTCCAGTTTAACACTATAGAAATAAAACAAAACAATTAAGGATTAGCCAATGATATTGTGATGTGTGTGAGTTGGGGGTGGGATGATTTCCCTAGAACTTCTGGGCATTCAGGTATACAGTACCTTCCACATGGGTCCTAGTTGAAGTGGCTCGCTAAAGTGATAATGAAGACTTCAGTTCCTTTATGGTTATGGTTCTTTACCCTGTTGTTAATTCATTCACCCACACTGCAACTTTTAGCCATTTTTCTGTTGTTTGTTAGACGGAATTGACAAGGAGACACCTTCACACATACAAAGTCAAGGTAGAGCGATGAATTGTTTTCTTCATGTGTGGGCGTGACTGTGTTTTCTAACTCAGCACCCAATAAACTTCTCTGGTCATTCAGATAGTGACCGTAAAGTCAGATATTTAAGTACAAGAAACAATATGATTATATTATTAGAGTCTACTTGAAGCTTTTTATATTTGTCTCTCTCTCTGTCACACACGCACACACACACACACACACACACACACACACACACACACAAACACGCACACATACGCAAGCACACACACACACACACGCACAGTACTACCAGGTTGTTCTGCATCAATTGCCTCCCAGACCTTGACATTTAGCAGCCCCACTCCCAACACACACACACACACACACACACACACACAACACACACACTAGGGTTGGACAACATTGACAAAATGTGATATTGCAACATCGATATGAATTCCGATATTTTTAAACATATATAAAATTACAAAATAGATTCATAACAAATTAAACAAGTTTTCTTACAACACAAGGTTTATTTTAACTGAAAGTTATATTGGACTGGTCCAACATGAATAAATAACTAAGGACCATGTCTACAGAACAGGACGTGTTCTAATGGTTGGACAGTATAAAATATATAAATCAAGTTATAATATAAATAACTAAGGACCATGTTTACAGGACAGGACGGGTTCTACTGGTTGGACAGTATAAAATACATAAATAAAGTTATAATATAAATAACTAAGGACCATGTCTACAGAACAAGATGGGTTCTACTGGTTGGACAGTATAAAATACATACATAAAGTTATAATATAAATAACTAAGGACCATGTCTACAGAACAAGATGGGTTCTACTGGTTGGACAGTATAAAATACATACATAAAGTTATAATATAAATAACTAAGGACCATGTCTACAGAACAGGACGGGTTCTACTGGTTGGACAGTATAAAATACATACATAAAGTTATAATATAAATAACTAAGGACCATGTCTACAGAACAGGACGGGTTCTACTGGTTGGACAGTATAAAATACATAAATGAAGTTAACAGGACAGCTCCACAAAATAAACTAAATATTGCATACTTATTGCGACTTTCGATATATTTGATAAATGACCAGCTGTCTCAGCTCTTATTACATAAGTATTTGGACAGATACACCTCTTTTATGTTGTGTTGATTCTGTACTCAAGCACATTGCTATTGAAAAGGCTATATAATTATATATATATCTCTATCTATCTATCTATCTTATAAGAGTAACGTGCAAGTCTTATCAAACAAATCCCAACTAAACCAGAGACAATCCCAATGTAATAACAACACAAGCATACATTAGTGCTGCTTTTGGAACTTAACTTATGTAGCAATTTTCAAAACACAGAACTGCCTACAAAATGCTTCACAGAACCCAGAGTGAAAGAGATAAGATAAAAAAAATCCGCCGATCTGAGCAGGAATATGCTGCACAGTGCTCTGGCATCTTGTATCTTCTGCTGCCAAGTAACGAGTATGACCGGTCCAATATGGCGGCTGGATTTCTCGCGCTCAGCCTGCCAATGCGGCGTCTACTCTTTATTATGTCTATGCAGGGACATACCAACTTTTCCTGAAAAACTTTATTGTAAAGCAGCTACAAAACAATTGCTTCTGTAGCGATGAATTCTTGAATTTGAGTTTTAAAGAGACCAGTCTTTTATTAAACATTTTCGTTGCGGTTTGTGTCAGTTGTGTTATATGTATACAGGTATAATATTATGTGATTAAAGATGTGAAATAGGCAGCATATCAACAAGAAGGTTGTAGTAGAAAATTACTGAAGTTGTAAATGTAAATTGCTGAATAACTGCTACAGGTAATCGTCTTTTGAATAACTCAAGAGGAGCATAGCAACCTTGGCCAAATCTTTAATGAAGTACTTGCTTCAGAGACTGACCAGTGCTTATATTATTCATTAAAAATTAAGCACAACCCTGTGAGACCCAACATAGAGGACCTAGAGTTACCATGACCTGTAGTGAAAGTTATGTCAGAGGTATAAATAACGTCAATTGAAATCTGTTCCAGTTACGGCCAGCCAATGCTCAGGTTAGCCCTGAAGTGTGTCAAATTCTGTTTTCAAATAAGAGGCAAACCAGAATGGAACGGTTCATGTTATTAGCTGATAAAAGTAGGTTATTGATGGGATGGGCCTTAGAACCTGACTGAAATCTCTCATACATACCCCTCTCATTTGTACCAACCACAGGCTAATCCAATGAATGTTTTTTTCTTGCAAAACCATAGCTAGAAACTAAGTTTACAACTAATTTTTTAATCATATAGACCCAGAGCTAGCTTTTTTAGCAATGGTTGAATTATAGGACATTTAGAAAATTTGAATTGTGCCACTGGCCAGTAAACTATCTATGTTCAAAACAAAAGGCTGTTTTTGTTTAAAAAACAAAACAAATCCAACCGAATTTTGACCTCCAAGCTACTTCAGGGTGCACCTAGCAGTCTCCAAAATACAATTGCTAGATGCGATTTTAGTTCAGTCTGTCATTCAAGACTGTAGTCCAGTGTTATAATATATTTGACAGTTCCTGAACAGTAGCTAATGCTGTCAGCTGTGTGCCTCTGCCTTGCCCAGTAAACGAGTGTCCAGCAAGCTGTGTGCAACAATAGGGACCTTGGAGCGCCAAAGATGATTGTGATTGGTTTAAAGAAATGCAAACGACCCAGAGTGTTTTTTGTCTCCTATCCTGGAATGTATGTATGATAGAGTCATACCTTACTCCACAGCGCTGAGCTCTGGCAATGCAAGACTACAGTGGGTTTTTAAACCAGTTTAAATGAAAACAGTTGCATGCTGCGGTCAAAAACAATGCTTTGAAAGCCCGGGAAAGTGAACCAAAACAGTAAAGTTGTAACCCATTATAAAGTTCCGTTAAGCTGAGTAGAGCTGTAGATTTAGGTGATAATTCTCTATATGTTCATCATTATAAGCGGCTCCTTTCATATTGTCATTTAAAACATACTGTTATAAAAATATTGATAAAGTCACTTTAAACAAAGAAGTAATTGAAAGGTCGCTCACTGAAATACTATATTAAATATAAAATACGTAATACTGTAAGTGCTCTTTAGACTTGTGTTAAGTAACTGTGAGTCAGTTAGATTAATTGAAATGTGTTTGTCTGGTAAATAGTGGCTCTCATAGAAAAGACACAGGGGAATAGACATTGATCTTATTTGACAGAAAGGCAGAGGTCTGCTTCTCTTAGTAGTCAAAACAGTTAAAGCTTGACAGAGTTCTGTCACCAGAAAGAGAGAGAGCAGCTCATACATAAAACAACACAGTGCGGATGCTGAAGTACAGAAGAGGACACTTCTGTACATAAATCACTGCGGTGTGGAATTTTCTTTTTTTAATGGAGTTATTCAACTCAGCTCTTGGGAAAAACATCACTTTTGTGCGTCCTGCATATTTCATAATAAGTGGTTTATCTGGCTTGCCAAATGTTAACCATTGACCATCATATCTTATTACAGAGATTGGAACATTTCATTGGTATTAAAGGGACTGCTCTGAGCTGGTTTAAGTCTTATTTATCAGATCGATCTCAGTTTGTTCATGTTAACGATGAATCCTCTGGTTACGCCAAAGTTAGTTATGGAGTCCCACAAGGATCTGTTCTCGGTCCAGTCCTGTTCACTTTATATATGCTTCCTTTAGGCAATATTATCAGGAAGCACTCCATACATTTTCATTGTTATGCAGATGATACTCAATTATATCTATCAATCAAACCGGATGAAACTAATCAGTTAGCTAAACTTCAAATGTGCCTTCAGGATATTAAAACCTGGATGAGCTGTAATTTTCTAATGTTAAACTCAGATAAAACTGAAGTTATTGTTCTGGGGTCCAAGCACCTCCGTGACGCACTATCCAAAGAGATAGTTACTCTGGATGGCATCTCCCTGGCCTCCAGCACCACTGTGAGGAATCTTGGAGTTATCTTTGATCAGGACATGTCCTTTAATTTCCACATAAAGCAAATTTCAAGGATCTCCTTTTTTCACCTACGTAATATTGCAAAAATCAGGAATATCCTGTCTAAAAATGATGCAGAAAAACTAGTCCATGCATTTGTTACTTCTAGGCTGGATTACTGCAATTCTTTATTATCAGGCTGCTCAAAAAAGTCCATAAAGACTCTTCAGCTGATCCAGAATGCTGCAGCGCGTGTTCTGACAGGAACCAAGAAAAGAGATCACATCTCTCCTGTTTTAGCTTCTCTGCATTGGCTTCCTGTAAAATCCAGAATAGAGTTTAAAATCCTTCTTCTCACCTACAAAGCTCTTCATGGTCAGGCACCATCTTATCTTAAAGAGCTCATAGAACCTTACAACCCTACAAGAGCACTACGCTCCCAGAATGCAGGATTACTTGAGGTTCCTAGAGTCTCTAAAAGTAGAATAGGAGCCAGGGCGTTCAGCTATCAGGCTCCTCTCCTGTGGAACCAGGTTCCAGTCTGGGTTCGGGAGGCAGACACCGTCTCCACATTTAAGAGTAGGCTTAAGACTATCCTTTTTGATAAAGCTTATAGTTAGGGCATATATAGTAATATGCCCTACCTCCAGGGTTTGTATCTTATCCCCCTCTCTGACCTTCCTGACTCTAACCCCCATTTTCTCTCCCCCTACCCTAACCAGGGTTTGTATCCCATCCCCCACTTTGACCGTCTTGATCTTAACTCTATCTTTCTCTCCCCCTACCCTAACCCGGGTCTGTATCCTTCCCCTACTTTGACCTTCCTGCCCTTAACCCTGACCCTCATGACCTTAACCCTAAGTGTCTCTCCCCCTACCCTAACCAAGGGAGGGTTTGGGGAGAGTTGTAGCCTGACCAGGCTCCTCCCTTTACACTGTCTCTCCTGGTTATGCTGTAATAGTTTTAGACAGCTGGGACTTCCTGTGACACACCTAGTTCCTCTCTCCTCTATTTTTCTATCTTTCCAATTATGTGCATCCATGTCCCAGAAATGCTTGTTACTAACCTAGCTCTGGGGAGTCATTCCCCGGAGTCCTCATGTTCTTTTTCCCCCAGCATATTTCCTCGGATCAGGGAGGCTCCAAAATCAAGGTTGCAGCTGTCGCCATGGTCCCGCTACACGCTCTGCGATGCCATGTTCCTCCTGCTACACTCTGCTATGCCGACTACAAAGGACTACTAACAACTACTATTTTTTTGGGATTGTAATTGCCACTTTTCATTCTAACCCCAACCGGCCCGTCAGACACCGCCTACCAAGAGCCTGGGTCTGACCGAGGTTTCTGCCTAAAAGGAAGTTTTTCCTCGCCACTGTCGCACTGTTGCTTGCTCTGGAGGACACTGTTGGGTCCTTGTGAATTCTGGAGTGTGGTCTAGACCTACTCTATCTGTAAAGTGTCTTGAGATAACTCTTGTTGTGAATTGATACTATAAATACATATAAATATAAATTGAAATTGAAACCATTACTATGTCTTTCTGTTTTTTGTTTTTATTGTTTCAGTGCTGGGAAACACATTTGTAATGGCTGTAATATACTTGGATCATAATTTGAGAACTCCAAAATATGTTGCTGTTTTTAATTTAGCATTTGTGGACCTGTGTGGTAGTTCTGCTCTTGTGCCAAAGCTTCTTGACATATTTCTGTTGAATCATCCATACATCTCCTACAACGACTGCTTGGCATTCTTTTTTTTCTGCTACACCTTCCTTTCCATGCAGTCATATAATCTTGTTGCACTCTCTTATGACAGACTGATAGCTATCATCTTTCCACTGCACTATCAAGTGAAGGTGACCCACAGGTTTATGCTCTCGTTGATTGCCTCATTCTGGGTCTTTATTATAATTGCTGTACTCATTGCAGCTGGCCTCCTTACAAGACTTTCCTTTTGTAATTCTGTTGTTATTAACAGCTATTTCTGTGACCATGCTCAGATATACAGGGTTGCATGCAACGACAATTTCCCCAATTATGTTATTGGCAGTTTGTATACTGCTCTTATTTTTTGGCTTCCATTCATTTTTATCCTGTTAACTTACCTATGTATTGGCTGTACATTGGTTAAAGTGGCCACACTACGACAAGGAATCAAAGCCTTCAAAACGTGCATAGGTCATCTCTCATTGGTAGCAATATATTTCATCCCACTGTTTTTAGCATCTGCCCTGATGGAAAAAATGCATCCAAATGCCAGGATCATAAACTTGTCTCTGACCTCCGTCTTTCCTCCCATGTTGAACCCAATCATTTATGTTCTGCAGACACAAGAAATCAAAGAATCTGTGAAAAGGTTATTAAAAATCACAGGGAAATCTAAAGTAACCGTACAAAAATTAACGATAATGTGACCATTTGTCTATGCCATACACCATGTATTTTGGTGTTTTATTTTCCTGTAAATTATCCTTTTTAATATTACACACGTTTGTTATATTGCATTACGTATAAATCGACAAGTCTATAAATCAAATAGATCTTCTGTAACAATGTAATAAAATCAAACAATGTAAACTATAATTTTCCTCCCCCAATAAGTAGAAGCCCAACATGCCAAATGAATGGTATTTTTAACATCATAATGAACATATTAATTACGTTTTTTTTTCTACTGCTTTTGTGTTGAGTTGGATCTAACATGAAAGTTATTTAAACGTAGAACTTATTTTATGAAATAATTTTTGTGGTATGTGCATTACAATTTGAATCTTAAAATTCAACTGAAAATGTAGCTAATACTGTTGCCTACAACAGCCAACCCAGCTTACATTTTGTGAAACAATGTAATAATAACAAGGTTTTGTGTAATTATGCCATTGCAAAAAATCAAAACATATACAAATTATATATACTATAATATAGTTATAAACATATAAAACCAGTGAATAAACTATTTATTGTGACCAAAGAGTCATTGTCATTTGTTATTGGGGTGTCACTGATTAATTTTCATAGTCAAATCAGAATTTTTAAGTCTTGACTATTGTTGACTGATCGTCAAATCATGTGGGTGGGGGGCCATGGGTGGTGCGGACCGCCATCAGTCACGGATCATGAAAGTGGAACTGGAGAGGCTGGATATTAACTTATTGGAAGAAAAAAAAAAACAGGTAGTTCTATGTAAAATCTATCATTGAGCACTCCCATATAGCCAAAATGTCATGTACATTGTTTCATAAAGCCCAGTTCAAAGTCAGACCAAAGATTTGTGACAAGACAAAACTGTTTTAGAAAGTTGCTGAGAAAAGTTGCAGCTGTCGGATCCGGCCCCGAGGCTCAAGAAGCGCCGCGAGTAAAGTATGTAGTTGAACCATAGACAGTGAACCAGTGACAACCAGTGAAGGCTATCAGAAGCACTTTTCGGTAATAGCTGAGCGTTACTGCTCAGCCTTTTATGCAGTTTTATTGCATATAAAGACAAGATGTCAGAATTGTCTAGTTTTTATCATAAATAGCTAAAGGATCATTGGTGCATACAGAAAGAAGAACTTATTTTAGATTTTAATTAAAACACATGTTAGGGATACACAGCTGAATATACTTTCAATGTATAAATTTTTGCCATTTAATTTCTGTCTTATTTATCCATCAAAATACAATATGGAACTTAAAATATATTGTTTTCATAGAATATTAAAATGTGATACAGAAGATTTTTCTATCAGTCCATGGACTGAATTTGATTGTTTTGTGACACCTGGGGAATAGTATAGAAGTGTACATTTTACAACTTCTTCTAAATAAGTGTTTGCTCCATTGATAAAAGTTTTATGCAAAACTTTCCTCTGTGATTCTGAATAGTTTAACAAACAAGTAATACTGTTGATCATCTAAACAAGCAATTATTGTATGCTTGTTGTTAAAATAATCCAGGTCATGGAAAGTCCCTCACCCCCACCCCTCACACAACCCTTTCTCCCTTGAGTGTTACCTGCAGTTTGGGACAAAGTCTTTACCTAACTGTTTTGGATGTGCCATCATCCTGCAAGAGCAATGTCAACAAATAACTCATTAACAGCCTCATTAGGCAGAGTTGTCGCATCCTTTAACAGGGGAGTAAAGACCAGCTCAGTTGTTGACTTCTTAAAGTACGAAAAAGCAAAACAAAGACTTTATGAACAGTATTTATTTAAAATGTTCAGTGAGGGCCTAAGAAAAAATATGAAAAATATTTGTTGTACTCAAATTATTTATTTATGTATTTATTTTTCTGTTTTTATTTACTCAAATAATATTAATAAGGTCTAGATTATTGTTAAATTGGACTCACTTATTTTTTTTAACGGTGGTTCAATATAATGGTTGGAGAAATGGACCGATCACGATTTTTGTGATTCCCCCTAGCGAGGCTGGGCCTTCAGTAGCTGGACCGAATGTCCATGTAATGTAAGTGAATGGGGGCATGCATTTATGGGGCGCCGTTTGTAAAGCAACTCACGCTGAAAATAACAGCAACATTTTGTCACATTTAGCTTTAAATAATGTTTAAAAAACTGGTCTGAAATTTTAAATGTTACACCTAAATGTTAAATATAAATGCTAAATCTAAATGTTAAATCTAAATCTAAATGTTAAATCTAAATCTAAATGTTAAATCTAAATCTAAATATTAAATCTAAATGTTAAATCTAAATATTAAATCTAGATCTAAATCTAAATGTTAAATCTAAACATTAAATCTAAATCTAAATGTTAAATCTAAATCTAAATCTAAATGTTAAATCTAAATGTTAAATCTAAATCTAAATGTTAAATCTAAATCTAAATGTTAAATCTAAATGTTTCGGGTGAAACTAAATATTTAGCTAATATTAATATAATAATTAATGAATGCTAATAATAAAATGAAATGCCGGTAACCGGAAGTAACAAAATAAAAGCACAAGGAGATCAGTGTATGTTTATAGTGTCAAATAACAAATAAAAATCATCTCATCCGGGGATATGGACACTTGAACTTGGATAAACGTGATAATAACTACCTAACACAGTTGGAGAAACTGTATTTGAAGAGTACTTTGAGTTTTTAGTGTCACTTTTATGAATGGTGCCGGACTTATGACCTGTAACTACTATAGCCAACTACGAGGGGGGCTCACATTGACTGGTCTGTCACGTTTGCTTGCATTATGGTCAGCAAGAGCCTATCCCCGCCCGCCCCCGATAAGGTACGGTACTGTCGGCCATGGTCACACTGCGAAATGTCCAACAAATCAGCGTTAGCCGAGAACATTGGCAGAGCCATCCTGGTGGCTGTACAAACTTATTCAACAGCAACAGCAACAGCCTCAGGGCCGCAGCAGGCCACCTTGGTAAGAATGTTTTCCAAATCACGTAGCTAGCATTGGATTGTTGTCAAGGCTAACTTAACTAAACCAGCTAACGGTAGCTAGCCAGTAGAGATTTGCTACTACCTTGACAACAATACTGGCTATTGTGGTTACAGGTCATAAGTCCGGCACCATTCATAAAAGTGACACTAAAAACTCAAAGTACTCTTCAAATACAGTTTCTCCAACTGTGTTTATTATTTTAGGTAGTTGTTATCACATTTATCCAAGTTCAAGTGTCCATATCCCCGGATGAGATGATTTTTATTTGTTATTTGACAATATAAACATACACTGACCTCCTCTAGCTTTTATTTTGTTACTTCCGGTTACCGGCATTTCATTTGCATATTAGCTAAATATTTAGTTTCACTCAAAACATTTAGATTTAACATTTAGATTTAGATTTAGATTTAACATTTAGATTTAACATTTAGATTTAGATTTAACATTTAGATTTAGATTTAACATTTAGATTTAGATTTAACATTTAGATTTAACATTTAGATTTAACATTTAGATTTAGATTTAACATTTAGATTTAGATTTAACATTTAGATTTAACATTTAGATTTAACATTTAAATTTAACATTTAGATTTAGATTTAATATTTAGATTTAACATTTAGATTTAGATTTAATGTTTAGATTTAACATTTAGATTTAACATTTAGGTGTAATATTTAATACATGGATTTAACTATTTAAAATATTTCCAAGTTGACAAATATTGTTGTAAATGTGCAAGAAAGTGACCCTCAAAATTTCAGACCAGTTTTTTAAACATTATTTAAAGCTAAATGTGACAAAATGTTGCTGTTATTTTCAGCGTGAGCCGCTTTACAAACGGCGCCCCATATGCATTAGATAGTGACAGGTGTTTTTATTAGAGCAGATAAGCATAACAATTGTGCATTTTATTAGGAAAGCATGACATTTCTAACATAGTTAGAGCATAGTTTTTCCTTGCCACTGTCGCACTGTTGCTTGCTCTGGAGGAAACTACTAGACGTGTTGGGTCCTTGTAAATTCTGGAGTATGGTCTAGACCTGCTCTATCTGTAAAGTGTCTTGAGATAACTCTTGTTATGAATTGATACTATAAATAAAATTGAATTGAAAAACATTTAAGGTGTCATTTTCAACTAAGTTGGGAGTGGCCATTCATTTGGTGATACTTTTGAGATCACCAGAATTTATAAAATGCGTTTATATCAAGGTCGAGGCCAACAAACCTTCTTTTAAAGTTCCTGTTGAAAAGCTTGTAAAAAAGCTGAAACTAAGGCTGGGGGTTTATTTTAGAAAAACTTGTTTTAACATGTCAGCCAGAAAAAACACTTGTGAAAGCTACCTTTTTAAATGTTTTGGACTATGGTGATGTTGTCTACAGTGAGGAAAATAAGTATTTGAACACCCTGTTATTTTGCAAGTTCTCCCACTTAGAAATCATGGAGGGGTCTGAAATTGTCATTGTAGGTGCATGTCCACTGTAAGAGACATAATCAAAAAAAAAAAATTCCAGAAATCACAATGTATGATTTTTTAACTATTTATTTATATACAGCTGCAAATAAGTATTTGAACACCTGAGAAAATCAACGTTAATATTTGGTACAGTAGCCTTTGTTTGACATTTCCTGTCGTTTTTCACCAGGTTTGCACACACTGCAGAAGGGATTTTGGCCCACTCCTCCACACAGATCTTCTCTAGATCAGTCAGGTTTCTGGGCTGTCTTGAGATACACAGATTTTGAGCTCCCTCCAAAGATTCTCTATTATGTTTAGGTCTGGAGACTGGCTAGGCCACGCCAGAACCTTGATATGCTTCTTACAGAGCCACTGCTTGGTTATCCTGGCTGTGTACTTCGGGTCATTGTCACGTTGGAAGACCCAGACTTGACCCATCTTCAATGCTCTAACTGAGGGAAGGAGGTTGTTCCCCAAAATCTCGCAATACATGGCCCCATCCTCATCCTCTCCTTAATACAGTGCAGTCGCCCTGTCCCATGTGCAGAAAAACACCCCCAAAGCGTGATGCTACCACCCCCATGCTTCACAGTAGGTATGGTGTTCTTGGGATGGTACTCATCATTCTTCTTCCTCCAAACACAGTTAGTAGAATTATGACCAAAAGTTCTATTTTGGTCTCATCTGACCACATGACTTTCTCCCATGACTCCTCTGGATCATCCAAATGGTCATTGATGGGCCTTGACATGTGCTGGTTTAGGCAGGGGAACCTTCCGTGCCATGCATGATTTCAAACCATGACGTCTTAGTGTATTACCAACAGTAACCTTGGAAACAGTGGTCCCAGCTCTTTTCAGGTCATTGACCAGCTCCTCCCGTGTAGTTCTGGGCTGATTTCTCAATTTTCTTAGAATCATTGAGACCCCACGAGGTGAGATCTTGCATGGAGCCCCAGTCCGAGGAAGATTGACAGTAATGTTTAGCTTCTTCCATTTTCTAATGATTGCTCCAACAGTTGACCTTTTTTCACCAAGCTGCTTGGCAATTTCCCCGTAGCCCTTTCCAGCCTTGTGGAGGTGTACAATTTTTTTTCTAGTGTCTTTGGACAGCTCTTTGGTTTTGGCCATGTTAATTGTCGGATTGTTACTGATTGTATGGGGTGGACAGGTGTCTTTATGCACCTAACGACCTCAAACAGGTGCATCTAATTTAGGATAATAAATGGAGTGGAGGTGGACATTTTGAAGGCAGACTAACAGGTCTTTGGGGGTCAGAATTGTAGCTGATAGACAGGTTCAAATACTTATTTGCAGCTGTATCATACAAATAAATAGTTAAAAAATCATACATTGTGATTTCTGGATTTGTTTTTTAGATTATGTCTCTCACAGTGGACATGCACCTACGATGACAATTTCAGGAAAAGGGGAAAAATATGATGATTTGCATGATTTCTAAGATTCTGTGTACCATAGTGCTCTGCACTTTTTAACTAACTCTTACTCCCGTACTCATCATTGTACGCTGTATGAACTGGTAGGCTGGCCGTCACTAAGTCTACGAAGACAACTTCATTTGTATATTTTTCTGTACAAGGCCATGTTGGGTAAACTGTCGGCATATTTATGAAATCTCCTCAAGAAGAATTCCATTCGTTTTCATCTCCGTTCCATCTGGTGGCTCTCTTACCAGGTTCCAAGGGTTTTTACTGAACTGGGGAAAAAAGCCTTCTCTTACTTCGCTCCATGGTCTTGGAATTGTTTGCAAAACTTGCTCCATCTAAATGATCTAGTCCCATTAAATGAATTTAAGGCCATGTTAAAATGCCATGTAATTCAAAAATGCAACTGCCACATGTGACCTGTTCCTTTCCTCTATGTGTGATTTTGACTATGCTGTATTTCTATTCAAATTGTAACTAGTGTTCCGTGTTGGCCAGGTCTCCCTCGGAAAAGAGATTTTAATCTCCTGGTTGAAAAAGGTTAAATGAAAATGACGTTAAAAACGTCACTTCGCATTCTTTTGCTTACACGTTTATTTTACCTTGGACATTGGATTGGAACTATGCAATATAATGAAACTTCACCTCCAGTTTAACACTATAGAGATAAAACAAAACAATTAAGGATTAGCCAATCATATTGTGATGTGTGTGAGTTGGGGGTGGGATGATTTCCCTAGAACTTCTGGGCATTCAGGTATACAGTACCTTCCACATGGGTCCTAGTTGAACCGGCTCGCTAAAGTGATAATGAAGACTTCAGTTCCTTCAACGATTTGAACAACAAACGAGTTTTGTTTAACAGTTAGAGCAGCAGATGACGACAGTTAGCAAAGAAGACTGTGTGGCTGGATTAACTTAATTTTCAAGATGGCCTTTCAGGAAGAACTGGAAATTATCCAGAAAGGCCAACAATCACCCACTTTTGCCAGGATTAATCCAAACTAGCAAGAATGGCATTTTCATGTTTGATTACTGTAAGCAGCTTCGTAAAAAGTGTCAGCTGAAAAATGAAATATAAAGTAACTGATAGTATGTTAACAATGGGTTGTACAATTCTGCTAACAGTTGTAACTGTTTTTGCATATGACTGTTAAGCTGTGGTCTTTGTAATTAGTAAACTGCGTGTTAAATTACATGATGATGATAATTTTCATCCCAAAAACCTGAAGGATTCCACAGCAGACACAGGGCCCTCTTTTAACGATATGAAACGCAAGTATCAAATGCCAAACGCAAATCTAAAATGGGTTGAAGTAGCTACATTACTCATAGGAGTGGTTTGGGCGTAACGTACAATTAACCAAATCAGAGCGTTATTTCACATTCCCTTTAAAAGCCTGTGTACTTGTTCCATGTGAATTGCTAATATAATGGTGGATTTGCTAGGTGCGCGCCAGAAGCGGTTCACAGCCGAGGAGACCGATATTTCTTTTTGACAAAATATAAATAAAATAAAATAAAAATAAGAATAACACATGCGTCGGTGTTTAAAGTCAGTTGTGCTGGGTGCAAGATAGGGCCCACAGTGTTGTTGAATATGGTGTTGAATTAGCTTAACTATGTGTTAGCAAGCCAAGGCACTTGCACTTCTTTCTGACTTATCCACATTCCACTATAACATATAACATGTATACTGTAAAAAGGCTTTAGCTTAACATACATAAACATATTAAGCCTAAAACCAGTCTGGATCAATGGAAGTACATTTCCAGAATAATTGCCTGACATCCGGCGTAGGCCATGCGCTGGATGTGTGTTTTCAAAATCTCTTTGCTTTGGGAAACCACCGCAAACTTCAAGCTAGCAAGCTTCATTCTGACAATGGCAAGTTTTGAAGAATATTTGTGCAATAAGGCAGGCCTGCTTGGTTCTTTTAGGGAATGATTGTAAAGATTTACAAATAATTTGTTTATTTACTATCTAACTTGGACTAATTGTCGGGGATTGCTGTGGACAAGTAAACATGGCAATACGCTGGTAAGAGCAAATACGTTTAAACTTGTATCCAGCTAATTTAAATAACAGTTATATTTATATAATATTGTATATAGCGTTTTCTTTACCCGGTATAAATGTTCCTTCCCGAGACTATTTTGTAGAGCCATCGTAGCTGCGTTCAGAGCTTAGCATTGACAGAAACAATTGTGATTGGTTTAAAGAAATGCAAACAAACCAGAGGTTTATTTTTTCTCCTATCCTAGAATGTATGTGTGGAGGGGCCAGACCTTACTCCACAGCGCTGTGGAGATAGGTCTGGCAGTGCAAGACTAGCCAAAACCTGACACGTGATGACAAATGTTGCACACATAATGTTAGGCATACTGAGTGTCAGGACCTCATCCTGCTGCTCAAATTGTATTGCATGTATTCCCATTTGTGTCTTCCTAAAAGCTCAGTTTTTTAGTTTGGCAGTTTATAAAAATGATGTTATGGTTCTTTACCCTGTTGTTAATTCATTCAACCACACTACAGCTTTTAGCCATTTTTCTGTTGTTTGTTAGACGGAATTGACAAGGAGACACCTTCACACATACAAAGTCAAGGTAGAGCGATGAATTGTTTTCTTCATGTGTGGGCGAGACTTTAATACGCTCTGTCTCTATGGATTAAAAATGTATTTTTACGCCTACATACAATAGTCTCAATGGGTCAGACCTTGTCATGTATTTAACATGACATAAACACAGATCGACTGCCAGAACAGTTCAAGCTTGTCAGAGCTTCATCATCAGAAAGAGAGCTAGAAAGAAGAGCTTACCTCTGTCTACATAACAACACAGTGCCGACGTGGAGTACTGTTCTCTACATTATACACATAATATAAGTTTGAGATTTTTTCTACAATGGGCTTTTTCAACCCCGCTTTTGGAAACAACAACACTTTTGTGCGTCCTGCATACTTCATGATAAGTGGATTTATTGGCATACCATATATTAAGTATATCTATGTCTTTTTTTTGTTTGTTTATATTGTTTCAGTGCTGGGAAACACAGTTGTAATGGCTGTAATATACTTGGATCGTAATCTGAGAACTCCAAAATATGTTGCTGTTTTGAATTTGGCATTTGTGGACCTGTGTGGTAGTTCTGCTCTGGTGCCAAAGCTTCTTGACATCTTTCTGTTGAATCATCCATACATCTCTTACAACGACTGCTTGGCATTCCTTTTTTTCTGCTACACCTGCCTTTCTATGCAGTCATTTAATCTTGTTGCACTCTCCTATGACAGACTGATAGCTATCATCTTCCCACTGCACTATCAAGTGAAGGTGACAACCAGGTTTATGATGTTGTTGATTGCCTCATTCTGGGTCTTTGTTATTATTGTTATTCTTATTGCAGTTGGCCTTCTTACACGACTTTCCTTCTGTAATTCTGTGGTTATTAACAGCTATTTTTGCGACCATGGCCAGATATACAGGTTGGCCTGCAATGACACAACTCCCAACTCTGTCATTGCTGTGTTGTTACCGCTTTTTATTCTTTGGCTTCCACTGACATTTATCTTGTTTAGTTATTCATATATTGGCTATGCATTGTCTAATGTAGCCACAGTTCAGGAAAGAGTAAAAGCATTTAAAACCTGCACAGCTCATATTTCATTAGTGACAATTTATTTTCTCCCAATAATTATCACATTTACTATGAGTTCAAAAATTGATCCAAATGCCAGGATCATAAACTTGTCTCTGACCTCAATCTTTCCTCCTATGCTGAACCCAATCATTTATGTTCTGCAGACGCAAGAAATCAAACAATCTGTAAAAAAAATATTAAAAATCAGAAAGAAATCCCAAATTATGGTGAAGAAATGAATCCTAAAGTGACCATTTGTGTATCTATTTTAGGCTTTGTGTTTAGGACATTATGACCTTTAAATTTACAAACCAGAATGGAAAGGTTCACGTTATTAGCTGATAAAAGTAGGTTATTGATGGGATGGGCCTTAGAACATGACTGAAATCTCTCATACATACCACTCTCATTTGTACCAACCACAGGCTAATCCAATGAATGTCTTTTTTTCTTGCAAAACCATAGCTAGAAACTAACTTTACAACTAATTGTTTAATCATATAGACCCAGAGCTAACTTCTTTTTTTTGCAATGGTTGAAATATAGGACATTTAGAAAATTTGAATTTTGCCACTGACCAGTAAACTATGTATGTTCAAAACAAAAAGCTGTTTTTTTTTTCAAAAACCAAAAATCCAACCAAATTTTGACCTCCAAGCTACTTCAGGGTGCACCTAGCAGTCTCCCAAATACAATTGCTAGATGCGATTTTATTCAGTCTGTCATTTAAGGATATCACTGATCAAGACTGTAGTCCAGTGTTATAATATATTTGACAGTTCCTGAACAGTTGCTAATGCTGACAGCTGTGTGCCTCTGCCTTGCCCAGTAAACGAGTGTCCAGCAAGCTGTGTGCAACAATAGGGACCTTGGAGCGCCAAAGACGACTGTGATTGGTTTAAAGAAATGCAAACGACCCAGAGTGTTTTTTGTCTCCTATCCTGGAATGTATGTATGATAGAGCCATACCTTACTCAACAGCACTGTGGAGATAGCTCTGGCAATGCAAGACTACAGTGGGGTTTTTAACCAGTTTAAATGGAAACAGTTGCATGCTGCGGTCAAAGACAATGCTTTGAAAGGCTGGGAAAGTGAACCAAAACAGTAAAGTTGTAACCCATTATAAAGTTCCGTTAAGCTGAGTAGAGCTGTAGATTTAGGTGATAATTCTCTATATGTTCATCATTATAAGCGGCTCCTTTCACATTGTCATTTAAAACATACTGTTATAAATATATTGATAAAGTCACTTTAAACAAAGAAGTAATTGAAAGGTCGCTCACTGAAATACTATATTAAATATAAAATACGTTATACTGTAAGTGCTCTTTAGACTTGTGTTAAGTAACTGTGAGTCAGTTAGATTAATTGAAATGGGTTTGTCTGGTGATGAGTGGCTCTCATAGAAAGGAAACAGGGGAATAGACATTGACTCTTATTTGACAGAAAGGCAGAGGTCTGCTTCTCTTAGTAGTCAAACCAGCTAAAGCTCGACAGAGTTCTGTCACCAGAAAGAGAGAGAGCAGCTCATACATAAAACAACACAGTAGTGCTGAAGTACAGAAAAGGAACTTCTGTACGTGAATCACTGCGGTGTGGAATTTTCTTTTTTTAATGGAGTTATTCAACTCAGCTCTTGGGAAAAACATCACTTTTGTGCGTCCTGCATATTTCATAATAAGTGGTTTATCAGGCTTGCCAAATATTAACCATTACTATGTCTTTCTGTTTTTTGTTTTTATTGTTTCAGTGCTGGGAAACACAGTTGTAATGGCTGTAATATACTTGGATCATAATTTGAGAACTCCAAAATATGTTGCTGTTTTTAATTTGGCATTTGTGGACCTGTGTGGTAGTTCTGCTCTGGTGCCAAAGCTTCTTGACATCTTTCTGTTGAATCATCCATACATTTCCTACAACGACTGCTTGGCCTTCTTTTTTTTCTGCTACACCTTCCTTTCTATGCAGTCATATAATCTTGTTGCACTATCTTATGACAGACTGATAGCTATCATCTTCCCACTGCACTATCAAGTGAAGGTGACCCACAGGTTTATGCTGTCATTGATTGCCTCATTCTGGGTCTTTATTATAATTGCTGATTTCATTGCAGTTGGCCTTCTTACAAGACTTTCCTTCTGTAATTCTGTTGTTATTAACAGCTATTTCTGTGACCATGCTCGGATATACAGGCTTGCATGCAACGACAATTTCCCCAATTATGTTATTGGCAGTTTGTATACTGCTCTTATTTTTTGGCTTCCATTCATTTTTGTCCTGTTAACTTACCTATGTATTGGCTGTACTTTGGTTAAAGTGGCCACACTACGACAAGGAATCAAAGCCTTCAAAACGTGCATAGGTCATCTCTCATTGGTAGCAATATATTTCATCCCACTGTTATTAGCATCTGCCCTGATGGAAAAAATACATCCAAATGCCAGGATCATAAACTTGTCTCTGACCTCCGTCTTTCCTCCCATGTTGAACCCAATCATTTATGTTCTGCAGACACAAGAAATCAAAGAATCTGTGAAAAGGTTATTAAAAATCACAGGGAAATCTAAAGTAACCGTACAAAGATTAACGATAATGTGACCATTTGTCTATGCCATACACCATGTATTTTGGTGTTTTATTTTCCTGTAAATTATCCTTTCTAACATTACACAAATGTTTGTTACATTGCATTATGTATAAATCTACAAGTCTATAAATCAAATAGATCTTCTGTAACAATGTAATAAAATCAAACAATGGAAACTGTTTCTCCCCCAATAAGTAGAAGCCCAACATGCCAAATGAATGGTATTTTTAACATCATAATGCACATATGAATTACTTTTTTTTTCTACTGCTTTTGTGTTGAGTTGGATCTAACATGAAAGTTATTTAAACGTAGAACTTATTTTATGAAATAATGTTTGTGGTATGTGCATTACAATTTGAATCTTAAAATTCAACTGAAAATGTAGCTAATACTGTTGCCTACAACAGCCAACCCAGCTTACATTTTGTGAAACAATGTAATAATAACAAAGTTTTGTGTAATTATGCCATTGCAAAAAATCAAAACATATACAAATTATATATACTATAATATAGGTATGAACATATAAAACCAGTTAATAAACTATTTATTGTGACCAAAGAGTCATTGTCATTTGTTATTATGGGTGTCACTGACTAATTTTCATAGTCAAATTAGAATTTTTAAGTCTTGACTATTGTTGACTGATTGTCAAATCATGTGGGTGGGGGGGCCATGGGTGGTGCAGACCGCCATCAGTCACGGATCATGAAAGTGAAACTGGAGAGGCTGGATATTAACTTATTGGAAGAAAAAAAGAAAACAGGTAGTTCTATGTAAAATCTATCATTGAGCACTCCCATATAGCCAAAATGTCATGTGCATTGTTTCATAAAGCCCAGTTCAAAGTCAGACCAAAGAATTGCGACGAGACAAAACTGTTTAAGAAAGTTGCAGCTGTCCGAACCGGCCCGAGGCTCAAGGAGCGCCGCGAGTACAGTATGTAGTTGAATCATAGACAGTGAACCAGTGACAAGCAGTGAAGGCTATCAGAAGCACTTTTCGGTAATAGCTGAGTGTTACTGCTCAGCCTTTTATGCAGTTTTATTGCATATAAAGGCAAGATGTCAGAATTGTCTAGTTTTTATTATAAATAGCTAAAGGATCATTGGTGCATACAGAAAGAAGAACTTATTTTTGATTTGAATTAAACACATGTTAGGGACCTATCACAATTTTTGTGATTCCCCCTAGCGAGGCAGGGCCTTCAGTAGCTGGACCGAATGTCCATGTAATGTAAGTGAATGGGGGCATGCATTTGATAGTGACATGTGTTTTTATTAGAGCAGATAAGCATAACAATTGTGCATTTTATTAGTAAAGCATGACATTTCTAACATAGTTAGAGCATACCATAAGGATTATTTTCAGATGTGAAGGGAAGTGAGATTTGACCTCTGAGAGCCATTAGAGGTCAAAACCAAGTTGGCCACCAGTCCCCCAGGTCCAATGTTCAAAAGCTTCTAATTTTGGAACCAAACAGTGTAGAAAAACATTTAAGGTGTCATTTTCAACTAAGTTGGGAGTGCCCATTCATTTGGTGATACTTTTGAGATCAACAGAATTTATAAAGTGCGTTTATATCAAGGTCGAGGTCAACAAACTTTTTTTTTTAAAGTTCCTGTTGAAAAGCTTGTAAAAAAGCTGAAACTAAGGCTGGGGTTTTATTTTAGAAATAAAATTTGTTTTAACATGTCAGCCAGAAAAACACTTGTGCATGCTACCTTTTTAAGTGTTTTGGACTATGATGATGCTGTCTACATGCATGCTGCCTCTAGTACTCTCTACCTTTTAGATTCTGTGTACTATAGTGCTCTGTGCTTTTTAACTAACTCTTATGCCTGAACTCATCATTGTACGCTGTATGAACTGGTAGGCTGGCCGTCATTAAGTCTACGTAGACAACTTCATTTGTATATTTTTCTGTACAAGGCCATGTTGGGTAAACTGTCGGCATATTTATGTAATCTCCTCAAGCAGAAATCCAGCCGTTTTCATCTCCGTTCCATCAGGTGGCTCTCTTACCAAGTTCCAAGGGTTTTTACTGAGCTGGGGAAAAAAGCCTTTTCTTACTTCACTCCATGGTCTTGGAATAATTAGCATTAGGGAACGTTCGCGCCTGAACACGTCTCCTCTTTTGCTGAACCGCTCCCGAGAGCGCAACTTCATTCCCTAATTTACTGACGTGAGTCTGTGGATGGAAAAGTCCACTGTGCGTCAAGTGCAAAATAAGAATAACACATGCATCGGTGTTTAAAGTCAGTTGCGCTGGGTGCACGATAGGGTCCACAGTGTTGTTGAGTATGGTGTTGAATTAGCTTAACTATGTGTTAGCAAGCCAAGGCACTTGCAAACGTAATACTGCAATGCTTTCTGACGTATCCACATTCCACTATAACATATAACATGTATACTGTAAAAAGGCTTTAGCTTAACATACATAAACATATTAAGCCTAAAACCAGTCTGGATCAATGGAAGTACATTTCCAGAATAATTGCCTGACATCCGGCATGGGCCATGCGCTGGATGTGTGTTGCTGTTTTCAAAATCTCTTCGGGAAACCACCGCAAACTTCAAGCTAGCAAGCTTCATTCTGATAATGGCAAGTTTTGAAGAATATTTGTGCAATAAGGCAGGCCTGCTTGGTTCTTTTAGGGAATGATTGTAAAGATTTACAAATAATTTCTTTATTTACTATCTAACTTGGACCAATTGGCGGGGATTGCTGTGGACGAAGTACACACAGCAATACACTGGTATGTTTAAACATGTATCCAGCTAATTTAAATAACAGTTAAATTGATTTAATATTGTATGTAGCATTTTCTTTACCTGGTATAAATGTTCCTTCCCGAGACTATTTTGTAGAGCCATCGTAGCTGCGTTCAGAGCTTAGCATTGACAGAAACAATTGTGATTGGTTTAAAGAAATGCAAACAAACCAGAGGTTTATTTTTTCTCCTATCCTAGAATGTATGTGTGGAGGGGCCAGACCTTACTCCACAGCGCTGTGGAGATAGGTCTGGCAGTGCAAGACTAGCCAAAACCTGACACGTGATGACAAATGTTGCACACATAATGTTAGGCATACTGAGTGTCAGGACCTCATCCTGCTGCTCAAATTGTATTGCATGTATTCCCATTTGTGTCTTCCTAAAAGCTCAGTTATTTAGTTTGGCAGTTTATGAAAATGGTGTTATGGTTCTTTACCCTGTTGTTAATTCATTCAACCACACTACAGCTTTTAGCCATTTTTCTGTTGTTTGTTAGACGGAATTGACAAGGAGACACCTTCACACATACAAAGTCAAGGTAGAGCGATTCATTGTTTTCTTCATGTGTGGGCGAGACTTTAATACGCTCTGTCTCTATGGCTTGAAAATGCATTTTTACGCCTACATACAATAGTCTCAATGGGTCAGACCTTGACTGTATTTGACATAAACACAGATCGACTGCCAGAACAGTTAAAGCTTGTCAGAGCTTCATCATCAGAAAGAGAGCTAGAAAGAAGAGCTTACCTCTGTCTACATAACAACACAGTGCCGACGTGGAGTACTGTTCTCTACATTAAACACTCAATATAAGTTTGAGATTTTTTCTACAATGGGCTTTTTCAACCCCGCTTTTGGAAACAACAACACTTTTGTGCGTCCTGCATACTTCATGATAAGTGGATTTATTGGCATACCATATATTAAGTATATCTATGTCTTTTTTTTGTTTGTTTATATTGTTTCAGTGCTGGGAAACACAGTTGTAATGGCTGTAATATACTTGGATCATAATCTGAGAACTCCAAAATATGTTGCTGTTTTTAATTTGGCATTTGTGGACCTGTGTGGTAGTTCTGCTCTGGTGCCAAAGCTTCTTGACATCTTTCTTTTCAATCATCCATACATCTCCTACAACGACTGCTTGGCATTCCTTTTTTTCTGCTACACCTGCCTTTCTATGCAGTCATATAATCTTGTTGCACTCTCCTATGACAGACTGATAGCTATCATCTTCCCACTGCACTATCAAGTGAAGGTGACCCACAGGTTCATGCTGTCGTTGATTGCCTCATTCTGGGTCTTTGTTATTATTGTTATTCTTATTGCAGTTGGCCTTCTTACACGACTTTCCTTCTGTAATTCTGTGGTTATTAACAGCTATTTTTGCGACCATGGCCAGATATACAGGTTGGCCTGCAATGACACAACTCCCAACTCTGTCATTGGTGTGTTGTTACCGCTTTTTATTCTTTGGCTTCCATTGACATTTATCTTGTTTAGTTATTCATATATTGGCTATGCATTGTCTAAAGTAGCCACAGTTCAGGAAAGAGTAAAAGCATTTAAAACCTGCACAGCTCATCTTTCATTAGTGACAATTTATTTTCTCCCTATAATAATTACATTTACTATGAGTTCAAAAATTGATCCAAATGCCAGGATCATAAACTTGTCTCTGACCTCAATCTTTCCTCCTATGCTGAACCCAATCATTTATGTTCTGCAGACGCAAGAAATCAAACAATCTGTAAAAAAAATATTACAAATTAGAAAGAAATCCCAAATTATGGTGAAGAAATTAATCCTAATGTGACCATGTGTGTATCTACTGTATATACCAATACAACAACAGGCTTAAATGAACTGACAACATAAGTTATATGACTTACAGTTCTCAAAGACGCACACAATCTCAGCTGATTATCCTCCGGACAGCTAGTTTCTTTTGATTTTCTCTCACTTTTTTCTTCGTGTGCCGTGCGCACCCGCTTGCAGTGTGAGGCGCGTGTCCACTCACAATCACACCTGATAGACGACATTTAGTACAAAACTAAAGTATTGAACCAATTTTTTTAAATGTAAGGAGTAGAAAGTACCGATACTCATGTTAAAATGTAAGGAGTAAAAGTAAAAAGTCGCCAAAAAAATAAATAGTAAAGTAAAGTAAAAATATCTGAAAAATCTACTTGAGTACAGTAACAAAGTATTTGTACTATTTGTAAATTCCGTTAAGCTGAGTAGAGCTGTAGATTTAGGTGATAATTCTCTATATGTTCATCATTATAAGCGGCTCCTTTCACATTGTCATTTAAAACATACTGTTATAAAAATATTGATAAAGTCACTTGAAACAAAAAAGTAATTGAAAGGTCGCTTACTGAAATACTATATTAAATATAAAATACGTTATACTGTAAGTGCTCTTTAGACTTGTGTTAAGTAACTGTGAGTCAGTTAGATTAATTGAAATGTGTTTGTCTGGTGATGAGTGGCTCTCATAGAAAGGAAACAGGGGAATAGACATTGACTTTATTTGACAGAAAGGCAGAGGTCTGCTTCTCTTAGTAGTCAAACCAGTTAAAGCTCGACAGAGTTCTGTCACCAGAAAGAGAGAGAGCAGCTCATACATAAAACAACACAACAAGTGCGGATGCTGAAGTACAGAAGAGGACATTTCTGTACATAAATCACTGCGGTGTGGAATTTTCTTTTTTTAATGGAGTTATTCAACTCAGCTCTTGGGAAAAACATCACTTTTGTGCATCCTGCATATTTCATAATAAGTGGTTTATCTGGCTTGTCAAATATTAACCATTACTATGTCTTTCTGTTTTTTGTTTTTATTGTTTCAGTGCTGGGAAACACAGTTGTAATGGCTGTAATATGCTTGGATCATAATCTGAGAACTCCAAAATATGTTGCTGTTTTTAATTTGGCATTTGTGGACCTGTGTGGTAGTTCTGCTCTGGTGCCAAAGGTTCTTGACATCTTTCTGTTGAATCATCCATACATCTCCTACAACGACTGCTTGGCATTCTTTTTTTTCTGCTACACCTGCCTTTCTATGCAGTCATATAATCTTGTTGCACTATCTTATGACAGACTGATAGCTATCATCTTCCCACTGCACTATCAAGTGAAGGTGACCCACAGGTTTATGCTGTCGTTGATTGCCTCATTCTGGGTCTTTATTATAACTGCTGTACTCATTGCAGCTGGCCTTCTTACAAGACTTTCCTTCTGTAACTCTGTTGTTATTAACAGCTATTTCTGTGACCATGGCCAGATATACAGGCTTGCATGCAACGACCATTTCCCCAATTATGTTATTAGCTGTTTGTATCCTGTTCTTGTTTTTTGGCTTCCATTCATTTTTATCCTGTTAACTTACCTATATATTGGCTGTACTTTGGCTAAAGTGGCCACACTACGACAAGGAATCAAAGCCTTTAAAACGTGCATAGGTCATCTCTCATTGGTAGCAATATATTTCATCCCACTGTTAATAACATTTACCCTGATGGAAAAAATACATCCAAATGCCAGGATCATAAACTTATCTCTGACCTCTGTCTTTCCTCCCATGTTGAACCCAATCATTTATGTTCTGCAGACACAAGAAATCAAAGAATCTGTGAAAAGGTTGTTAAAAATACGAGGGAAATCTAAAGTAACCGTACAAAGATTAACAATAATGTGACCATTTGTCTATGCCATACACCATGTATTTTAGTGTTTTATTTTCCTGTAAATGATCCTTTCTAACATTACACACATGTTTGTTATATTGCATTATGTATAAATATACAAGTCTATAAATCAAATAGATCTTCTGTAACAAAGTAATAAAATCAAACAATGTAAACTATAATTTTCCTCCCCCAATAAGTAGAAGCCAAATGAATGGTATTTTTAACATCATAATGAACATATTAATTACGTTTTTTTTTTCTACTGCTTTTGTGTTGAGTTGGATCTAACATGAAAGTTATTAAAACGTAGAACTTATTTTATGAAATAATTTTTGTGGTATGTGCATTACAATTTGAATCTTAAAATTCAACTGAAAATGTAGCTAATACTGTTGCCTACAACAGCCAACCCAGCTTACATTTTGTGAAACAATGTAATAATAACAATGTTTTGTGTAATTATGCCATTGCAAAAAATCAAAACATGTACAAATTATAAATACTATAATATATTTATGAACATATAAAACCAGTTAATAAACTATTTATTGTGACCAAAGAGTCATTGTCATTTGTTATTATGGGTGTCACTGACAAATTTTCATAGTCAAATCATTAATTTTAAATCTTGACTATTGTTGACTGATTGTCAAATCATGTGGGTGGGGGGGCCATGGGTGGTGCAGACCGCCATCAGTCACAGATTATGAAAGTGAAGCTGGAGAGGCTGGATATTAACTTATTGAAAGAAAAAAAAAACAGGTAGTTCAATGTAAAATCTATCATTGAGCACTCCCATATAGCCAAAATGTCATGTACATTGTTTCATAAAGCCCAGTTCAAAGTCAGACCAAAGATTTGTGACAAGACAAAACTGTTTAAGAAAGTTGCTGAGAAAAGTTGCAGCTGTCCGAACCGGCCCGAGGCTCAAGGAGCGCCGCGAGTACAGTATGTAGTTGAACCATAGACAGTGAACCAGTGACAACCAGTGAAGCCTATCAGAAGCACTTTTCGGTAATAGCTGAGCGTTACTGCTCAGCCTTCAACTGAGCTTGATGACGTAGATGTGAGGTGAGGAACCTGTCTGAAAGTTGTAAGTCTTCTGGTAGCTGTGCCAAGAGAAATCTCAATCATTCCGAATCTTGCAGAGACAGAGAACGTAGGTAAGGAGATGACATAGGCGCAGGCTAATTTATGCAAAATGCTAGTTAACATTAGTGATTAAACCCAAACAGCTAATTTAAGTTCAAACTGTCTGCTGTTTATTCTGTACTGTTGGGTGATTCCTCTACAATGCGACAGTAAGCCGCATGGTTTTGACGCACTCGTTAGCCTATTTTTTGCAAAAATATCTGACACAGAGCCATAACGTGATATACAAGGTAATGGAGCCTTTTTTACATTGTCGTGTTTCTTTAGAAATAAACAATGGACAAATAGAGTTTTTAAACGCTTCAGATGTAAAATTATTTTCAACTAAGTTGGGAGTGCCCATTCATTTGGTGATACTTTTGAGATCACCAGAATTTATAAAATGCGTTTATATCAAGGTCGAGGTCAACAAACTTTCTTTTAAAGTTCCTGTTGAAAAGCTTGTAAAAAAGCTGAAACAAAGGCTGAGGTTTTATTTTAGAAATAAAACTTGTTTTAGCATGCTACCTTTTTAAGTGTTTTGGACTATGGTGATGCTGTCTACATGCATGCTGCCTCTAGAACTCTCTACCTTTTAGATTCTGTGTACCATAGTGCTCTGTGCTTTTTAACTAACTCTTATGCCTGAACTCATCATTGTACGCTGTATGAACTGGTAGGCTGGCCGTCACTAAGTCTATGTAGACAACTTCATTTGTATATTTTTATGTACAAGGCCATGTTGGGTAAACTGTCGGCATATTTATGTAATCTCCTCAAGCAGAATTACCATCCGTTTTCATCTCCGTTGCACCAGGTGGCTCTCTTACCAAGTTCCAAGGGTCTTTACTGAGCTGGGGAAAAAAGCCTTTTCTTACTTCACTCCATGGTCTTGGAATAATTTGCAAAACTTGCTCCATATAAATGATCTAGTCCCTAGTTGATGGCCCGCACCTTCTAGAACAGATAATTGTTTAAGTGACAGAAAACTACAAATCAATTGCTTTATGTAATTTCTAAAATAAAATGTGTAGTTTCCAGCCTGAGGTGTGTGCATTTTATTGATCTTATTTGTGAAAATAATTACTTGTTTTCTTACATCTTGTAGAAGAAACATTTGATTCATTTGTCAAACAAATTAACTGAGATAAAGATAAATTGATAAAGAAAAAAATCATTAGTTGCAGCCCTACTGTATATATTGGTGGTTGATTCCCTCAAGAGGCTAATTTCTGAGCTTTTCTTTTGCAGAATGTAAAATAGTGTAATGAACTGTTCCCCGCCAGCAGTGGATGGATCTCACCATTTTGCCCTCTGTTATTTATTTTCAGAGGAGATCTGTCTCTGTGGGAGATTCTACCAGTAATATACCCAGGGAGCTAATGTCATTAATGCGGTGACTGTCTTATTATATCCTAATAGTGAATCCCTGTGGATATTACTCCATGTAATAATTTAAGTTTAGATGTCTCGTTACACTGGAGCTTCAATAGTCTCTTGAGTAGGTTCTGATATTGTTTTAGGCACAGCACATTGAGCCAAATGAAATTAACAAGAATTATGAATGTGTGTATCACAGGAATTTTAGAATGCACTTTCTCCAAGGCAGGAGTTAGGATTTAGTCTATCTCCCTCTTGGTTTCACCTGACCTGAGTGCAGTTTTATTGCATATAAAGACAAGATGTCAGAATTGTCTAGTTTTTATTATAAATAGCTAAAGGATCATTGGTGCATACAGAAAGAAGAACTTATTTTAGATTTGAATTAAAACACATTTTAGGGATACACAGCTGAATATATTTTCAATGTATTAATTTTTGCCAATTGATTTCTGTCTTATTTATCCATCAAAATACAATATGGAACTTAAAATATATTGTTTTCATAGAATATTAAAATAGATACAGAAGATTTTTCTATCAGTCCATGGACTGAATTTGGTTGTTTTGTGACACCTGGGGAATAGTATAGAAGTGTACATTTTACAACTTCTTCTAAATAAGTGTTTGCTCCATTGATAAAAGTTTTATACAGAACTTTCCTCTATGATTCTGAATAGTTTAACAAACAAGTAATACAGTTGATCATCTAAACAAGCAATTATTGTATGCTTGTTGTTAAAATAATCCAGGTCATGGAAAGTCCCTCACCCCCACCCCTCACACAACCCTTTCTCTCTTGAGTGTTACCTGCAGTTTGGGACAAAGTCTTTACCTAACTGTTTTGGATGTGCCATCATCCTGCAAGAGCAATGTCAACAAATAACTCATTAACAGCCTCATTAGGCAGAGTTGTCGCATCCTTTAACAGGGGAGTAAAGACCAGCTCAGTTGTTGACTTCTCAAAGTACGAAAAAGCAAAACAAAGACTTTATGAACAGTATTTATTCAAGATGTTTAGTGAGCGCCTAAGAAAAAATATGAAAAATATTTTTTGTACTCAAATTATGTATTTATGTATTTATTTTTCTGTTTTGATTTACTGAAATAATATTAATAAGATCTAGATTATTGTTAAATTGGACTCACTTATTTTTGGCAAACAGTGGTTCAATATAATGGTTGGAGAAATGGACCGATCACGATTTTTGTGATTCCCCCTAGCGAGGCAGGGCCTTCAGTAGCTGGACCGAATGTCCATGTAATGTAAGTGAATGGGGGCATGCATTAGATAGTGACAGGTATTTTTATTAGAGCAGATAAGCATAACAATTGTGCATTTTATTAGGAAAGCATGACATTTCTAACATAGTTAGAGCATACCATAAGGATTATTTTCAGATGTGAAGGGAAGTGAGATTTGACCTCTGAGAGCCATTAGAGGTCAAAACCAAGTTGGCCACCAGTCTCCCAGGTCTAATGTTCAAAAGCTTCTAATTTTGGAACCAAACAGTGTAGAAAAACATTTAAGGTGTCATTTTCAACTAAGTTGGGAGTGCCCATTCATTTGGTGATACTTTTGAGATCACCTAAATTTATAAAATGCGTTTATATCAAGGTTGAGGTCAACAAGCTTTCTTTTAATTTCCTGTTGAAAAGCTTGGAGAAAAGCTGAAACTGAGGCTAAGGCTTTATTTTAGAAATAAAACTTGTATTAACATGTCAACCAGAAAAACACTTGTGCATGCTACCTTTTTAAGTGTTTTGGACTATGATGATGCTGTCTACATGCATGCTGCCTCTAGTACTCTTTACCTTTTAGATTCTGTGTACTATAGTGCTCTGCGCTTTTTAACTAACTCTTATGCCTGAACTCATCATTGTACTGGCCATCATTAAGTCTACGTAGACAACTTCATTTGTATATTTTTCTGTACAAGGCCATGTTGGGTAAACTGTCGGCATATTTATGTAATCTCCTCAAGCAAAATTTCAGCCGTTTTCATCTCCGTTCCACCAGGTGGCTCTCTTACCAAGTTCCAAGGGTCTTTACTGAGCTGGGGAAAAAAGCCTTTTTATACTTCGCTCCATGGTCTGGGAATAATTTGCAAAACTTGCTCCATCTAAATGATCTAGTCCCATTAAATGAATTTAAGGCCATGTTAAAATGCCATGTAATTAAAAAATGCAACTGCCACATGTGACCTGTTCCTTTCCTCTATGTGTGATTTTGACTATGCTGTATTTCTATTCAAATTGTAAGTGGTGTGCCGTCTTGGCCAGGTCTCCCTCGGAAAGAGATTTCAATCTCCTGGTTAAATAAAGGTTAAATAAAAATTACGTTAAAAACGTCACTTCACATTCTTTTGCTTACACGTTTATTTTACCTTGGACATTGGATTGGAACCTATGCAATATAATGAAACTTCACCTCCAGTTTAACACCATAGAAATAAAACAAAACAATTAAGGATTAGCCAATCATATTGTGATGTGTGTGAGTTGGGGGTGGGATGATTTCCCTAGAACTTCTGGGCATTCAGGTATACAGTACCTTCCACATGGGTCCTAGTTGAACCGGTTCGCTAAAGTGATAATGAAGACTTCAGTTCCTTCAACGATTTGAACAACAAACGAGTTTTGTTTAACAGTTAGAGCAGCAGATGACGACAGTTAGCAAAGAAGACTGTGTGGCTGGATTAACTTAATTTTCAAGATGGCCTTTCAGGAAAAACTGGAAATCATCCAGAAAGGCCAACAATCACCCACTTTTGCCAGGATTAATCCAAACTAGCAAGAATGGCATCTTCATGTTTGATTACTGTAAGCAGCTTTGTAAAAAGTGTCAGCTGAAAAATGAAATATAAAGTAACTGATAGTATGTTAACAATGGGTTGTACAATTCTGCTAACAGTTGTAACTGTTTTATGCATATGACTGTTAAGCTGTGGTCTTTGTAATTAGTAAGACTGCGTGTTAAATTACATGATGATGATAATTTTCATCCCAAAAACCTGAAGGATTCCACAGCAGACACAGGGCCCTCTTTTAACGATCTGAATCACAAGTATCAAATGCCAAACGTAAGTAACTATGTGGGCGGATCTTGACTCTTGCGCCCGACGCAAATCTAAAATGGGGTTGAAGTAGCTACATTACTCATAGGTGTGGTTTGGGCGTAACGTACAATTAACCAAATCAGAGTGTTATTTCACATTCCCTTTAACAGCATGCGCACTTGTTCCATGCAAATTGCTATTATAATGGTGAATTTGCTAGTCGCGCGCCAGGAACGGTTCACAGCCGAGGAGACCGACCTTTTTTTTTGACAAAATAAAGAAATGTCACAAAAAAATACATTCTGATGTTTTGGTCTCACTCTCACTGAATCACAAGGTTATGAACGCATAGTGATAATTTTGCAATGTAGTCTAACATTAGATCGAGATTACTTCACTATAGACGATGCGGCTCTTCTGTCTCTTCTCCCCTGTGCTGCTGCTGGGACATTTGGGTTAAATGGCATCGGCACATGCAGTTCAACATCACATCGCCTTAAGTAGTTCCTCATTTATGTCATCGACACATACACAATTCATGAAAATGTTGTGTAAAACAAGGTCATATTTTTCCTTGTATTTATGTATGGTTTGCAAAAATGGGAACTGCTGGGTCTATGAGATGAGAGAAGCAAAGTGTGTGTGCGGTGTGCACACTCTACATTACAGCCAAGCATGCGCCCTTAAAATATCATCAGAATAACGCGCCACTGACTTTAGACTAGGTGTTTCCTGGTGTGTGGCGGAATTGTTTTCTAAAACTGCAAAATAGCATTAGGGAATGTTTGCGCCTGAACACGTCTCCTCATTCCACATTCCACTATAACATATAACATGTATACTGTAAAAAGGCTTTAGCTTAACATACATAAACATATTAGGCCTAAAACCAGTCTGGATCAATGGATGTACATTTCCAGAATAATTGCCTGACATCCGGCATGGCCATGCGCTGGATGTGTGTTGCTGTTTTCAAAATCTCTTCGGGAAACCACCGCAAACTTCGAGCTAGCAAGCTACATTCTGACAATGGCAAGTTTTGAAGAATATTTGTGCAATAAGGCAGGCCTGCTTGGTTCTTTTAGGGAATGATTGTTAAGATTCACAAATAATTTGTTTATTTACTATCTAACTTGGACCGATTGGCGGGGATTGCTGTGGACGAAGTACACACAGCAATACACTGGTAAGAGCAAATACGTTTAAACATGTATCCAGCTAATTTAAATAACAGTTACATTTATTTATTATTGTATGTAACATTTTCTTTACCTGGTATAAATGTTCCTTCCTGAGACTATTTTGTAGAGCCATCGTAGCTGCGTTCAGAGCTTAGCATTGACAGAAACAATTGTGATTGGTTTAAAGAAATACAAACAAACCAGAGGTTTATTTTTTCTCCTATCCTAAAATGTATGTGTGGAGGGGCCAGACCTTACTCCACAGCGCTGTGGAGATAGGTCTGGCAGTGCAAGACTAGCCAAAACCTGACACGTGATGACAAATGTTGCACACATAATGTTAGGCATACTGAGTGTCAGGACCTCATCCTGCTGCTCAAATTGTATTGCATGTATTCCCATTTGTGTCTTCCTAAAAGCTCAGTTTTTTAGTTTGGCAGCTTATGAAAATGGTGTTCTGGTTCTTTACCCTGTTGTTAATTCATTCAACCACACTGCAGCTTTTAGACATTTTTCTGTTGTTTGTTAGACGGAATTGACAAGGAGACACCTTCACACATACAAAGTCAAGGTAGAGGGATGAATTGTTTTCTTCATGTGTGGGCGAGACTTTAATACGCTCTGTCTCTGTGGATTAAAAATGTATTTTTACGCCTACATACAATAGTCTCAATGGATCAGACCTTGACTGTATTTGACATAAACACAGATCTACTGCCAGAACAGTTAAAGCTTGTCAGAGCTTCATCATCAGAAAGAGAGCTAGAAAGAAGAGCTTACCTCTGTCTACATAACAGCACAGTGCCGACGTGGAGTACTGTTCTCTACATTAAACACTCAATATAAGTTTGAGATTTTTTCTAAATGGGCTTTTTCAACCCCGCTTTTGGAAACAACAACACTTTTGTGCGTCCTGCCTACTTCATGATAAGTGGATTTATTGGCATACCATATATTAAGTATATCTATGTCTTTTTTTTGTTTGTTTATATTGTTTCAGTGCTGGGAAACACAGTTGTAATGGCTGTAATATACTTGGATCATAATCTGAGAACTCCAAAATATGTTGCTGTTTTTAATTTGGCATTTGTGGACCTGTGTGGTAGTTCTGCTCTGGTGCCAAAGCTTCTTGACATCTTTCTTTTCAATCATCCATACATCTCCTACAACGACTGCTTGGCATTCCTTTTTTTCTGCTACACCTGCCTTTCTATGCAGTCATTTAATCTTGTTGCACTCTCCTATGACAGACTGATAGCTATCATCTTCCCACTGCACTATCAAGTGAAGGTGACAACCAGGTTTATGCTGTCGTTGATTGCCTCATTCTGGGTCTTTGTTATTATTGTTATTCTTATTGCAGTTGGCCTTCTTACACGACTTTCCTTCTGTAATTCTGTGGTTATTAACAGCTATTTTTGCGACCATGGCCAGATATACAAGTTGGCCTGCAATGACACAACTCCCAACTCTGTCATTGCTGTGTTGTTACCGCTTTTTATTCTTTGGCTTCCACTGACATTTATCTTGTTTAGTTATTTAAATATTGGCTATGCATTGTCTAAAGTAGCCACAGTTCAGGAAAGAGTAAAAGCATTTAAAACCTGTACAGCTCATATTTCATTAGTGACAATTTATTTTCTCCCTATAATAATCACATTTACTATGAGTTCAAAAATTGATCTAAATGCCAGGATCATAAACTTGTCTTTGACCTCCATCTTTCCTCCCATGCTGAACCCAATAATTTATGTTCTGCAGACGCAAGAAATCAAACAATCTGTAAAAAAAATATTAAAAATTAGAAAGAAATCCCAAATTATGGTGAAGAAATTAATCCTAAAGTGACCATTTGTGTATCTATTTTATGCTTTGTGTTTAGGACATTATGACCTTTAAAGTAAAACTTATTGATAAAATTCAAATAAGCAACAGCTATTGTACATACTAGACATCCCACAATTAATTAAATTAATTTATCTCATAAATTAACATTACAATAATTTAGCTTGACATAAACTAACTTTTTTAAATAACATAATACAGTAATAACACCTGTCTACAGTATGACGCACCTACACTAAGGATTTTTTGCTAACTAGTTTCATTTATGCGTAAATGCTTGTGTGATAAAGTTCTTATGATCAAAGTTTGTCTCTGCAAAGTCTTGATGGAGTCTGCTGTATATGTACTGTATATACTGTAGTTTTAATTTTCATCTCTTAGTGCAAAAATTTAAAATAAAAGCAGATTTTATTCCTAAAATGTATTATTATTATTATTATTAATAAATATTTATTGCAAGTTAATGTTGTAATATTTTGCTTCTTTATGTTTGTGGATATGTGATTGAAAAAGGAATGAGACCCATCTTTTCTTGCCTGCTTTTTTTCTGAATTAATCAACTGTGTTTTCTAACTCAGCACCCAATAAACCTCTCTGGTCATTCAGGGGCATACCAACTTTTCCTGAAAAACTTTATTGTAAAGCAGCTACAAAAGAATTGCTTCTGTGGCGATGATTGCTTGAATTTGAGTTTTAAAGAGACCAGTCTTGTTTTGGTGAATGGGAAGGACTGTATATTTGCTGGTCTTTAGAAGGTGTGGCCACCAAGGGGCATTGATTAGAATGCAGACAAGATGTTTCTTTTAGGCATTTTATTGTAATAAAGGATGGTTTTGAATGTGTGTGGTTCTGAAACAGAAATACAAGCATACATCAGTAAATGTAGATTATATAAAGTTCAAATAATGAGTATATGCCTAGCAAGTATAATAAACAAACACAATCAAGATGTTAAATTATAATGTCACAATAAAGGCTTATTACTAAATGCAAAACTTAGAAATGCAATAGTAGCCTACACAATATCCCTTAAAAGCTTAATTTGCTACACATAACTGCAACCATACATAACATGCTAAATTCAGCTTAACACCTATTATGAGCTGCATAATTCCTCCTTAACAAACGTTACACATTGTGTAAGAACATAAAGAGTTCAATAGAAAATGTAAGGCTTGCAAAACAACACCTCCCTTAATATGCAGCGTTCTAAACAAACACACGGGCTGTACGAGGCTCCGCCATGATACAAACAGCAACGTGCTGCAACATTATTGCCGTGCAATAAACACACTAAGACACAGGTAACGAGTAACAACATCAGTATTACTTACTAGTAGTTGCACGCACACAATCTAAGAACTTAGCGATAATTACAGCAACACTGTATTATTTTATCTATATATATCTGCACAGTCTTTCGACGCCAGCTCTCTTCCAAACTTTACCCAAAACAGAAACTTAAGCTGTCTTCTTCGGCGAGCAGCAGAGCGCAGTACCGCTCCTGATTGGCTAACTTTCAGCAGCCAGTTTTACCTGTCTGCAGAGGTCGTCCTTCGTCTTTTATTAAACATTTTTGTTGCGGTTTGTGTCGGTTGTGTTATATGTATATTGGTATAATATTATGTGATTAAAGATGTGAAACAGGCAGCATATCAATAACAAGATTCTAGTAGAAAATGACTGGTTGTAAATGTAAATTGCTGAATAACTGCTACAGGTAATCGTCTTTTGAATAACTCAAGAAGAGCCTTGGCCAAAACTTTAATGAAGTACTTTCTTGTAAGACAACAGACACAGACTAGTGCTTATATTATTCATTAAAAATTAAACACAACCCTGTGAGACCCAACATAGAGGACCTAGAGTTACCATGACCTGTAGTGAAAGTTACGTCAAAGGTATAAATTACATCAGTAGAAATCTGTTCCAGTTACCGCCAGCCAATGCTCAGGTTAGCCCTGAAGTGTGTCAAATTCTGTTTTCAAATAAGAGGCAAACCAGAATGGAACGGTTCATGTTATTAGCTGATAAAAGTAGGTTATTGATGGGATGGGCCTTAGAACCTAACTGAAATCTCTCATACATACCACTCTCATTTGTACCAACCACAGGCTAATCCAATGAATGTCTTTTTTTCTTGCAAAACCATAGCTAGAAACTAACTTTACAACACATTTTTTAATCACATAGACCCCAGAGATGGCAAAAGTACTCACTTCCTATACTCAAGTACAAGTACAGATAATTGTGTTAAAAAATACTAAAGTAAACTCTAAGTAAAAGTAGAAGTACTGATTTAACTTCTTTACTCAAGTAAAAGTAACAAAGTAGAGGCTTGGAAATTTACTTAAAGTATAAAAGTAAAAGTAGCCTTGCGAATGACAAAGCTACCTGGACCAGACAGATGTTACTAGAGAGCACGCTGAGAAACTACAGTGGACATGGAAAAAAGGCTCTTTATTCTTTGTTCTTTATATGCCATTGGCTACATTTTAAATGGCCTAAAACATATAGCTTATTTATTGCGACAGAGACTGGGATTCCAGGTTAATAAGATTCTGACCGAGTAGCAAGATATGAATTCAAGTGGGATTTTTTGAGAAGTCTGTGTATATTCCCATCCAATTAGATTCTATTGGTATTGATGACGCAAAAATAATAACTAACTCCAGTGAAATTATTTTAAACTTAGTGAGGACTATATTAGGACTGTATTTAAAGCTGATTCTGGTTTCCAACTTGGCCCAGGTGTGTCTGTTAAAACACAGATGGAGACAACTTCTCTCTGTTGATGCTTTATTACAATCAAGCATCAGTATAAACATGGGGGGGGGGGGTGTTCGTGTGGTAATAAAAGAAATAAATAACATTTTAAAGGATACCATACACAATGCATAGGAATCATATAGTAAATAATAACAATAAACCCACTATTAATTAAATTATCTTAATGAGCAAGGACGTTCAACAATCGCCATTATATTGCATCAACTGCCAGGTGTAACCTAGGTAACAGGTGTAACCTAGGTAACAGGTGTAACCTAGCTAACAGGTGTAACCTAGCTAAAAGGTGTAACCTAACTAACAGGGGAAGAACACAAACAAGCTAACTTTTAAATTTGCCAGAACTATAGACCAATACAACAACAGGCTTAAATGAACTGACAACATAAGTTATATGACTTACAGTTCTCAAAGATGCACACAATCTCAGCTGATTATCCTCCGGACAGCTAGTTTCTTTTTATTTTCTCTCACTTTTTTCTTTGTGTGCCGTGCGCACCCGCTTGCAGTGTGAGGCGCGTGTCCACTCACAATCACACCTGATAGACGACATTTAGTACAAAACTAAAGTATTGAACCAATTTTTTTAAATGTAAGGAGTAGAAAGTACCAATATTCATGTTAAAATGTAAGGAGTAGAAAGTACCGATATTCGTGTTAAAATGTAAGGAGTAAAAGTAAAAAATTGCCAAAAAAATAAATAGTAAAGTAAAGTAAAAATATCTGAAAAATCTACTACTTACTTCCCATCTCTGATAGACCCAGAACTAGCTTCTTCTTTTTTTTTTTAGCAATGGTTGAAATATAGGACATTTAAAAAATTTGAATTTTGCCACTGGGCAGTAAACTATGTATGTTAAAACCAAAAGGCTGTTTTTGTTTCAAAAACAAAACAAATCCAACCGAATTTTGACCTCCAAGCTACTTCAGGGTGCACCTAGCAGTCTCCCAAATACAATTGCTAGATGCGATTTTATTCAGTCTGTCATTTAAGGATATCACTGATCAAGACTGTAGTCCAGTGTTATAATATATTTGACAGTTCCTGAACAGTTGCTAATGCTGTCAGCTGTGTGCCTCTGCCTTGCCCAGTAAACAAGTGTCCAACAATAGGGACCTGTGGAGCACCAATAGACGACCTTGTGATTGCGTTTAAGAGAAATGCAAACAACCCAGAGTGTTTTTTGTCTCCTATCCTGGAATGTATGTATGATAGAGTCATACCTTACTCAACAGCACTGTGGAGATAGCTCTGGCAATGCAAGACTACAATGGGTTTTTAAACCAGTTTAAATGGAAACAGTTGCATGCTGCGGTCAAAAACAATGCTTTGAAAGCCCGGGAAAGTGAACCAAAACAGTAAAGTTGTAACCCATTATGAAGTTCCGTTAAGCTGAGTAGAGCTGTAGATTTAGGTGATAATTCTCTATATGTTCATCATTATAAGCGGCTCCTTTCATATTGTCATTTAAAACATACTGTTATAAATATACTGTATTGATTAAAGTCACTTTAAACAAAGAAGTAATTGAAAGGTCGCTCACTGAAATACTATATTAAATATAAAATACGTTATACTGTAAGTGCTCTTTAGACTTGTGCTTAAGTAACTGTGAGTCAGTTAGATTAATTGAAATGTGTTTGTCTGGTAAATGAGTGGCTCTCATAGAAAAGACACAGGGGAATAGACATTGATCTTATTTGACAGAAAGGCAGAGGTCTGCTTCTCTTAGTAGTCAAACCAGTTAAAGCTCGACAGAGTTCTGTCACCAGAAAGAGAGAGAGCAGCTCATACATAAAACAACACAACAAGTGCGGATGCTGAAGTACAGAAGAGGACACTTCTGTACATAAATCACTGCGGTGTGGAATTTTCTTTTTTTAATGGAGTTATTCAACTCAGCTCTTGGGAAAAACATCACTTTTGTGCGTCCTGCATATTTCATAATAAGTGGTTTATCAGGCTTGCCAAATATTAACCATTACTATGTCTTTCTGTTTATTGTTTTTATTGTTTCAGTGCTGGGAAACACAGTTGTAATGGCTGTAATATGCTTGGATCATAATCTGAGAACTCCAAAATATGTTGCTGTTTTTAATTTGGCATTTGTGGACCTGTGTGGTAGTTCTGCTCTGGTGCCAAAGCTTCTTGACATCTTTCTGTTGAATCATCCATACATCTCCTACAACGACTGCTTGGCATTCTTTTTTTTCTGCTACACCTGCCTTTCTATGCAGTCATTTAATCTTGTTGCACTCTCTTATGACAGACTGATAGCTATCATCTTCCCACTGCACTATCAAGTGAAGGTGACCCACAGGTTTATGCTGTCGTTGATTGCCTCATTCTGGGTCTTTATTATAACTGCTGTACTCATTGCAGCTGGCCTTCTTACAAGACTTTCCTTCTGTAACTCTGTTGTTATTAACAGCTATTTCTGTGACCATGGCCAGATATACAGGCTTGCATGCAACGACCATTTCCCCAATTATGTTATTAGCTGTTTGTATCCTGTTCTTATTTTTTGGCTTCCATTCATTTTTATCCTGTTAACTTACCTATATATTGGCTGTACTTTGGCTAAAGTGGCCACACTACGACAAGGAATCAAAGCCTTCAAAACGTGCATAGGTCATCTCTCATTGGTAGCAATATATTTCATCCCACTGTTAATAACATTTACCCTGATGGAAAAAATACATCCAAATGCCAGGATCATAAACTTATCTCTGACCTCTGTCTTTCCTCCCATGTTGAACCCAATCATTTATGTTCTGCAGACACAAGAAATCAAAGAATCTGTGAAAAGGTTGTTAAAAATACGAGGGAAATCCAAAGTAACCGTACAAAGATTAACGATAATGTGACCATTTGTCTATGCCATACACCATGTATTTTGGTGTTTTATTTTCTTGTAAATGATCCTTTCTAACATTACACAAATGTTTGTTACATTGCATTATGTATAAATCTACAAGTCTATAAATCAAATAGATCTTCTGTAACAAAGTAATAAAATCAAACAATGTAAACTATAATTTTCCTCCCCCAATAAGTAGAAGCCCAACATGCCAAATGAATGGTATTTTTAACATCATAATGAACATATTAATTACGTTTTTTTTTCTACTGCTTTTGTGTTGAGTTGGATCTAACATGAAAGTTATTTAAACGTAGAACTTATTTTATGAAAGAATTTTTGTGGTATGTGCATTACAATTTGAATCTTAAAATTCAACTGAAAATGTAGCTAATACTGTTGCCTACAACAGCCAACCCAGCTTACATTTTGTGAAACAATCTAATAATAACAAGGTTTTGTGTAATTATGCCATTGCAAAAGATCAAAACATGTACAAATTATAAATACTAAAATATAGTTATGAACATATAAAACCAGTTAATAAACTATTTATTGTGACCAAAGAGTCATTGTCATTTGTTATTATGGGTGTCACTGACTAATTTTCATTGTCAAATCATTATTTTTAAGTCTTGAGCTATTGTTGACTGATTGTCAAATCATGTGGGTGGGGGGGCCATGGGTGGTGCAGACCGCCATCAGTCACAGATTATGAAAGTGAAACTGGAGAGGCTGGATATTAACTTATTGGAAGAAAAAAAGTAAACGGGTAGTTCTATGTAAAATATATCATTGAGCACTCCCATATAGCCAAAATGTAATGTACATTGTTTCATAAAGCCCAGTTCAAAGTCAGACCAAAGAATTGTGACAAGACAAAATTGTTTTAGAAAGTTGCTGAGAAAAGTTGCAGCTGTCCGAACCGGCACGAGGCTCAACAAGTGCCGCGAGTACAGTATACGTAGTTGAACCATAGACAGTGAACCAGTGACAACCAGTGAAGCCTATCAGAAGCACTTTTCGGTAATAGCTGAGCATTACTGCTCAGCCTTCAACTGAGCTTGATGACGTAGATGTGAGGTGAGGAACCTGTCTGAAAGTTGTAAGTCTTCTGGTAGCTGTGCCAAGAGAAATCTCAATCATTCCGAATCTTGCAGAGACAGAGAACGTAGGTAAGGAGATGACATAGGCGCAGGCTAATTTTTGCTAAATGCTAATTAACATTAGTGATTAAACCTAAACAGATAATGTAAGTCCAAACTGTCTGCTGTTTATCCTGTACTGTTGGGTAATTCCTCTACAATGCGACAGTAAGCCGTGGGTAAGGTTTGGACGCAATCGTTAGCCTATTTTTGCAACCTGTGCTACAGAGCCATAACGTGACATACAAGGTAATGGAAAGTTTTATACATTGTTGTTTTTTTTTAGAAATAAACAATGGACAAATATAGTTTCTAAACGCTTCGCTGACAGTTTTGACTTACATTAGCTGTTTAGCTTTGATTACTAATGTTAACTAGCATTTTTGTTAACAATAATTAGCCTGCGCCTATGTTATCCCCTAACATATACCTACACTCTCCATCTCTGCAAGATTTGGAGTGATTCAGATTTTTCTTGGCACAGCTACCAGAAGATCGACTTGTTGCTCACGTCACATCTACGTCTTTAAGCTCAGTTGGAGGCTGCGCAGTAACCTCAGGTATCACTGTTGGTCCATTTCTCCTTTTTTTCTGTTAATGTGATCATATCCACAAAGTTCCACTTCCAGGATGGCTGCGGTGTCTTTTCGGGCCGGAAAGCGGTGTCACTGCTCAATATGAGTTGAGTGCAGATTTGAGTTGCGTATGCATCACTTTGCAACGAGTGAAGATGTGAGTTGCGCATTTGTGACTTTGCAACAAGTAGCCTACAAGATGGTAACAAGAGACTCCTGTAATGTCAATACACTAAAAACGGACCTACTTAACAAAGTCTGACCACATGACTTTCTCCAATGACTCCTCTGGATCATCCAAATGGTCACTGGCAAACTTAAGACGGGCCTTGACATGTGTTGTTTTATGCAGGGGAACATTCCGTGCCATGCATGATTTCAAACCATGACGTCTTAGTGTATTACCAACAGTAACCTTGGAAACGGTGGTCCCAGCTCTTTTCAGGTCATTGACCAGCTCCTCCCGTGTAGTTCTGGGCTGATTTCTCACCTTTCTTAGGATCATTGAGACCCCACGAGGTGAGATCTTGCATGGAGCCCCAGTCCGAGGGAGATTGACAGTCATGTTTAGCTTCTTCCATTTTCTAATGATTGCTCCAACAGTGGACCTTTTTTCACCAAGCTGCTTGGCAATTTCCCTGTAGCCCTTTCCAGCCTTGTGGAGGTGTACAATTTTGTCTCTAGTTTCTTTGGACAGCTCTTTGGTCTTGGCCATGCTTCAGATAAGTTGGATTCTTACTGATAGACAGGTGTTCAAATACTTATTTGCAGCTGTATCATACAAATAAATAGTTAAAAAATAATATATAGTGATTTCTGGATTTCTTTTTTTACATTATGTCTCTCACAGTGGACATGCAGCTACAATGACAATTTCAGACCCCTCCATGATTTCTAAGTGGGAGAACTTGCAAAATACCAGGGTGTTCAAATACTTATTTTCCTCACTGCACATTAGTATTCCGGTTATGAGACTTATCTTGATTTTTTTAACGGAATTACATTGATTAGTTGGCAGAAAATTAATTGCTTGCTATTTTGATAATCGATGAATTGGTTAAGTTATTTTTTTAAGCAAAAATGCCAACTATCTGGTTCCAGATTCTCAGTTATGAGGGATTCATGCTTTTGTTTTTGTATATGATAATAAACTGAATACCTTTTGGAATGTTGGTTGAATAAAACCAAAACATGCATCTCCATGGGCTGTTTTGTGCATTTTCTGCTATTGTCTTTTTTTTATAGACAAAACATTTAGTAGCTTATTGAGAAAATAATGCGAACTATAGCCTTCTGCTGTGGCCCGGACCTCTAACTTGCGCATGTGTTTGGTCCCTTAGCTAGTGTCTGTCTGTGTGTGTGTGTCTGTTTGTGTATGTCTTTGTGTGTGTCTCTTTTTGCATGTGTTGTTTTGTCTCCCTCCCTTCCATTTTTCCTTTGTGTTTTTTGGTTCGGGGACACATTTCCATGTCCCAGTGTATTGTTTGTGACTGTTTGTGGATGTTTTTGGTTTCTGAGTTTAAAAAATAAATAAAAATAAAAATGTGAAGATTAATCAATAATGAAACATTTTTAGTAGTATATTCAGGTTTCTGAGGCCAAGATGTAGTGTGTATGTGCAACATATGAATACTACACTGACGAATTTGTGTACATGTCTGTGTGCTCATTAAGCACTTCTAAATTAAATCATAATAAATCATTCAATAAATAATTTAATTTTTTAATATATATTAATAATTCATGCTGGGCTCACCAAACATCACCCTCAGTTATCCAGGACAATAACTGGCATCATATAAAGTGTTTAAACATCTATCCATTTCAATTAAGCCATACTATATGTGGGTTTCTTTATTGTAAAGCTCTGCTTTTGTGGCACTTTAATTTCCCTACACATGATCCTATACTTACTTTGAATAGTCTTGCAACTGTTAAGGCGTCAGTCACATTACACTTTTGTCTTACATTCACTTCCGTTCACATCCACGCAGAGGTTCAGAAAATGTAACCACTTCCATATGTAGAGTTTTTGTAAAGTTCAAGCTTGGTAAAATAATGACTGATAAGTTGACATGATGTAAACTGTCTAAACAAAAATGGGCAGGCTGAAGATAAAACATGGAGTCCACATTTCTAGTTGGCTTGCACCATCTAGTGGATGCACTTGTAATTTACTGGATTCCTGCATTACAGTTGAAATATAAAAACCATAACAGAGGCAGGGTGGCTATGGTGTGTCTACTATGTCAGTATGTTAGCATCAACAGCTATATAGCTGACTAGTAACATTTTAATCTCCTGCCTATATATTCAGATTTGAGTTGCTATTGTAAAAGCTAAACATCAGCAATTTTTTTTAGGGCTGTAGAATGGCTAGTGTCAAGATCAAGATGATTTTGGTTGCATACATTTTCAGACAGATGAAAATAAAACCAGGATTAATGTTTACATTGTGGCCGTGATCTGTGTCATAGTAATTGGGAACTCACATTTTTCCTCATCCAATAAACAAGTGCTTGCCTTTTTAGTCAACAAAAGCTAATCACAAATGAGTGGCATCTTAAAGGTTTAAGGGTGTATTGTGGTTTCAAATTCAGAAAACAACAGCAAGGTGAATTGAGGATGTGAGGTTTCCTGATGCAGGACAGGATCTCATGATTTAACTTTTAAGCCTAATCATTTTCATCTGTTGTCTCCTCTGAACACAGGGTTTGTTTTCAAACTCTCACAGCTCACAGTTGAGTTTCGAAACGTCAGCAGTGAGGTGGAATCGCGTTTTGGGATGTTGGAGCTATTCTGGGTGCTTAAACTGAGTGTACCTTTTAAAGGCTAATAAATAAAGAACACGTCAAACTGAAATGAGCACAATAAACAAATCATAAGAATACAGTTTTAGGAACAACCATAGTACATCATATAGTGCTGTCACAGAATAATTATTCTAGTGGGTCCATTGATGGAGTAGGTCTGATGCTATCACCAGAGTGGTGGTTAATGACTTTTTTTAACAATGTTTTTATTGATTTTTTGTGTACTTACTGTACATATAAGTAAACATATACTTACATGAGTGTCTCTCCTAACCTCTATTATACTATAAGAGCCACACACAAAAAACAGAAAGCAAATTACATGAAAGTATCACATGTACAGAATACTGGTTCCTCTAGCAAAGTCATGATATGCATAAATACAAATACTATCTAGAACTGCAAGCAGTTATGACCGGGGTCCAAGCCTCATCGCGCCAGTCGCCCCGATGTGAGTCGACATCGGTGAACGTAATGTGGGGAAACAAACATCAGGAATTATCGAGAGGTGTGAGCGTCGCCCGTATAGTGCCGTTTCAAATATCCCAAAGCTCTAAAGGATTTTCGACAACCTCTGGCCCATCTGATTTTATTTTCTATAAAAGCTTGTAAAACCTCAATCCTGTTGTCCAAGGTCAATCTATGAACATAATTTCTTTTCAAGAAAAACTGGGCTATTAGATTATTTGTGCTGCACTGAGGTCACTTGAATGTTAAAAAGGTAGTAGGACCATAAAGATAAATAAATTAATCACACACAGCAATGCCACATAAGCATTTGTGTTGTCTAAAACAGTTATATATATTATACTATATATTTGGAGTCATCCAGTGCAAAAATAAATATATATTATTATTATTATATTGAACATTATAACTCATATAAAGGACACATTAGTTACATTTCTTACATACAGTGTATCAATCTTGCATGTAACAGTATGGATTAATTGCAGGACGACCCAAAAAACTCTGGGTTTCTAGGCTGGATACAAAACCTTCTGTAAGGGATAGGAAGACAACAAAAACATCAGGAGAACGGGGCCACTGTTAACTTTTAGCTGCAAAAGACAGCATGTTTCTACTAGTTATTACGTTTTTAAGTTACAAAATTAAGAATCAGAAGTGTTATTTGCTGTCATATAAAACACACCTGACCTCCGAAGGGACAAAATGGCCCAAAATGGTCTACGTTGATTATAGCGCCCCCTAATGGCCTATCTTTACCAACTTTTGTACAGAGCCTCCAAGCAGCATGCCAATCATCACAGGTTTGGTGATGATAGCATTTACTGTGGCAAAGATATTGCAATTGCAAATTTCCCATTTAAATGCATTGAGTTTTTAGAC
>CM057259.1:24982622-25049622 GCA_029931835.1 Etheostoma nigrum
TTTTGGTGGAGCACAGGTCTGCAGGTGTGGATTTCACACTAAGAAGGTAAAGTTAATTGGGATACTTAAATGATAGATATATACTAAAGATGCAACCATAATGCATGTTGTTAAAATTGACTTATATTTGTGAGTGTTGATTTCTTTGATATTTGTATTAGAAAACTAATGTGCAGAAAGCCACACCTGCTGCTGCAGCTGGCCCAGCTCTGTCAACTGCTGCTGACTCTGCTGCTCCAACTGGTGCTGTACCCTCTGCTGGTCGAGTGCAACCCAAATTATCCCTTGAAATGGTACCCATCACTACTATTTAATGAAAAATATAAACAGAATCAAAGCCTGCAAACAGTAGCTTTAATTACATGTATATTGCTTTGACCTGTACAGCTCTATGATCATTTACTGTAACTTGTGACATTTCATCCTTCATTATTTATGAAGTTATTCAAACCACGGTTCGGTGGCTCACATACTGCAACACTGAAGCCCAACCTCAGTATGGCCAGGAAACCTTCTCAGGTATGATGCCACTTATTGGTTAATTATAATGCATTTAGTTAATAATGCATTTTATTAGTTTGCATTCCTAAATAAACTGAATTAAAATGACCTTGTGTTAAACTTGAAACTTTAAAATGTTATCTCTTTGGCAGAATAGTTAGTATGGTACTGTCCATGCAATTTCTCTTTCCTTCCAGGTCGTTTCCAGCACTGCCACCACGTCATCTGGCAGTTTGATTGACGCCTCTGCAATAAGAACCACTATCCCTCTTGCTGCACCTCCATCAAACCTTGCTGCGGCCTCTGTCAGTCCCACTGTCTCCCATTCTGTGTCCAATCCTAAAACCATAAGGACAATCTCCCTTTTCTCTCTTCCCCCTTCCTCTTCTACAGTCTCTGTGAGGACCAACAAGCGCCCTGCCATTGATATCCCCTCAGATTCAGCTGGCTCTGTAATTTTGTTTTAAATGTTTTGTTTCACATTTACAATAGTTGTTATTTTTATTCAACATTTCAAATTTACAATATCTATCTTTTTAAACACCAATCTTTTTCTTTCTGTCAATTAGGATGGATTTACTTTATCTGCCCCAGCAGTTCCTCTGCCTGCATCATCTGGATCCTGTCAATCCTGGTTGCCTGTCAAACTGAGAAATACCCTCCCTGTTCAAGACCAGCAGTGGATCTCATCTACATTGTGGCAAAACCAGCGTCTAAGGGATGACCTGAAACTCTGGTATGATCCACCTACCCCATCCCTGATCTACCACCAGGTCCCCACTCCAGAACGCTTTTTCTGCCACTGCCTTCTTGTGTGAAAGCCATACCACCTGTGGATGATCAGAGTGATCTGTCCCAAATGTGGAGGGCACCTCACAGCAGGAGGTATTCACAAAAGGGCACGACAGGTACTAAATATCGACAGGAACTATGTGATGATCACGGAGACCCTCAGGTGCAGCAACTCAGGATGCAAAGCATCCTACCTGTCTTCGGGTGTCAGTATTTTTGACCAGCTGGACCTTTCTCACCGGTCAGAGTTCCGTATCATCCTGACACACAAGTGAGTTGCTGTCTGTCTACACACATTGTTTTTTTCATTATCACAGTCTTTTCCTCCTCTCCAGCCTCAGTGACATTCTTCTTCTCTTGACTTTATCTTGTCACAGTCCCCTGATTTCTGTTTGATTTTCATTTTGCATTATGTACTGTAGAGCTGGGTCAGATTCTTGTCAGTGTGCTGACTGCACAGGAAGGACCTGGCCTGGATGTCATGGTGGATGGCATCATAACAAGGTACAGCCAGGCAGGTGTGCCTCCCCCAAAGCTGCTTTATGTGGACACTGGCTGCTGCATGGAGACAGATGGACAGACCAAACTCCAGAGAAGATTTGGTAGATGGCCAGACCTCAACATACGTCTGGACATCTACCACTTCATGCGACGGCTAACAGCTGGTTGTACCACTGACGGCCATCCTCTGTACCCCATTTTAATGGCACGTCTCTCAACGTGTATTTTTTTTTTTTTGTAATTCTTTATTTATGAAACATTGGGAACAATACTGTAGTCAAATTTACATCACAGTTCCAGTCTACAATCTAGACCAAAGTTTCACATTCCCAACGTTCCCGTTTTTTAAGTATAGTAAGAAACGGTAAGAAACAGTTAGAACACAAAACAGAGGGTGCATTACTAAGAGACTTATCTCCGATACATGTAAAAACAGAAGGACGTTACAAATGTTTTGTCAATTAACGTTACATAAAGTACATTGCAGTAGAAACAACCCTTAGTTACAACTGACTTGTTAGCATTCAGGACAACATTTCTGCGTGTTCTATTTGGTTAACATAGGATACCCATTTAGACCATAAGAGTACAAATCTATTCGTCTGCAAACGGAGCGAAAATGTTAGTCTTTCCATCTGGTAGATTTCATTAACACAATCTCTCCATTTTTCCAGAGTAGGAGGATCAGGAAGGAGCCAGTGTCTAGTGACAGTTTTCTTACAGGCAATGGTTAAAATTCTGAAGAGATATTTTTCTTTATCAGGTAAAAAGTCCGTATTCCCCAGGATAAAGTTGGTGAATTTAAAGGATACTTTTATGTTAAAAATATTTTCGATATCTTTATGTATATCCAACCAATATTGTTTTATTACTGGACAATCCCAGAATATATGCCAATGGTTGGCATCATCACTTCCGCACTGTCTCCAGCACTTGGTCTCCTCCCCGGTATCTGAAATTCTTTGCTTTGGAGTAATAAAAAACCTGATCAAACATTTCCAACCGAATTCCCTCCATGAATATGAATTTGTGCATTTCCACTGTGATGCGCAGTAATCTCTCCACTCCTCATCAGTTATTTTCATGTTACATTCCCTTTCCCATTTCGTTTTTACATATAATGTCGAAATTGTTTGTTTAGTCATAAAACCCTTGTACAGCCGTGAGATAATGCCCTTTTTCACTTTTGCCTGGTATGCCATCAATATTTTTTATATCTTTTAAAATGGCTCTCTTCAATGTGAGATCACTTTCAAGTAAGACTTTTATCTTAAATGATTTTATCTTGTCTGCAAATTTAGATTTTATGTTTTTAACTGAATCTTGGTTGCAAATGAATGACCATAGCCAGCTATCTGAACTGTGTCCGCCTCAATATGATTGTTTTAGTCAACCGAGGGTCAGTGGTCGTGGTGGTGGGCTAGTGAGCGTGTATAGGAAAAATTTAAAATGTCATCAAGTACGCTGTGATGAATTTAACTCCTTCGAAGTCCTCACTCTTAAAGTTGGAGGGCTGCAACCTATCATATTTGTTATAATTTATCGCCCCCCAAAACCACCTGGAAGATTTTTATCAGAACTTCCTGAATTTTTATCTACTCTGGTTTTAAATTATGACAGAATTGTTCTTTGTGGTGATTTTAATATTCATGTTGATGACCCCAAAAATGTTAATGCAACTAACTTCTTAAATATGGCCACTTCTTTTAACTTCAAACAACATGTCAAAGGGCAAACACATAACCGTGGTCATACACTGGACTTGATTTTTACCCTGGGTGTCAGCATTTCCTCTGTGGAATTAGTAGACATGACCATATCTGACCACAGATGTATTGTTTTTAGCTGCGATTCGCCTGTTACTCATGCCGCCTCACCAAGCTCCTTGTGTTCTCGCTTCTTTAATGAACAAAGTGTTTCAAAATTTTGTGCATTCTTTCAGAGTAAAAGCCAACACCTGTCTGATCCCAACACCAACAATCTGGTCGATCACTTCAACCATATCTGCTTGTCGTCACTAAATAATACTGCTCCTCTAAAGGTTAGGCCTACGTCTAAGGCTAGGAAGCAACCCTGGATAAATGACAGCATTCGCAGCCAAAAAAGGGAATGCAGGAAAGCAGAGCGCAGATGGAAAAAATCCAGTCTCCAAGTCCATTACCTCAATCTGAAGGATTTATTAATTAACTACAATAACATGGTTAAGGATGCGAGAACACACTATTTTTCGGAAGTCATTACTACACATAAACACAATCCCAGGTTTCTGTTTAAGACTGTGGATCAGCTGGTAAACCCATCCCCTCCTTGTGCCTCAGCTGGAAGTAATGATGACTGTGAATTGTTTTTATCTTATTTTACCAATAAGGTGGTGTCAATCAGAGCCTCTATTACCCCCGCGGCCTCTTACTCAGAGGTTCCTCACCAGAAACAAGAGTATTTTAACCAGTTTTATCCCATCGACTTGTCTGAGCTTTTAAAAACAGTATCACAAATGAGAGTGTCCTGCAGCCCACTTGATGTAATACCTACAAAATTTTTACTGAAAGTGATAGATTCTGTTGGGCCCTATTTGATCTCTATTTTTAACAGCTCCCTATCTACTGGTTGTGTCCCTGATTATTTTAAAACGGCTTGCGTGAACCCACTTTTAAAGAAACCTGGTTTAGATCCCTCCCTCCTACATAATTTTAGACCAATTTCAAAACTGCCTTTTGTTGCAAAGATTCTAGAAAGAACTGTGTCCAAACAGCTGCTCACTTTACTGGAAAATAACAAAATATTTGAAAAGTTTCAGTCTGGTTTTAGGAAGTACCACAGCACTGAGACTGCCCTGCTTAAAGTCACCAATGACCTTTTAATGTCTGCTGATGAAGGCATGTGCTCAGTCCTTATACTCCTGGACCTTAGTGCTGCTTTTGACACAATTGATCACAATATCATGTTAGACAGACTGAGGCACTGGGTGGGGATCTCTGGTACTGCCCTAGAATGGTTTTCATCATACCTGTCAAATAGGAAGTTTTGCGTGTCTGTAAATAACTATGTCTCCTCGTTCTGTCCAGTTAAATATGGTGTGCCTCAGGGGTCGGTCTTAGGACCCATTTTGTTTTCCTTGTATCTGCTTCCCCTTGGACATATTATCCATAAACATGGCATTTCTTTTCATATTTATGCTGATGACACACAAATATACTTGCCTGTCAGATCCACAGACCCTGGAATGTTGAGTTCACTTAACAACTGCCTTTGTGAAGTTAAAAAATGGATGTCAAATAATTTCCTCCAGCTGAACTCAGACAAAACAGAAATCCTGGTCATCGGGTCTCAGCAGATGGCAGAGCAAATGCTGCCATCTGTTGGGTCGCTAGTAAATCACATTAAGCCTGTGGCAAAGAACCTTGGTGTTTGGTTTGATAGCAATTTAAATTTCGAGCAGCACATCACAAAGCTTGTTCAATCATGTTTTTATCAACTTAGAAATATAGCTAAAATTCGATCTATGTTAACTTTTAAAGATACCGAGACCATTTTACACGCCTTCATCTCATCACGCCTGGATTATTGCAACAGCCTTTTCACCTGTTTAACTCAAAAATCTATTGATCGACTCCAGACTGTCCAGAACTCAGCTGCCAGGCTTTTAACCAGAACAAAGAAATATGACCACATCACTCCTATTTTAGCTTCATTACACTGGCTCCCAGTATGTTTTAGAATTGACTTTAAAATTCTATTGATCACTTTTAAAGCTCTTCATGGCCTCTCGCCTTGTTATATTTCTGACTTTTTAGTCCCATATACACCAGCACGCACCTTGAGATCCTCGGGCAGAGGTCTGCTATCTGTTCCAGAGTCTCGACTAAAGGGAAAACTAAAGGGGACAGAGCGTTTGCTGTCAGGGCCCCGAGGCTCTGGAACAGCCTGCCCGAGGAAATCAGGTCAGCTGAGTCAGTGAACTCTTTTAAGTCGCTTCTTAAAACATACTTTTATAGGAGAGCCTTTCCCAATCTTATTTGATTTTACTTTATCCCTTTTATTTTTATTGTATTTTACAAATTTTTTTTAGCTGTATTTCAGTCTTTCAATGTTTTCATGCTTTTGTCTTTTTGTATTATTGTCTCTTGGATATTATTGTCTTTACACTTGTTAAAGCACTTTGTAACTTGTTTTTGAAAAGTGCTCTACAAATAAAGATTATTATTATTATTATAATATTTCATGAAGGACTGGTTCCTGCACATCTGTGGACCGAATAACTTCTTGATTAAGATAATGACGTATCTGTAAATATCTGTAGAAGTCCTGTTTCTTCAGATTATGACTGGTTTCGAGTGTATGGAAATCTTTCACTTTACCATTATCTGTTAGCGAGAAATGTGTTGTTATACCCTTGGAGAGCCAGTTCTGGAATCCAACATCCGTTCGATTGGGTTTGAAATCAGGGTCATATGCACACCATCTTATTATCTTCAGATTGCTGTCCAATTTATATTCATGTTTAGCCTCAGACCAGATTTTTAATTGTGATTTTATCCAAGGGCTTTCAATTTTGCATAGAGTCCTCTCTAAGTCTTTATTTCCCAGTATTGCCTGTAAAGGTGGTTCTGACATAAGGAGTGCTTCAATGTCCTTCCACCTAGCATGGTAATTTGTATTACATAGGTTCATCAGGGGTTTGATTTGTGCGGAGTAGAAATAGTTTCTAAGGTGTGGTATAGCCATACCGCCGTTTTCTTTGGAGAGCTGTAATGTTTTAAATCTGATCCTCGGCTTTTTTCCTAACCATATAAATCTAGAAATCATTCTGTCCCACAGAATCCGTCTGGGCCCGGAGATTTGTTTGCCTTAAGCCTTGATATGGCATCGGATAGTTCCTTCTCTGTAATATTTGCAACAAGCTTTTGATTTTGATCATCTGACAAAACAGGTAAGTTAAGTTGGTCAAGGAAGTCCTTGATTTGTTGTCCCTCTTTTAACTTTGGCTGTGTGTATAATTGTTTATAATAACTCTGAAAAGCCTGTTTAATTTCACTTTGTTTGTAAAGACATCTCTTAGAGTTTGGGTCTCTTATTTTATATATTGTATTATCCGCTTGTTGTTTTTGTAGTTTACTTGCTAAGAGTTTAGCAAACTTAGCACCTGATTCATAGTATTTTTGTTTGGTGTAAATCATCTTCTTTTGTATTTCTTGTAGGTATAATGCATTGATATTATTTCTCAGTATTTTTAGTCTAGTATCATGTTCCGGATTTAGTTCTCTCTTATGTTTTCTCTCTAGCTCTTTTAGCTCTCCATTTAACTCTGATAGCTTAATTTGCCTTGCTCTTTTTTTCTGTACACAAAATGATATAATTTTACCCCTCATAACTGCTTTCAGTGTGTCCCAGACGATTTCTGGGCTCACCTCTCCGTTAAGGTTTTCCTTTAGGAATGTTTTTATGTCAGTTTTGATTAATTTGGTAAATTGTAGGTCGTTCAGTACGCTTGTGTTTAGTCTCCACTGTGTGTTTTTGAAGTCAGCGTTTATTTCCACGTTTAGCAATAGGGGAGCATGGTCAGAAAGGTCAATGTTTCCAATCTCACAGTTGCGTACCCTATGACGGTCCTTTTTGAAGATAAAAAAATAGTCAATTCTAGAGTATACTGTATGTGCATGGGAATAATGAGTATAATCTCGGCTTGTTGGGTATAGGTCTCTCCAAATGTCCACAACACCATATTCTGACATAAGGATCTTATTTTTCTTCTGCAAAGATGTTTGGGGAGTCTGTCTTGAGGAATCAAGCCTAGGATTAAGTCGTACATTCCAATCCCCTCCGCAGATAAGTATACCTGTTGATTGTGCTATTAGACCAAATAGTTTTCTATAAAATGAAATGTCACTGCCTGGGGGAGCATACACATTGAACAATGTTATTTGGACTCCATCTATTCTGCCAGTTATCAGTGAAAATCTCCCTTCTTTGTCTGTGATTTCAGAGATAAGTTCAAATGGGACTCTTTGTGATATTAGAGTGGCCACTCCCCGCCTATGGCCTGATTTATAGGACGAGTAATATATTTTAGAAAAACCCATCCTTTTTAATTTTTTGTGTTCCAGTAAATTAAGATGTGTTTCTTGTAACATAGCAATTTGTACTTTTTCTTTTCTCATTTTCGACAATATTTTATTTCTTTTAGTGGGGTTAAGAACCCCATTCACATTAAATGATGCAATTTTTAGAATTTGCACGTCAGCCATGGTCTCCTATGTTTCTAACCAAAACACGTCCAAACAAAGTAAAGAGGTAATGCACACCCATAACAAGAACAAGTAAAACATGAACGTAACAAAGAAAAGGTGAAATCTTTAGCAGAAAAATCAAAAAGTCAGTTCTTTGCATGAAGTTTGTTTCCGGATCAGAGGTTCTAATGTGCTGAACCTTTAAGGGGCTCAAGATGTAAGAGCACCTTTCAGGGGAAAACCCGCTCATCACGTAGCGTGGGGCCCACTGTGTTGGCTGCATTGCGGGTTTAGCCAGTCTTCAAAATGTTAGTATGTTCCGACATTTTAGTTTACAATTAAGATTAGGAGTAAAGGCGAGGGCGCAGCCAAAACTAAAAGGGGCAACTTCTATTATCTTATTCTAGAATGATTCAGACTAAATGTGTTCCATGGGGAATCACTTATCTGTAGGAGGTAGATGCCTGAATTCCTGCAACTTTCCTTTAATCCGCTGTCGAGGCTCATCGTCTTCCTGGGGGTGCGTCTCGCACGGTGGTACTGCGTCCCGGTCTCCAGCCGTTTGCCATGATGAGAGCAGCCGTAGTTCTCGCTGGTACAGGTTGACTGGGGGGCGGACAACTTTGACTGGAAGCCCCCGTGATGCCATGTCTGACGTTGCCTCCGCCACGGTCTGGTACAGGCAGGTTTCATCTCCATAGAAGACGCGTAGTTTTGCAGGGTAGGGAGTTTGGAACTTAATTTTCCTCTCCTTCAATACCTTCTTTGCTTGATTGTACTCTACACGTTTCTTGATAATAGCTGGTGGGTAATCGTGGTCCACGTAGAAGCGGCCATTGTTGTATTGCACTTGTCCCTTCTGCCAGGCTCTACGGATAACGTCTTCTTTGACTTTGTAGCTTGCAAACTTGACAATAATAGAGCGAGGCTTTGACTGAGCGTTAGTGGGTTTAGGGCCAAGGGCTCTGTGGGCTCTTTCGATTTTGACCTGCGCGTCCTGGGGGAAGTCCAGGCAACTCTTAAGTAGTTTATCTATGAAATCTTCGATATTATTGTCTTCAGCCCCCTCGGGAATACCGTAAATCCTTATGTTTTCACGGCGTGCGCGGCCTTCTTGGTCAATAAGTTTAGCCTCCATGTTGTCTTGGCGTTGTAGAAGTTGCGTGAGTAGCGATGTCGCCGCTTGCATGGCCGTTTCCACCTCGTCAATTCGACCCTCAGCTTCATCCAATCTATCTATGTCTTGTGCAGTTCTTGTTGTATCTCGGAGAGTGGTTGCTTGTTGTCGCGTCTAAAATCTCTCAGTTCGACTAGTACCTTTTCCAAGCTAGCCTCCTCCATTTCTTGCCCCTCGGCCACGTGGACCGGGGAGCAGCTTTGGCTGTTCTGTAGTATATCCTCGGTAATAGGTGCTGCGCCCGTCCCCCCTCTCCTCCTTGTAACCACCCTAGACTCCATCTTTCGTAAATTTCACTTATATTCAAACCTCAAAAGTTTTAGGGTTGTTTTTTGGAAAAACCGTCGGAGAGCGTTGAGGTTACGCAGCCATCTTGGTCGTGACCGGAAGTCTCCCCCCTCAACGTGTATTTTTGAGTGGGATCCAGAGGATGTTGCTGATGCAATGGTGGATAAGAGCATCACCAAATACGAGCTTGCTCTCCACTGCAGAAGAAAGACCAGAAGACAGGAGACCACCATCAACCTTACAGACCACCTGCTGCAGGAGCTGATGGGGGAAAAGGGGAGAGATCTGCTGGGTGTTCCACTCCTGGATCAGGTCAGAATGGAGCATATCTGGCGTGTGCAAAAGAGACACGTTAAGTGCATTCAGGATTTGCCAGGCGTGGCTCTCTACACAGAGACCGGCAATATCACCATCAAGGAAGACATTGTTCTGAAGAACTACAGGCGTGCGAGAGGCTCAACATCCCTGGAATCCTTTAATTTGCACCTGAACAGGTTTATTCCAGGTGATTGTTTTATATATATATATATATATGTTATAATTTATATTACATTATGTTATATGTGTTGAATATTCTTCTCAGTAATGAGGGAATGCAAAATGTTAACACAGTACAACTTTAATTAACTTTAAAAACTTTCAGCTGTTTCTGCTAGAAGGTCTGGGCAGGTGGAACCAGGACCGGGCTGCACAGTCTCTTGTCACCAAACCCTCGCATCTCCTCAGCTACTCTGGAGACCTTGTCCAGTCGCTCAACACCAATAGTCTGAAGGTGCTTGGTCGGATGTATGTTCCGTTTTTCCAGCCTTTGCCCCAATACACCGGTATGTTAAGCAGCAGGCATGTTATTCACCATTCATTAACTCTGCATTTACATATTATTGTTGATTTGTACATTTGTGCTCATTCGTGCTAATAAGATCTTTATTTATTATTTTTTGTTCACCTCCCAGGAGACCTAATTGGTGTTGACTACTTGTATAATCAGACAGGGCAGCCCATTCAGGACATGAACCCAGACTCCGAGAAGACAGATGAGCTGTTGGAAGATATCAACATTGGGGAGGAGCAGGAAGATGAAAGCTTTGAGGACCAGGATCTAGACCCAACAGTTGTAAACCTGAAAACATCAGCATCTGTTCCAGGCCAGTGTGTTGCTTCATCCAGCCAGCCTGCTGCCGCCTCAGTGTCCACCCAGCCTGCTGCCGCCTCAGTGTCCACCCAGCCTGCTGCCGCGTCAGTGTCCTCCCCAGCTACCCAGCCTGCAGCCGTCTCCATGCCTGAAGAACAACTAGTAAGAGGGATTAAAGAATAGCTAAGAAAAAACATACCCAAAGGGAATGAATGATGAACACACCATGCCGGGAATGGATCTTGATCACTGATCCTGCAAGGAATAAATCTACCTGCCCGAATTGCTGTGGCCTTAAAGGCCCTTCCACCTGCCAACATCCACCCTGCTGCTCCTCCTCAAACACACTGCACTAAACATGTTTACAACCTGCCCCAAGCACTGTGGGGTTGGCAGACAAAGTGGTGGCGGGCAGTAGCCCCTGTCACCACTGCCCCACAGGCTATCATGCCAAATCCATCAGCCAAGAATCCACTTTTTCTACCCTACCAGTCAGATTACTACAGGAGGTAATATCTTTTGCAGCTCTTTTACAGACTCTACCATAATACCTGTTGGAGAAGCCAAGTCCTCATACATGTAAAGCATGCGCTCTACCACTGAGCTACATCCCCTGAAGTTTTTTAGATTTTTTGACTTTTTTCTGAGATAGACTTAGACTTATCTTTATTAATCCTTTTGGGATGACTCCCGCAAGGAAATTGAAATATCACTGAATAAAAGAAAAAACCTGGGTAAAACATGTAACGTTAATGTGAATATTGCTTCAAAACCTGTAAATGTAACTACGGTGGCTGGAAATCAAACCTGTGCCTTGCACTGCTACGGTATAAATCATAGTTAAAAAGAGATAACACAACATTGTTTGTTGGTATTGGTTTGGTATACTGTGATTTGTCATTGGCTTGCTACCACTCTGCCGCGTCGTTATCGGCAGGATTCGAACCTGCACGGGGAAACCCCAATGGATGTCTAGTCCCTCGCCTTAACCACTCGGCCACAACAACCTGAAAAGCAGTGCTCTACCTGTTTGAAGAAATGTTCATAAACTTTCATAAGAGTAGTTACCAGACACGGGCAAAGTGCAAATCATAGTGCACTGCCTGTGTCTGTGGATCCTCGTGGAGGCAGCTTGATTGATTGATATGCTCCCTTATTTGTATCTTAACAGAGATGTAATATTTTATCAAATTGGGTTGGGCAAGTAACCTTTCTGGTTACTTCTTGACAAATAAAGCAAGTAACATCACTCAAAGAAAGCTACTACAATGGTTGGTCAACTGCCATCGCTGGTGTTGGGATTTAAAATTTTATATGTGCTTAAACATTGTGTGTGATTTGCATTATACATTTAAGCTAAAAGGTAAAAGCATTATTTCAACATAAATGAAGACATGTTGGTCATGCATTAAGTTTGTTGTTATAAGTTTATAGTTTGTTGTTTGTTGCATTAAGTTGTTTAGCAATACTTTTGTTTTATAATATAAGATGTTCTGGTATATTTTGTTATAACCCAGCTCTACAAATGTGTCAGAAGTTGAATTGATGATGTTAGAGACACCCTGTCTCTGGTTTCAGTCACCCTTTATGGCCCAACTGCTCTGTTGCTTTGCAAGTCCTGAGGGTCATAAACCCTCAGTCACATCCCAACTAAAAGATAAGGAATAAGCACAAGACCCCACCCTTTGTGAGATAATACTGGGGGTCTGAGAGCCAAAGAGTCAGACAAATTTGGGGGAGAGCCGTGTTAGGTTGACTCTGTATTTGTCTCTAGGATATCCTATGTAATAAAATGGATTCACATATCAACATCCGAGATTTTGACTACTAATTGAATGAACCCTGAGAATGGAGTAGGATTTAGCTCCAACACTGGGCAATACAATGGTCACTGCAAATCTTGCAGCACATGTGGCCATTGAGACCAGAGATGGGAAGTAACGGAGTACAAATACTTCATTACTGTACTCAAGTAGATTTTTACTATTTATTTTTATTTTATTTATTTTTTGGGCGATTTTTTACTTTTACTCCTTACATTTTAACACAAATATCGGTACTTGCTACTCCTTACATTTTACAAAATTGGTTCGTTCCTTTAGTTTTGTACTAAAGGTCGTCTATCAGATGTGATTGTGAGTGCGTGTCAGAGAATAGCGCGGTCACGCGCCTCACACCGTGAGTGGGCGAGCACGGCACACAGAGACAAAAGTGAGAGAAAAGAAAAAGAGACTAGCTGTCCGGAGGATAATTAGTTGAGATTGTGTGTGTGTCTTTGAGAACTGTAAGTCATATAACTGATGTTGTTAGTTCATTTAAGCCTGTTGTTGTATTGGTCTATAGATCTGGCAAATTTAAAAGTTAGCTTGTTTGTGTTCTTCACCTGTTTCCTAGGTTACACCTGTTACCTAGGTTACACCTAGCTGTTGATTCAATATAATGGCGATTGTTGAACGTCCTTGCTCATTAAGATAACGTAATTAATAGTGGGTTTATTGTTATTATTTACTAGCATATGTGATTCTTATGCATTGTATATAGAAGCCTTTACAATGTTATTTATTTCTTTTATTTCCACACACAGCCATAGCAGAGCCACCCACGCCCATGTTTATTCTTGATGCTTGATTGTAATGAAGCATCATCAGAAAGAAGTTGTCTCCATCTGCGTTTTAACAGACACACCTGGGCCGAAGTTGGAAACCAGAATCAGCTTTAAATCCAGTCCTAATCTAGTCCTCACTATGTTTAAATAATTTCACTGGAGTTACCAATACAAAATTTAATGTAATTGGATGGGAACTGAGTAACAGAACGTTTGTTGCTTAAATAACCTGGAGGTTTATCCTTCTGCAAAAGACCATAGAGCAGCCCAAAGATAACCCAAGTGGCCTTATGTCTATCAGAAGGTACAGTTCTGTAAACCATGTACACTCACCTAAAGGATTATTAGGAACACCTGTTCAATTTCTCATTAATGCAATTATCTAATCAACCAATCACATAGCAGTTGCTTCAATGCATTTAGGGGTGTGGTCCTGGTCAAGATAATCTTCTGAACTCCAAACTGAATGTCAGAATGGGAAAGAAAGGTGATTTAAGCAATTTGGAGCGTGGCATGGTTGTTGATGCCAGACGGGCCGGTCTGAGTATTTCACAATCTGCTCAGTTACTGGGATTTGCATGCACAACCATTTCTAAGGTTTACAAAGAATGGTGTGAAAAGGGAAAAACATCCAGTATGCGGCAATCCTGTGGGCGAAAATGCCTTGTTGATGCTAAAGGTCAGAGGAGAATGGGCCGGCTGATTCAAGCTAATAGAAGAGCAACTTTGACTGAAATAACCACTCGTTACACCCGAGGTATGCAGCAAAGCATTTGTGAAGCCACAACACGCACAACCTTGAGGCGGATGGGCTAAAACAGCAGAAGACACCCCCGGGTACCACACATCTCCACTAAAAATAGGAAAAAGAGGCTACAATTTGCAAGAGCAGTCAGTTGAATACTGGAAAAATGTTGCCTGGTCTGATGAGTCTCGATTTATGTTGAGACATACAGATGGTAGAGTCAGAATGAGAACATGGATCCATCATGCCTTGTTACCACTGTGCAGGCTGGTGGTGGTGGTGGTGGTGTAATGGTGCACACTTTAGGCCCCTTAGTGCCAATTGGGCATGGTTTAAATGCCACGGTCTACCTGAGCATTGTTTTTGACCATGTCCATCCTTTATGGCCACCATGTACCCATCCTCTGATGGCTACTTCCAGCAGGATAATGCACCATGTCACAAAGCTTGAATCATTTAAAATTGGTTTCTTGAACATGACAATGAGTTCACTGTACTAAAATGGCCCCCACAGTCACCAGATCTCAACCCAATAGAGCGTCTTTGGGATGTGGAGGAACGGGAGCTTCGTGCCCTGGATGTGCATCCCACAAATCTCTGTCAACTGCAAGATGCTATCCTATCAATATGGGCCAATATTTCTAAAGAATGCTTTCAGCACCTTGTTGAATCAATGCCACGTAGAATTAAGGCAGTTCTGAAGGCAAAAAGGGGTCAAACACAGTATTAGTATGGTGTTCCTAATAATCCTATAGGTGAGTGTCCTTTTTCTAAAGATATCCTAACACAATACATGCATTAATATTGCAATTAGGTATTTATCATGAGAGATTATAGAGTTTGGACTCTGGCGGTCAAAATCACGGCAGTTCTAGTAATTATGGAACATTATTTTTTCCACACTTATTGGATTGAGTCTGTTTCTTTTTTTGCTCACAACTTTTCCACATTTAGAGGAGTTTATGTTTAGCCAGTATAAAAAGGTGAGGGTACACATTTTCGTGATTTATCTAGTACACCAGTGGGTCTTCAGATCTTTCCAGCGGTGGAGCCATCATGTACCGCTTTACCTCAACTGTAGCTTCCATCTTAATGAAAATAAATTGATACGAACGCACTAAAGATTGTCACTGTAGAGGCTGCTACAAACCAAAGGCGACTTTTTTTTATTCTTTGAGCGCGCTACGAAGCAGTTGCTGCTTCGGAGGTCATTTGTCATGTGGTGCCTGCAATCAAATGGAGACTGCGGATCATGTTTTTCTTTAATCCCTAAAATTTCAAATTAAAGAATGTTGTTGGGGAATGGACTTGAATGTGAAGGAATTAAACAGAAGGACATTAACCCGAACGCTGAAGACGTCTCCGCTAAATTGTATTACAGGTCAAATGTCTTAATGCCACCTTGGGATTTCACCCAAACAGTACCATACCTTGGGGTTCAAATCCAATTATTTACTTTTAAATACTTGACTATTTCCTAGTGCCCTCAACCGCAGGCAAGTCCACAATTAAAAGGCAGATGTAAATTCAAGAATAGAAATAGAATGTATTGAAAAATCACGAAAAAAAATATATACAGTGAGGAAAATAAGTATTTGAACACCCTGCTATTTTGCAAGTTCTACCACTTAGAAATCATGGAGGGGTCTGAAATTATCATTGTATGTGCATTTCCACTGTGACAGACATAATCTAAAAAAAAAATCCAGAAATTACAATGTATGATTTTTTTAACCATTTATTTGTATGATACAGCTGCAAATAAGTATTTGAACACCTGTCTATCAGCTACAATTCTGACTTTCAAAGACCTGTTAGTCTGCCTTCAAAATGTCCACCTCCACTCCATTTATTATCCTAGATTAGATGTACCTGTTTGAGGTCGTTAGCTGCATAAAGACACCTGTCCACCCCATACAATCAGTAAGAATCCAACTACTAACATGGCCAAGACCAAAGAGCTGTCCAAAGACACTAGAGACAAAATTGTACACCTCCACAAGGCTGGAAAGGGCTACGGGGACATGTCCAAGCAGCTTGGTGAAAAAAGGTCCACTGTTGGAGCAATCATTAGAAAATGGAAGAAGCTAAACATGACTGTCAATCTCCCTCGGACTGGGGCTCCATGCAAGATCTCATCGTGGGGTCTCAATGATCCTAAGAAAGGTGAGAAATCAGCCCAGAACTACACGCGAGGAGCTGGTCAATGACCTGAAAAGAGCTGGGACCACCGTTTCCAAGGTTACTGTTGGTAATACACTAAGACGTCATGGTTTGAAATGATGTATGGCACAGAAGGTTCCCCTGCTTAAACCAGCACATGTCAAGGCCCGTCTTAAGTTTGCCAATGACCATTTGGATGATCCAGAGGAGTCATGGGAGAAAGTCCTGTGGTCAGATGAGACCAAAATAGAACTTTTTGGTCATAATTCTACTAACCGTGTTTGGAGGAAGAAGAATAATGAGTACCATCCCAAGAACACCATCCCTACTGTGAAGCATGGGGGTGGAAGCATCATGCTTTGGGGGTGTTAATGCTCAGTTAGAGCATTGAAGATGGGTCGAGGCTGGGTCCTCCAACTTGACAATGATCCGAAGCACACAGCCAGGATAACCAAGGAGTGGCTCTGTAAGAAGCATATCAAGGTTCTGGCGTGGCCTAGCCAGTCTCCAGACCTAAACCCAATAGAGAATCTTTGGAGGGAGCTCAAACTCCGTGTTTCTCAGCTACAGCCAAGAAACCTGACTGATCTAGAGAAGATCTGTGTGGAGGAGTGGGCCAAAATCCCTTCTACAGTGTGTGCAAACCTGGTGAAAAACTACAGGAAACGTTTGACCTTTGTAATTGCAAACAAAAGCTGCTGTACCAAATATTGACATTGATTTTCTCAGGTGTTCAAATACTTATTTGCAGCTGTATCATACAAATAAATAGTTAAAAAATCATACATTGTGATTTCTGGATTTTTTTTTAGATTATGTCTCTCACAGTGGACATGCACCTATGATGACAATTTCAGACCCCTCCATGATTTCTAAGTGGGAGAACCTGCAAAATAGCAGGGTGTTCAAATACTTATTTTCTTCACTGTATATATACAAAACATTTAACCAATATTAAAAGAAACTCAAAGCACTAATGCCTGGAATTTTAAATGACCTGACATCGTCACCTGCTTGACCACCTCCCACAGCAATATGGTCATACTCACCATTTCCAAGTCTTTCCATTTCATCCCGCTGTCCAAGCTGCCCACATCCATTGAAACTGCCCACCTGCTGGTCCACCACGTCTTCCGCCTCCATGGTATCCCCCTGGATATCGTCAATTCAATTCAATTCAATTTTATTTATAGTATCAAATCATAACAACAGTTATCTGGAAACACTTTATAGATAGAGTAGGTCTAGAGCTAACTCTATAATTTACAAGGACCCAACAGGTCTAGTAGTTCCCTCTAAAGCAAGCAACATTGCAACAGTGGTGAGGAAAAAATCACTTTTAGGAAAAAAACTCGGACAGACGGCCGTTTGGGTTTGAAAAAGACTGGCAATAACAGTCACAGTAAAAGATAATGGAAAAGTAACTAGAAATAGTAGTTTGTAGTAGTTCATGGCATAGCAGGGCTCTGCACGGTATTACAAGGCACAGCAGAGCGTAGCAGGGCACCAAAAAGCGCAGCAGGGCATCCCAGGTCTTGTAGCAGGACCATAGCGACAGCTGCAAACATGATTTTGGAGCCTCCCTGATCCAAGAAAACATGCTGGGGGAAAAAGAACATAAGGACTCCAGGGAACGATTATGAAGAGAAGCAGAGAAGAGAAGGGGTGCCATGTTTGTTGGCCATACACCCTCCCTCGCCGGTCTAGGCGAACGCTGCAACTCCCTAACAATAAGCTAAATCAAAGAGGAGAGTTATAAGTTTAGTCTTAAATGTGATGACGGTGTCTGCGTAAACTTGCGTAAAGGAGGTCATACCAGACGTGAGATTCTTTCCCGGCCCACGAGAGAATCCAAATTCTATATTGATCCCCGAAGGAAAAAACTCTGGAAAAGAGGCTCCTTTGAGCCGGATTTGAACCAGCGACCTAAGGATTTCAGCATTATGCCACTACAGTCCTCTGCTCTACCAACTGAGCTATCAAAGGGAGCAAGTATGTATACAGGCACTTCCCATTCTTGTGAATGTGACAACAGGACCCCTGGAGGAAATTTCTTCAGTTTTTCAAAAACATTCACATGAATTCGCAGATCAGTTGATGAGCATCCCACTCTGAAAAGAGCTTTTAGACCTGGAACGAGCCATTTTTTATTTCCTGTGGAGGTCCAAGTGGGAACGAGTGAAAAGAAGAGAGATGAAGAGGGTAATTCACTGGCTACCTATGGATTTCTTTCTTGGAGCGGTTCAAAATTACATTGCACTATTTTGTCTAATTGCTTAGGGCATAATATTTCCAGAGACTTAATTTCTTTAGGGGGCCACTGGAATAATCCGGCTTGAAATAATGTTTTTGGGTTATACGTCGTCAAGCCACTGAAAAGCGGAAATTTTAGAAAATTAAGTTACTTTACACGTTAAACTGTTACATCTCCTCTGAATCACCATCTGCAAATTTTCAAGCCTCATTGGCATGCCGACCACCACCTACAGTAGGTAAATCGCTGGCTAGCTATGCATGAGTACCTCATACCTTTTACCAGGTTCAGGTGGTTAATAGTTATGGTCAAATGAAGGTACATTAAGCTTTCTGAACAAAGTTCTTCATTTTCTGAACACATTCACTCAGTAGTGTTTTATTACTGGTTGTGCATCTGTGATTGCCCTAGAGGTGCTCTCAGTCCAGCACCTCTCCCGCTCATCTTTGTTAGTTTTACACTGTCCAGCATAAATCGCTGACACCATACCTCACACTCATCCATGCATACACATTCACCACTGACTAAACTGACTACCACCATCATTGAATTATAATTTTTACACTTGTGAAAATTACTAATGACCTCCTAAATGCATCAGACAAAGGACTTATCTCTGTACTGGTGTTATTAGATCTTAGTGCTGCATTTGATACCATTAACCATCATATCTTATTACAGAGCTGACCCGGCTGAGCGCCGCTGCGTTGGAGTTTACCCCGGTGGACGAGAGGGTCGCCTCCCTACGCCTGCGGATGATGGGGGGAAAACTCTGACTGTTGTTTGTGCATATGCAACAAACAGGAGTTCGGAGTATTCGGCCTTCTTGGAGACCTCGAATGGAGTCCTGTATGGGGCTCCAGTAGGGGACTCCATAGTTCTGCTGGGGGACTTCAACGCAAACGTGGGCAATGATGGAGATACTTGGAGAGGCGTGATTGGGAGGAACGGCCTCCCTGATCTGAACCAGAGTGGTTGTTTGTTGTTGGACTTCTGTGCTAGTCATGGATTGTCCATAACAAACACCATGTTCGAACATAGGGATGCTCATAAGGCCAAAGATCAATGATCGATTTTATAATCGTCTCATCTGATCTGAGGCTGTATGTTTTGGACACTCGGGTGAAGAGAGGGGCAGAGCTGTCAACTGATCACCATCTGGTGGTGAGCTGGGTCAGGGGATGGGGGAGGACTCTGGACAGACCTGGTAAGCCCAAACGAGTAGTGCGGGTAAATTGGGAACGTCTGGAGGAGGCCCCTGTCCGACGGACATTCAACTCACACCTCCGGCGGAGCTTTTTGTGCATCCCTGTGGAAGCTGGGGGTATTGAACCTGAGTGGACAATGTTCAAAGTTTCCATTGCTGAAGCTGCGGCGGCAAGCTGTGGTCTTAGGTGCCTCAAGGGGCGGTAACCCACGAACACCCTGGTGGACACCGGTGGTCAGGGAAGCCGTCCGACTGAAGGAGTCCTTCCAAGATATGTTATCCCGGAGGACTCCGGAGGCAGTTGCAAGGTACCGATGGGCCCGAAGGGCTGCAGCCTCTGCCGTGACAGAGACAAAGCAGCGGGTGTGGGAGAAGTTCGGAGAAGACATGGAGAAGGACTTTCGGTCGGCACCAAGGTGCTTCTGGAAAACCAACACCTCAGGAGGGGGAAGCGAGGAATCATCCAAGCTGTTTACAGTAAGGATGGGACTTTGTTGACCTCAACTGGGGAGGTAATAGAGCGGTGGAAGGAGCACTTTGAGGAACTCCTAAATCCAGCTGGCACACCCTCTGTGGTAGAGGCAGAGCTGGAGGATGATGGGGGATTGTCGTCAATTTCCCTGGTGGAAGTCGCTGAGGTAGTCAAACAACTCCACAGCGGCAAAGCCCCAGGGATTGATGAGATCCGTCCAGAAATGATGAAAGCTCTGGGTGTGGACGGGATGTCTTGGTTGACACGCCTCTTCAACATTGCGTGGAAGACTGGGATGGTGCCTAGGGAGTGGCAGACCGGGGTGGTGGTTCCCCTCTTCAAAAACGGGGACCAGAGGGTGTGTGCCAATTACAGGGGTATCACACTTCTCAGCCTCCCTGGTAAAGTCTACTCCAAGGTGCTGGAAATGAGGGTTCGGCCGATAGTCAAACCTCGGATTGAAGAGGAACAATGCGGATTCCGTCCTGGCCGTGGAACAACGGATCAGATCTTCACTCTCGCAAGGATCTTGGAAGGGGCCTGGGAATATGCCCAACCAGTCTGCATGTGTTTTGTGGATCTGGAGAAGGCGTATGACCGGGTCCCCCGGGAGAAATTGTGGGAGGTGCTGCGGGAGTATGGGGTGAGGGGGTCCCTTCTCAGGGCCATCCAATCTCTGTATGCCCAAAGCGAGAGCTGTGTCCGGGTTCTCGGCAGTAAGTCGGACTCGTTCCAGGTGAGGGTTGGCCTCTGCCAGGGCTGCGCTTTGTCACCAATCCTGTTTGTAATATTTATGGACAGGATATCATTTATGGACAGGATCGAGGCGTAGTCGGGGCAGGGAAGGGTTGCAGTTCGGTGGGCTCGGGATCTCATCGCTGCTTTTTGTAGATGATGTGGTCCTGATGGCGTCATCGGTCTGTGACCTTCAGCACTCATTGGATCGGTTTGCAGCCGAGTGTGAAGCGGCTGGGATGAGGATCAGCACCTCTAAATCTGAGGCCATGGTTCTCAGCAGGAAACCGATGGAGTGCTTTCTTCAGGTAGGGAGTGAGTCCTTAACCCAAGTGAAGGAGTTTAAGTACCTTGGGGTCTTGTTCTCGAGTGAGGGAACCATGGAGCGTGAGATTGGTCGGAGAATTGGAGCGGCTGGTGCGGTATTACATTCTGTTTATCGCACCGTTGTGACAAAAAGGGAGCTGAGCCAGAAGGCAAAGCTCTCGATCTACCGGGCAATTTTCGTTCCTACCCTCCCCTATGGTCATGAAGGCTGGGTCATGACCGAAAGAACGAGATCCAGGGTACAAGCAGCTGAAATGGGTTTCCTCAGGAGGGTGGCTGGCGTCTCCCTTAGAGATAGGGTGAGAGGCTCAGTCATCCGAGAGGAGCTCAGAGTAGAGCCGCTGCTCCTTCGCGTCGAAAGGAGCCAGTTGAGGTGGTTCGGGCATCTGGTAAGGATGCCTCCTGGGCGCCTCCCTAGAGAGGTGTTCCAGGCGCGTCCAGCTGGGAGGAGGCCTCGGGGAAGACCCAGGACTAGGTGGAGAGATTATATCTCCAACCTGGAATGGGAACGCCTCAAGATCCCCCAGTCGGAGCTGGTTGATGTGGCTCGGGAAAGGGAAATTTGGGGTTCCCTACTGGAGCTGCTGCCCCCGCGACCCGACTCCGGATAAGCGGATGAAGATGGATGGAGCCGGATGAAATTAATCAGTTAGCTAAACTTCAAATGTGCCTTCAGGAGATTAAAACCTGGATGAGCTGTAATTTTCTAATGTTAAACTCAGATAAAACTGAAGTTATTGGTCTGGGACCCAAGCACCTCCGTGACGCATTATCCAAAGAGATAGTTACTCTGGATGGCATCACCCTGGCCTCCAGCACCACTGTGAAGAATCTTGGAGTTATCTTTGATCAGGACATAACCTTTAATTCTCACATAAAGCAAATTTCAAGGATCGCCTTTTTTCACCTACGTAATATTGCAAAAATCAGGAATATCCTGTCTAAACATGATGCAGAAAAACTAGTCCATGCATTTGTTACTTCTAGGCTGGATTACTGCAATTCTTTATTATCAGGGTGCTCAAAAAAGTCCATAAAGACTCTTCAGCTGATCCAGAATGCTGCAGCACGTGTTCTGACATGAACCAGGAAAAGAGATCACATCTCTCCTGTTTTAGCTTCTCTGCATTGGCTTCCTGTAAAATCCAGAATAGAATTTAAAATCCTTCTTCTCACCTACAAAGCTCTTCATGGTCAGGCACCATCTTATCTTAAAGAGCTCATAGTACCTTACAACCCTACAAGGGCACTACGCTCCCAGAATGCAGGATTCCAGGTTCCTAGAGTCTCTAAAAGTAGAACGGGAGCCAGAGCGTTCAGCTATCAGGCTCCTCTCCTGTGGAACCAAGTTCCAGTTTGGGTTCAGGAGGCAGACACCGTCTCCACATTTAAGAATAGGCTTAAGACTTTCCTCTTTGATAAAGCTTATAGTTAGGGCATAGAATTAAATATTGTTAGGGAGTGAGGAGTTACAGCGTCCGCCTAACCCAGCCCACCTGCTTCTCGTCATAGTTGTCAGATCTATCTATCATATAATCAAGAATATAATAAAACTAAAGGGAGACTTGGCATACAGCCCGATCCGGTTGGGGAGAGTTCTAGCCTGACCAGGCCCCTCTCTTTACCCTGTCTCCCTTGGTTATGCTTTGATAAAGCTTATAGTCAGGGCATAGAATTGAACATTGTTAGGGAGTGAGGAGTCGCAGCGTCTGCCTAACCCGGCCCACCTGTTTCACGTCATAGTTGTCAGATCTATCAAGAATATAATAAAACTAAAGGGAGACTTGGCATACAGCCCGATCCGGTTGGGGAGAGTTCTAGCCTGACCAGGCCCCTCTCTTTACCCTGTCTCTCTTGGTTATTCTTTGATAAAGCTTATAGTTAGCGCATAGAATTGAATATTGTTAGGGAGTGAGGAGTCGCAGCGTCCGCCTAACCCGGCCCACCTGCTTCTCGTCATAGTTGTCAGATTTATCTATCATATAATCAAGAATATAATAAAACTAAAGGGAGACTTGGCATACAGCCCGATCCGGTTGGGGAGAGTTCTAGCCTGACCAGGCTCCTCTCTTTACCCTGTCTCTCTTGGTTATGCTTTGATAAAACTTATAGCTAGGGCATAGAATTGAATATTGTTATCTTCCTATTTTGTGTGCATCCATGTCCCAGAAATGCTTGTTACTAACCTATCTCTGGGGAGTCATTCCCCGGAGTCCTTTTGTTCTTTTTTTCCCAGCATGTTTCCTCGGATCAGGGAGGCTCCAAAATCACGGTTGCAGCTGTCGCCGTGGTCCCGCTACACGTTCCCTTCCCTGTCACGATCTGCGGTGCCCAGCTACGTCCTGCTGTGCCTTGTAATGCTGCACAGTGCCCTGCTATGCCATGAACTACTACAAAGAACTACTACAAACTACTATTTTTTTGGGACTGTTATTGCCACTCTTCATTCTATCCCCAACCGGTCGTCAGACACCGCCTACCAAGAGCCTGGGTCTGTCCGAGGTTTCTTCCCAAAGGGGAGTTTTTCCTTGTCACTGTCACACTGTTGCTTGCTCTGGAGGAAACTGCTAGAACTGTTGGGTCCTTGTAAAGTGTCTTGAGATAACTTGTTATGAATTGATACTATAAATAAAATTGAATTGAAATTAATTATTCACTGGGGGTTTGAAGGTTTGAGGCTTCTCTCCAGTTCCAGGTGCTGACTGCCATGTGGGGTGGTTTTCAATGTACAGGACTTCGTTGTATGGCAAGAAGGCCGGAGACTGAAAACTGAGCTGTGAATGGCATTGCAAATACTCTTCTGTGCGCTGTCTAATCAGGTGTGGCGGGACAGCACTTCTCAAACTTTGATGGTCTTCATTTTCTATAGCGCGCAGCTGCTTCTAAAACTTCAGCTTTTACCCTCGCCGCCTCTGCTTCCTTCTCCATTTCCAATGCTTCCAAATCTGCTTCTAATGCAGCCTTTTTTTAAATCTAGCTCCGCTCTCTCCTTTTTCATCTCCAGCTGTTTTTTGCATAGGCTACCTTGGTACGCACTGCTTCAGCTGAGGCTCTAGCTCTGGCGGCAGCCTCCATGACAGACTTGGAAGATGACGAGTGCTTGGAGCTAGCATAGCGTCGAGATGTTTTAGAAGTCTGGTGACGTGAATTTGCTTCAGACTTCATCTCTTCATTTCTAACACTGATATCGCAATTGGTGTCCATACTTGAGTCTTTGTAGTCTTCTTGCACCCACTGCTAGTATGGCTTTTTCACTGTACTGTTCTCCCTATGTGTTATGCACTTCCAGTACGTTGACACAGTTTAGCAGCAAGCCAAACTCGAATTCACAAGCCAGGACAACGAGCGCCTTGCTCCTTTATAATCTTCAGGCAGGTGAAATTGACGAGGGAAAACTAAACAGAAAGAAAAAGACAGAAACTTAGCCTCTTGTACAGCAAATAGCTATAGCATACTAAGCTCTTCAACAAAGATCTTTAACTATACAATACATGAACAACGTGCTAACTACCCATTCACACACATAGCGCTAGCATAAACATCAGAGTAACGCTATTAGCGTAACATACATTCACACACATAGCGCTAGCATAAACTCCAAGATAGCATCGCTAGCAGAGAAGCGCGACAAACATCGTGCATTGAATGATGAATGAATTAACAAGGTTTACTAACTTTACAGCTACAGGAATAATGCAAGTAGTAACAACAGAAATAAATACTAAACTTACAGCCAATGCTTTCGTGGGAAAACTCAATAAAGAGTCCAACTTGAGTACCATATTTTCTATTACCATCTATTCTATTACTATTTAAAACACGTAGTGTGTCATGTTTTTCAAAATAAAGGTCGCTACAAACTATTCCTGTGTACTTTACTACATAAAATATAACATAACACATGTTATTAACTTACATAGAACACTTTAGAATAAAAAATATTCTTAACAACTGAGGGCAGAACAGTAAGAACCTTCTTCATCACAAACCTGATGGTGCAGTACTTGATCCACATGGATCCACTTGCTGTCCCTCTGGCTGTTCCTCTGTCTTTCCCATTTATGTTTTCTTCCTCCTCACTCTCTTCTTGATCTTCCTCACCATCTGGACTATCCATCTCTGTGTCAGAGCCCTCACTTTCATCACATGCCCACTCTCCAAACTTCCCCAACTCCTCTGGATCTCCCTCTTCCTGCTCTTCAGTCCCTTGATTTTTTTTCACTGCTGTTTTTCTCACTTTTTGTCATGATAAATATTAGAAGAAGATAAAACGTAGGGATATGCATTACATTTTCCTCCCTACTCAACACGGGTATACAGCCTGTCAATTACTTTACACAAATGTATGTTATCACAATGCAACAGCAAAGACGGATGAAGCTTCGTGTTAACATCACAACATTGTGTAGACCCAGCAAGGATTCTGACATTTGCATATTGGCCAGACATTTACTAACGTGATTTCATTCTCTGTGTGAGGAGCAACAGGAACACGGTTATGCGCAAGAACAACAAGTCTCTTACGAGAAAAAATGATTTTGCTTACCTCAGACTCTGGCAACAGGAGAAATTGGAGCTTCTCTCTCCAGCAGTAGTGTCTCATTCACCAAAGAGCAGCACCACCTGTGGGCATGGTTTGCATGCCGTTGTCCACAGGTCTGCGGCAGCGCTGCACTCCCAGAGAAAATGCCTCACCGACTCGGGCTCGTCACATCCAGGTCGGGGGCAGGATGAGTGTGCTGACATGTGCATAACTGACCTGACCGGGAGGATGATGATCATGAGCCACCATCCATGACAAGTCCCAGAGTCTGTTTGGGAGAGCCGAATGATTCATGTTGCACCAAATAGTTTAGGGCTTGCCAAAAGCCAGCCCCCGCACTGGACTCACTGAATCCCGCTCCTGCACAACTCAAATGAGAGAGTGACAATTTGTTAAAACATACTCTTCTTCTTGCTCAAAGTGAAAATGTTTTATAAAGGTCTGGATAGCAGCATAGGTTGGTGGAAGGATTAAAGATCCAAGTACTTTAAGATCAAAGGGTAAGATCTTCAATCTTCTGAGGTATGATCCCATACAGAACCGTGCCATAGCTGCAGTCTTAGGATTTCTGGATGGGGCCGTGGCTGCTGTTATGTGTATAGCTGTAAATCTGCTCCCTAAAAACTATAACAGGCCCGGCACTCCTTTCCCTCCTTTCTCCTTTGGCTTCTTCGTCACTCTTCTTTGCACTCGTTCTTACTTGGACCTCCACAGGAAATAAAAGATGGCTTGTTCCAGGTCTAAAATCTCTTTTCTGGATGGGACAAAAACAGAGCTAATGACTAAAAGCAAAGGTAAGCAAAAACAAGTACAAAAGGCTTGGCCAAACAGCAAAGCTCACCAAAAATAGTTTCAACTCATCAGCGTTCCCCTCCAAGGAAGTCTTTGGTAAAAGGCGAAAGACTTGTGCATTATGAAGAGAAACCAGAGTGAGTACAGCCGTCTGCTCGAGAGCAGCCAAACACCCTGGTCAACCCAGTCCAAACCATCGCGGTAAGCCTCACTGGGTGTCCAAACTAAAATGATAAGAGGCGACTTGGTAGACTCCTTACTGATGTTTATATCTGTACTCACAATGCCCTTTTTTGAAACACCAGTCTATCACAAGTGTTACATGTGAATAATCAATGTGTGAGTAATCAGGAAGCTCACATAAAAGATAGTGGCAAGGTCTACGTAAGCTGTTGGAGCCTTGGTTTCCACCTTCCGTCAAAATGTGAATCACAGATTTTCCAGTCCCTGAACATGAACAGCAGAGCAGAGTTCTCTGCTAATTCCTATGCTTTGTATCAGCATTAAGTCTGTTGATATTTAACAACGTATCTGTTGCTGCAAGTGTCTGAAGTGAAATGAGAGAGAAGAGGAAAGGTTAATCAAAAAGCTATCAGTGAGTTACAGAGGAATCAGAAGGAAAGGAAACAGTGAAGACTGTGTGTTTGGATGGAATGATCATTCCTGGAGACTGTTCTGCTCTGATGAACATGGACTCTGTCTGGCACAATGACAGAGAAACAGTCCTCACTTCCTGCTCTGTCTCTAACAGAGTAGTAGTGTATGTGGACGTTCCTGCTGGCTCTCTGTCCTTCTACACAGTCTCCTCTGACTCACTGATCCACTTCCACACCTTCAACACCGCATTCACTCAGCCTCTCTATCCTGGGTTTGGGTTCTGGTCTGCTGGTTCCTCAGTGTCTCTGTGTTCTCTGCAGGACTGAGAGTCTCTCCTGAACAGCAACACTGACTGAAGATCAGCTGCTGAAATCAAAGTTCAGTCTGTTCACCATCACACACACTCTGCACTGTGAAGCAGATCTGAAACTCAAACACAAAAACATTCATCTGATTTCATCTCTGATAATCAACATTTGAACTGTTTGACTAAAGAACTTCATGATATGTTACATCTAAAAATAATCAACTGTTATTGGTCTCTATTATGTCCTTTATATTTTAAATCATATTGTATTATTATATATAGCAATAAAACCTGCAGACCCCAACCGCAGCACAGATGCATTAACTGCAGGCACGGCATCCCAGTGGGAATACACAACTATTGTTATACAGAGATCATTACAAAGACAGTTTGGACAATAACTTACAGATTTTGCTACAGTTATCCCACTCAGATTGGCAAAGAAACTTTGCTATCGCAGCCGCCTGGGCTCGCAACCATTATGGCAGGAAACTGACCCAGCAAACACTAGACTCTGTTTATGCTAAGATAGCGGAGGCCACCCCATCCCACTCACGGCCCCCAACGCACTCGGTGGCACAGACACAGACATCTTCAGACATCAACACCAACGGACTTGTCTCAGCCGCACCAGAACCAGGGCGGACTACACAGGCGCCACCATCACAACAGTCACCGCCACATCCACCTCTCCATCCTCCTCCTCCCCTTTCATCTCCATCCAGGTCTGCACAGGTGCAACACAGAAACACCAGGGACAGCAGCCCGGAGATCACAATACTTTCAGAGGAGACAATGCAGGGACCTACAGGACCTCCAGCGCAACAGCCACAACTGCAGCCAAGAATCACAAGGGGACAGAACACAGAGTGGAACCCTCCTCAGACTCTGGTTGAGATCCACCCAGCCCCCCGAGACCTGCCAGTGCACACTCTGCCATTGATAGAGGAGATCCAGCAGAAACAGCAGGAGGAGACTGACCTCACCGTTTCACCACTTCCACCCCCCGTCTCACCCAATCTCCCTGCTCCCTCCTCCCCTCCTCCCCCTTCCCCCCTCTTCCCCACCCCATACCTGTCTACCTTCCCTCTTTCCTTCCTTTTTTCATCCAGGTCACTCTCCAGTCCTGCTCACACCCAAACCGAGGAGGCCAGCTCGCAGACATCCCTTTCAGCGCCCGGCCACCCACCCGCCCTCTTTCCAGGGGCACAAGTCCACAGAGGTCACGTCTGAACCAACCTGTTTACCTGGCCGAGCATCCTTTTTCACAGAAGTCGCTTCTGGCCCGGTATCCTTTTACCCAGGATTCTCTTCTTCAGGTAATAGTATCATACAGGGGATGGTGGAACAATTCAGACTGACACCCTTTCCAGCAACCCCAGTGCAGAGCAGACTGTCCTTCACTCCTGTTGCACCACCTGTAACAGAATTTAGGCCCTTCAGACACACACCAACAAACAAAAAAATGACAGCCTGGTCATTAGTGGCTAAAAAGAAATGGCTGATCATGGGGGACTCTTACGTGGCCAGATTTCCACCCTTCAAGGAGCCCCATGTGCAAATTCACAGTTTCCCTGGTGCCACCTTTAAACACGCAGAGGCACTTTTGGCCAAGACCCCAGTCTCAGAGACTGTTGAAAAACTAGTCCTCTCTTTTGGCATTAATAACAGGGTTCAAAACCCGGACAAAGTAGCCATCCCGCAACTCAAAAGAGCGGTTAGAATGGCCCAAGTTGCTTTCCCTAAAGCCCAGATCTTGATCCCAATTATAAACTTTTCCAGGGCTCTGCCACACCAGCAGCAGGAGAACCTTAGAGTCCTCAATGACTACACAGTCACACACTTTGACCACATCCCTCAGCTCTCCAGGAACACCTTCTCCACGGAGAAGGATTTCATCCATTGGTCTTGACAGGCAGCTGGTCACATGCTGACTCACTGGTTCACTCATTTAAATGCATAATCCCCGTAAGGACTTTAGAGACAACAGGGTTAAAAACTGTTATTAACCTTTCTCAATTTTTTCAGTTAACTGCAGCACAGACGCTGCTATTGAATAAGGGTCTTACCTTCATCCCCTCTGTTTCCAAGTGTACTCACAAGTCCTCCAAGGATCAATCAAGGTCAGATTTGCAGCAGTATCACAGGAGACTGAAATTAGCAACATATTATGAAGGTAAACCAGATGCGACACATCTACCATTTACTCCCAGATCCACTTGGCTTCCCTCCTCTTCACAGCTTCCCCCTAAAGTTGGGGAATTAATTCAATTGGACCTAGAAACTTTTAGATCACACAACAAAGTGGGCTGGACTAAGCCTAACTTAAGCAGGTTTGAAACAGAAGCTCTCAAACAACTAAAGAATAATTACAAAATAGTAATTAAGCCAGCAGACAAGGGAAGCTCAGTGGTTCTTACGGATAGAAATTATTACATTTGGGAAGGCTACAGACAATTATATGACAACAACTATTATGTCAAACTTAATAAGCCTATATATAAGGACACCATACCTGTAATAGAAAAAATAGTCACATCATTATACAATAAAAAAATCATTAACAATAAACAGAAAACTTACCTCCTGGGGAATAAAGAACCATGCATTCGCAGATTCTACATGATGCCAAAAAATCATAAGAAATGAGACACCTGGAGCATCCCTTTCCGGGTTCCTCCAGGTCGTCCCATTGTATTGGACTGCAACAGTGAGACATATTATACAGCTGAATTTATTGATTATTATTTGAACCCTCTCTCAAAATTACAGGACAGTTATATTAAAGACACATTTGATTTTTGGATTTAAACGTATAAAAGTACCTCACTCAGCGTTCCTTTTCTCTATGGATGTCACTAGTCTGTATACTAATATTAACTCAACAGAAGGCCTTTTGGCTGTGAAAAACATGTTTCAGAAATATCCAAACAGCAAGAGACCTGACAAAGAACTTTTACAATTATTGGAAATAAATTTCAACAAAAATGACTTTGAATTTGACAACCAGTATTTTTTGCAGACTAGAGGCACAGCTATGGGTAAGAAATTTGCACCGGCCTATGCTGACATTTTTATGGCACAATGGGAACTGGGAGCCCTTAATTCCTGCCATAAAAAACATTACATTATTACAGGTACCTTGATGACATTTGGGGCATTTGGCCTTACTCAAGGGAGGAGTTCCAACAATTTTTAAACACTGTGAACTGTCACAATCAGTCCATCAAACTCACGGCTACACTGGATTTAAACTCCATTGATTTTTTAGACACCACTACTTTTAAGGGGCCTAATTTCTCAGAGAAACTAAGATTGGAGGTTAAAGTATTTTTTAAAGAAACAGACAGACAGGCTCTGTTATTTAAAACAAGCCACCACCCCAAACACACATTCACTGGTCTTGTCAAATCCCAATTATTAAGATTCAGCAGAATCTGTACCAGAAATGAAGATTTCAAAAAAACAGTCAAGGTGTTGTTTTCCTCATTGACCAGTAGGGGGTACTCTTACACCATTCTTCGCAAGGCTCTTACAACTTTCACTCAAACCAAACCAATTTGCCTAGACCCAATCCTGCCCATCATTACCACTTTTTCAACATCCAATCTTAGTTTTGTTAAGAAGCTTAAAAATAATTTTTCTTCCTCAGGAGGTAACACAATTTTTCTGAAAGAACACAAACTTATAGCTGCATTTATGGAAAATCCTAACCTGGGTGATATGCTTGTTAAAGCCAAATTAAAGCCGTTAACCACACCCAGGACCAAAATCCAGGCAGAATATTTTAGACATTACAAATTTGTTCAGAACCAGACTAATAAGGAGGTCTATGAAACACAGAGAAACACAGATGTGAGGAGGAAAAACTGCATTTATTTGATCAGGTGTAAACAATGCTCAATACAATATGTGGGAGAAACGGGCAACACAGTGTTGACCAGGTTTACAACACATAGATACAACATCAATAATCAGAAAAATGTACATATCCTGTTGGTGAAACATTTTGTTGAGCATGGTTGGTCCAATCTAAGAGCCACTGTTTTAGAATCTAACCCAAATTGGCCCATTAAGCAGAGGAGGAAAGCAGAAAGAGTGTGGATCAACAAATTGAGCACCTTGACTCCTGGAGGGCTCAATGAGAGGTGATTTTATGAGGGAAGATACAATATTCATTATTTTGGCTTCTAGTCCTTCCACCCCCTTACTCCTGACACCTACTCCTATCCCAACCCTTATCTCTGACCCTTAACCCAACCCTCAGCCCCCACTCCTGACCCCAACCCTATCCTATCCCCCACCCCCCACCCCTGACCCCAACCCTATCCTACCCCCTACTCCTAAACCCAACCAGGCCACACTTAAGACCCACTTTGGTCTACAAATATATTTTGAGGAGTGGAGAGATTGGACCAACACATTTTATATTTTATATGTATATTCCTGGGGCTCTCAATGTCAGGGGAGATTATCGGATCACAGCTAACATCCATGGTTAGTGCTTTTCAAATTCTGGAACCTACGGTGCCAGAATTTTCTTTCTTCTCTAAACCTAACCCGCCCGTACCTGGATGGAGGCTTTCCGTTTTTCTCTTCCTCTCAGACAGACCCCAGTGACACATCTCTTTTTAAAAAACAGAAAAAAGTTGTTTTTAACATTGAGGTTCATTTTGTGGGGTTCACTACAAGGATTTGTGGACTGAGGGAAGGTGTGCACTCTGTATACCCCCCTCTTTTCACACAAAGTTACTCTAGAAACAATATATTTAATGTACAGAAGTGAATTTGTGGTTACAAAATGAGAGAGCAACATTTCTGCTGGTACTTATTACAATTTATATTTTAAAGAATTGTAATATATTTTATAGAATTGTAATATATTTAAAATGTGGAAAACAAATGTTTCTATAAACAATCATCATATTGTCTAATGTTTCTAAATGCTTTTAATAAAATATATACGTTTCATAATTTTTCTTATTTGATCATATCATGATTTCATTCATCAGTTGTCTCTCTTTACTGAGATTGATACAACACCCCCCCCCCTCCTCCAATAATAAAAAACTTTGTAACTCAGTGCAGCCTACTCCAAATACCTATTATATTTCCTTTACATACATGGAGACATTTGCACCATAAATTAATGCAGAAAAGACCCAAATTGTTGCAGAAAAATTAACCAGGATGCAGAAAATGAAGTGTGTCGCCCCCCCTTGTTGAACCCAAGTCCCCCCCCCCCGCCTGAGGTGGATCGCCTCATGTTATTTTCCTTCACAAAGTCATAATTAAAGTCAGAAAGTCAAAGGGATAACTACTAGGGGTGGCAGTAGCTCAGTCCGTAGGGAGTTGGGTTGGCAGATTTATTCATCTGACTTGTAGAATAACGTCAATGATCGACTTGTTTTAAATATCGGGGAATGTGGAACAACTTAATGCAAAATGAGTACAATAAAACAAGGCCACATGCTGATTATTTGATGGATGTATTCTTCCTGTTGTGTCTGTGTTTCAACTCCTAAATAAAAGGTAAAGTTTCCGTCCATTAAAGGTTCTGTTGTTGTCTCTTACAGACTCAGATTATTATTATAAGTGTCTGACAACATTATGGGATGGATCCCTAAAGAGATAGACCTTTAGTTAAAGAGTAAGATCCTTTTAGTTTAACATGAAACAGCCCCGACATCACCATCACCAAACCCACCAGACTCCATATAAATAATCACTACTTTTAGCATGTATAGAGCAGCATTTCTCCACCAGACTCCATGTAAATAATCACTACTTTTAGTGTGTATAGAGCAGCATATCTCCACCAGACTCCATGTAAATAATCACTACTTTTAGCATGTATAGAGCAGCATATCTCCACCAGACTCCATGTAAATAATCACTACTTTTAGCGTGTATAGAACAGCATATCTCCACCAGACTCCATGTAAATAATCACTACTTTTAGCGTGTATAGAGCAGCATATCTCCACCTGACTCCATGTAAATAATCACTACTTTTAGCGTGTATAGAGCAGCATATCTCCACCAGACTCCATATAAATAATCACTACTTTTAGCGTGTATAGAACAGCATATCTCCACCAGACTCCATGTAAATAATCACTACTTTTAGCGTGTATAGAGCAGCATATCTCCACCAGACTCCATGTAAATAATAACTACTTTTAGCGTGTATAGAGCAGCATATCGCCACAGTTTGAATGTGTGATACACTCTTAAGGGGTATCATAATAACCAGCGTAGCGTTTAGTACGAATTTCAAAATTTATTGGTAAGCAATATTAACGTAAAGGGGAAACAAAGAAAGCGGAACCAATGTGCGGGTATCGGTACACCACGGTGCCCAGGTGACGGACACTTTCCTCCTCTTTGGAGACGAGGATGGCGGTTTGTTTTCTCACTCACTGATGCCGTAATATTGCTTTCCAGGTTGGTACTCGGTAAAAGTGAGAAACGACGGTTTCCTTCTGACGTGTGCATGGTGTACTGAAGCTGTGGTGGGTTAGTTATGGAATTTATGATGTGTAAAGGCGAGCTAAAGAGCCGCATTTGGAACCGCGGGAAACGGGTTTCGTAAACAATAGAGCTAGCGGCTAGCTAAAAGGTGTGTATTGGGGTGGTATCATAGACAGTTAAAGAAATGGACCAACAGGTCCCGTTGCTCTGGACGGATGTGAACCGTGATGACAGCTAGTTAACATTAACATAGACACAGGCTAATTACTGATAACTAACATGCTATTTAACATTAACATAGACATAGGCTAATTACTGATAACTAACATGCTAGTTAACATAAGGTGACCAGATGTCTCAGACAAAATCCGGGGACAGTTTCAGCTCAGAAGCGTAAGTACCTCCAAAACACGTCATGTTTTTAATTTTTGTAAAACTTAAAACGGGGACACTAGACCTAGAGCTGAGTATCGGATACAATATAAACTATTGAGGAAAGATTTTCCTTTGACATTGATGCAGTATGAAACGAGATCGCTGCAGTCGTCAGCAGAGAAACAAGCTACAATGGAAGTTAATGGGATAATTGTCCAGCTTGTATTTACGTTCATAAAGTGCTCGTTTTGCTGCTGACAGATTCAGATTAATATTCTAAGTGTCTGATAACATTATGGAAAGGATTTCTAAGGAGGCCGACCTTTCTGTTAAAGATTAAGATCCTTTTTTAAAACACCAGATTCCATGTAAATAATCACTACTTTTACCGTGTATAGAGCAGCATATCTCCTCCAGACTCCATGTAAATAATCAGTGATTTTAGCGTGTATATAGCAGTATATCTCCACCAGACTCCATGTTAATAATCACTACTTTTAGCGTGTATATAGCAGTATATCTCCACCAGACTCCATGTTAATAATCACTACTTTTAGCGTGTATATAGCAGCATATCTCCACCAGACTCCATGTAAATAATCACTACTTTTAGCGTGTATAGAGCAGCATATCTCCACCAGACTCCATGTAAATAATCACTACTTTTAGCGTGTATAGAGCAGCATATCTCCACCAGACTCCATGTAAATAATCAGTGATTTTAGCATGGTAAAATACGGCTTTCTAAAACAGCTCTGAGCAGCGCTGCTCGATCGGCTCCGTTTGGTCAGAGTTTTCTTTCTGTCATTACAATTTTGGGTCGGTCAGTCACAGTGAAAACCGGGGACATTTCCGGGGACAGATCCAGCCGGGGACAGGTCACCAAAATCGGGGACTGTCCCCGGAAACCGGGGACGTCTGGTCACCCTAAGTTAACATTAACATAGACACAGGCTAATTACTGATAACTAACATGCTATTTAACATTAACATAGGCACAGGCTAATTACTGCTAACTAACATGCTAGTTAACATTAACATAGACACAGGCTAATTACTGCTAACTAACATGCTAGTTAACATTAACATAGACACAGGCTAATTTCTGCTAACTAACATGCTAGTTAGCATAGGGTTGTATGTGTGATTCTGGGTGCTGGTGCTTTCATTCCCTGGTAATGAGTTATTTTGTGGTTTTTAAGGTATCCTGACAGGATTGTTGATGTTAAAATGTTGTTTTACTCTTAAAGGAGAGTTCCTCCTAAAAGTTCTTCAGAGTATTAGAAAAGGAATGTATTATAAGTTGAACTATTATCCCTAGGTGTATGATGGTTCATGTTTTGACTCAAAGTCGTTTGAATATTTATTTACAGCCAAAGAGGGTTTATGATTTCCATGATGACATTAGTATAATGGTGGAGTTTTGGAGGTAGAAAGAAGAGATATATATTATTATTTAAACGGTACAGTAAGGGTGATATTTATTTTGGTAAGGACAAGACTATTATTTGTTAATTCCATCAGGTGGAAGCATGGGCCGTTATGGTCTACGGGTGGAAAGCACTAATTGCTAATGGGGGTGTTTACAGAGCATTCCTATCCTGTTTTCACCTTTCTGCATTAGGTTGCCCTGTCTGTTTGGAGTAGGCTGTATGAACATATCAGAGTTGGCATATTTCATAGTATAATAATCGTTTTATAACTACCGGCGCACCCACACACAACGACGGTAGCGTTCCCCAGACACACCCACACCATGCTGGATGTTAAGCCTCTATTATCCAAACGCTAAAATAATATCACGGAAGGAATTGTCGACTTTATGTCTCAGGATATGAGGCTGATGCAGCGCTGTCAGAGCCGACAGACGCGTCATTTCAGTGCAAAATAATTAGGTCCAAAACTATTTAATATACTGTAAATAGCCTACAAGGACTGCACCCAGTCGATTTTTAGTCGAAATTTTCACGACTTTAGTCGACCAAGATTTTCTTTGGTTGATTACAGCCCTAATGTTTTCACTGGGGGAATGTTGTTGTTGAGGACTGTTTTATGCTTTTGTGTTTCGGAGAATTTGTAATAAACAGACGGAGACGAGGACGGCGGTTCGTTCTCTCACTCACTGACTCTGTGATTCTTCTTTCCAGGGTTTTCGCCTATGAGAGTTAAGTAGTGAACCCCAATCAAGAAAAATCATTTGTTACCCCAATTACTCAATTTGAAACCACCCCCTTGGGGCAGACGTCAAGCTGGCGACCGGAGCAGGAAAGAAGGAGGAAGAGGAGGAGCCTGCAGCAGTGAAGGAGGAAGAGGAGGAGGAGGAGGAACCTGCAGCAGTGAAGGAGGAGGAGGAGGAGGAGGAGGAAGAGGAGCAGCCTGCAGCAGTAAAGGAGGAAGAGCCTGCAGCAGTAAAGGAGGAAGAGGAGGAGTCTGCAGCAGTGAAAGAGGAAGAGGAGGAGTATGTGGTGGAGAAGGTTTTGGACCGCAGAGTGGTGAAGGGAAGAGTAGAGTTTCTGCTGAAATGGAAGGGGTTCTCAGAGTAAGTATGAGTCTAGAATATTAATAATTGGTTTTCTTGGTCCTATATATATATATATATATATATATATATATATATATATATATATACACACACACACACACACACTTTCAACAGCATAATTTTCGGCATTCTCAAAGTTGAAGGTTTGGTATTTTGACACTAAGGTGCAGACCCACAAATAACCTTACAACATGGCAACAGATAAAAGGAATAATCCAAATTAGCAGCTATAGTGAGAATGTATTTCCTAAAAAACAAAGTGTGAGGAGATGTTCTTCTGTCTGCACTCACCTTTCCAGTGAGGATAACACATGGGAGCCGCAAGACAACCTGGACCTGGACCTTATCACAGAGTACCTGCAGAAACACGAGGAGGAAGAGGAGGAGGAGGAGGTCAATAGGAAAGGTGTCAGTGAGGCCTCGGGAGACTCAGAGGAGCGAGGGAGCAAGAGGAAGAAGGAGGAGGTGAGTGAAGTAAAGAGGTTACTCCAGACTGAAGAGACTTAGGAATCTAATCTCAATATTAATGAATGCACACAGACGCTTTCACAAAGAGAGAGAATCGCACATAGAGAGAGAGAGATTATTGCTAAATATATGTAGATAGTGCAACAATATTATTATGCAAGGTTAAAACTCATAAGTGCTGCTAAAAAGAAATGTTTTTAGTCCTTTTTTAAAGGTCTCCATAGTCTGTGGTTTCTTTAAGCACGTTAAGAGGCTAAAAACACGTTAATAACTTGCCCTAGCAGGAGGATAACTCGGTGTAGGCAGCAACGGTTGGTTTCATTTGTCTCGCTACTGACAGAACTACACCTTTTTAAAAATAAAACACAGCTACGTGTTGAAATTGACCGGAGTTTTGCCAACCCAGTCCCGTTGCCGGGACCAAAACAGGGACGCTACATAAAAGGTCGTTATAACTTGCATTAAATCTTCAAATATACGCACATGCGTCACATCGCCTGAAAGCTTAGACTCTCAGGATTCGGATAAGACCACTTTTAAAACATACCATGATATAAAATAATTTCAATCAATTTGTCATAACACTGAAAAGAACAGCAGCAATCAAAGTGTGCTAACTTACCTTCACATTATTCCCTTTATCCAGTTCGGCAAAATTGTCCCAAAAATCTTTTTTTCATGAGTCGCCAAGGAAAAGTAATATCCAAGCCATTTTGTCCAAATCTAGCTGTTTGTCTCACAATCTTGAAGTTTCTGACCAAATCACAACATAAACACGGTAAAAAGTAGTTCACCTCCGCACATATTTTCCAACCTCCATCCTCAGGCGAGAAGCCTAACTCTAAATTTGGGTGTCAATGTTGTTCTGCAAAGTCTTACGAATCAAACAAGACCTCACGAGCCAATCTGTTCCCTGGATGCAGAGATGGACAGCTTGGAAGCCAATGATGTCTGGGCATTCGATTTGGACCACCCTCGTTTCAATCGACAGTTATTTCAACCAGTAGCAATGTCATGTTACAAGACCCTCTTAGCTCTTTAGCCTATGAAGAGACGAATCCAACGATATGATAATATTCCATTGGAGTAGGGCGTGACCTAGTATAGCCGTGCGTAATGGCTATAAAGTCTGTGTGTAAACCGTGCGCTCTCGCAGACATCCATTGTAGAGCATTGGTGCGCCTATTGTTTGTAAACAGAGTGACTTTTTATTGATTTGTTTACTAGCTGGAAACATTATTATACACTTGTAAAGATGTTTGGAGGAAAAAAGTGGTTTACGGCGGAGGAGGCAGCTGCTATTTTGGTCGAAAGACCAAATGAAGAAGTCATTTCCTCTTCTGAAAGTCAAGTTTCCTTGGACTCTGAAATGGAAAAGGATTTTCTGGACAGAAGGGACCCTGATCTTGAATTGTAAGTTTGTTTATACATAACATATTGATTACTTTATCAGAAAGTATTTATTACATACATTATTACATAATTATACATTACATACGTTATGACATTATTATTATTATTTGAGTAGTTATTGTGTGAAAACAGGTTTCGGTCGGAGTTTGTAAGCAAGGGGGAGGGGTGCTGCTGTGTGTTTGTGTCTGCGTTTGTGTCTGTGCGTTTGTGTGCTTGTGGTTGGGCATGTATGTGTGGGAAATTGTAGATATGATAGAATAAATTGCATCTTGAATTTTCTCTCACAGTTGCCAATACAGAAACTTTGTTTGCTGGGAGGGGTGCTGTTATGAGTGCATGTGGAGGTGTGAAATAAAAATCAAAGCAAAGGCAGTGGGTGTAATCTGTTGGGCGATGGGATGTACCTGGGCGGTGGGGGTTGTTACTGTGCATGAATGAGGTGTGAGATTAGCTAATTAATTCATTTCTTTGTTTCAGAGAGCCAGAGACATCTGACTCTGAATGGGAACCAGAGGTAAAGAGGTCCAGGACAATCCCAGGATCTCCTGTTGAGGAGGAGCTGGAACCCCAACCTTCTACCTCTACACAGCCTGCAAGAGGGGGAAGAGGAAGAGCCAGAAGTGGTTCAAGAGGAAAAGCAAGGGGGAGAGCAAGAGGAAGGAGCACTTCACAACAGCCATCGACTCTGGAAGTTCCATGGCAAGGCACAGATGTGCCGGACATCCCTCCACAGCAGCCAATATTCCGGCCATTACGCACACCCGGTAACCAGCTTGTGGGTACTTTACAGTACTCGGTACTCCAGCTTTTTCAATTGTTTATGACCCATAGCATACTGCAAACAATTCTGGACAATAGCAACAAATTTGGAGAAAGAGACCACCCGGACAATTTTCAGCGGATCACAATGACAGACTTGATGTCGTACCTGGCCATGATTATTTACGTGGGACTCATTGAAACACAAACCCTCAACGACTACTGGAAAAGATCGGAGCTCAACACCTTTTCTTTTCCATTAAGTGTGATGTCGGGGTGCAGGTTCAGAGCCATATCACGCTCCATCCACCTCAGTGACCCTGATCCTGGTGCCAATAATGGAAGAAGAGGCACCCCTGGGTGTGACAGGCTTGGAAAAATTAAGCCATTGTTCCAGGACATAAGACAGGCATGCATGGCCAATTACCATCCCAACCAATGCATTGCCATCAATGAAAGGATGGTCGCATCAAAGGCCCGCAGTTGACTCCGCCAGTATATGAAGAATAAGCCTGTGAAGTGGGGGTACAAGCTGTTTGTGCGACTTCATTGTTTATGAAGGTAAAGGATCACCAGTTATAAAGGGGCTGAGTTACGACACAGTAATGCGGCTAGTCACAGTTGGGTACTGGTTACAAATTGTTTGTGGACAACTTTTATACCAGCCCGGAGCTCTTTCGGGACCTGCTGAAGATGAAAATCTGGGCCTGTGGTACTATTAGACAACAGCGAATTAGCTTCCCAAGAGACATGCTATGTGGGCTTGAGAGGAAGGCTCCCCAGGGTTCCATCCACTGGATTCGCGAGGGGCCCGTGGTGTTCGTTCAGTGGAGGGACACCAGGGATGTGCTCATGTGTTTCACTATCCATCCAGCACATGGAGACGACGAGGTCCAAAGACGGATAAAGGGGGCAGAGGGTCAATGGTCTTTACAGGATGTCTCATCCCACCAGCCATCAAGGACTACAATATGATGCCCTGATTGGATACTACAGCATCCTGCACAAGACCAAGAAGTGGTACCGGTCATTCTTGTTCCACTTCATTGACATTGCCATTGTCAACGCCTTTATTTTGTTCAATGAGATGGCCAGTGCCAGACAGGAAAAGCCAATCTCCCAGAAAACCTTTCGTGAGATCCTAGTGCTGGAGCTCAAGGCAGTTGGGTCCACTATCTCAGCCCCTCCAATGCCACCCCCTCCTGCTCCCCCAGGTGCCTCACATAAACCTGTGCATTACTGCCCTGATGGCACCGCAAGTCGGAGGAGGTGCGTCCACTGTCGCCAAAAGACCACAGTGAAATGTTCCTCCTGCGATGTTTGCTTGTGCTTTGTAGTGAGCAGGGACTGCTATCATGCATGGCACACTGCAAATAATTTGTGTCTGAACTTTATAACACTGATATAAGTCAGGTTCATTCTTGTAAATATTAAATGTAAATAGTTTCAAAGAATTTGTGTGTTTTTGTATTTTACCCAACTTTACTTTTATTTTTTTATACCATTTATAAATAAAAAAAGTGCACTTTTTTTGCATTTTTTTTTTTTAAATCAAAATCCTAGTCGGAACAGAAGAAAATATGTTTTTTTGTGTGGTTATCCTACTGCTGTGCCTAAAGGTCTGACATCAAATACAAATTGATAGCAAGATACCTCTCAGTGTTTGCAAAATTAGGCACAATTTTACAGTGTTTCATTTTCCCCCCACAATGCATTGCATGACGTCATATTGGGGAGATAACAGAGCAGCCTGCGTTGTCTTACCACTGGTCTGGCCTAATGTGGCTTCTGGTCTTTTAATATTAACAATCTATGGTCTCGACCGAGTCCATGTGACTTTATTATATTTATAATAATATTGGAGGGAAAGTGAAACACAGCTTAGACGGGGATGTTGTTTGGCTTTTCACAAGTTTAGACTGCTAGCTAACGATACGCCGCCGGACGTTAGCACAACAGCGTTAACCTAGCCTGCTAGGTAAATATTACGACTGCCTTTGGTGTTGCCTATATATGCATCCATGTTGTCAACATCATACATGTGGCATTAGTGCACCTTTTGTACCATAATTGTATTGAATGAAATAGTAAGCTTCGCTCCTATGAGATGGGGGGGGGTTGTTACCTTACACACAAAGCTAACTGACTATAGTTAGCCTGTACGGATGCTAGCGGATATAGCTAACGTCGCGTAGCCAGCCAGCAACTTCGGCAGTATAGTTTCGGTAAGCTAACACGACCGCGTTGTCGCCCACAATCAACCTGCAGTGATGTTTGAAATATAAACACTTACAATACTGGTGCGTGCTGGTTGGGGAGGACAATGATCCTGCCTGAAATGTCACAAACGGATTTAGGCATCTTCAGATCAGCTGATCGCGGGGCTCGCTCCCCGACCGGAGGCTCGCTTCCCGACCGGAGGCTCGCTTCCCGACCGGAGGCTCGCTTCCCGACCGGAGGCTCATTCGCCTACAGCACCCGCTCTCCACTGCAGCTTCGCCACTACACACACAAGCACCGGTCAAAGACAGCGACACGTTTTCACCGGAGGAAGAGGTAAACACTTAGAAATAACACTCGGGGATGCCTTCTATTACTATATCTAGATAAGTGTACCAGTACTTATCTGAACTAACGACATGATCACTGTCACTAGATCGAAAGAAAACGTTGACGTTCACTCGGTGCTATTCACTGACAGTAAAAAGTAAAGTCATTATATGCACTGCTGCGTTGCTAAAATAAAGGTGATAAATGGAGACCTCCCCACAATCTTGACAATTCCTCATTTGCCCTCTCACGTCTGGCAGGTTGGTAATTATTCGGCTGCTGGCCTTTCCTCCTCTTCCACATCCCAGTCAGTCACCGTAGTTCTAGTGCCAGGCTGAGACTTCACTCCCCACGATGACGTCATCAGCGAATTGACTTCATAAACCCGCGAACACCAAAAATGACCAAAGACTAACTTTTAACACTATTTGGAGACATTTTTAAAAATGATATACATATATTAAGTGTTTTTTGTACCCAATAATCAACAGTGGTGGTTAACCTGCAACATGGGCTTTAAGGCCTAGAATCACCAGGACACTTGCACAAGAAACTAGAGAGTGTTAGCTTTCGAATGACATCTCTGTGTGTCAAAGTATGTGTAAGCTGTACCACCTTTAATGTGGGTATGTCATTTTGCCCAAATGCACAAAATTGCAGCCGTTTTTTAAGAGCTAACACTTCCCATAAAAACTGTCCTGGAATTTGCAGAGGAGTCTCTCCCTGGAGTCTGATTGGATGTGTTTGCATTCAACCTGTGTGTGTGTGTGTGACAAATTTAATTAACCATTGCATTTAAACATGATTTCCTGTTAAATAGAGGACACAGGCATATGGATTTCATTTTTTTTTGGCCTTTATTTGCACATTTCATTTTTAATGGTATATGACATACCATCTAATACAACACACATACAGTGAGGAAAATAAGTATTTGAACACCCTGCTATTTTGCAAGTTCTCCCACTTAGAAATCATGGAGGGGTCTTAAATTGTCATCGTAGGTGCATGTCCACTGTGAGAGACATAATCTAAAAAAAAAAAAAAAATCCAGAAATGACAATGTATGATTTTTTAACTATTTATTTGTATGATACAGCTGCAAATAAGTATTTGAACATCTGAGAAAATCAATGTTAATATTTGGTACACTAGCCTTTGTTTGCAATTCTAGAGGTCAAACGTTTCCTGTAGTTTTTCACCAAGGCTGTGTCTCAAATCGCGCCCTTCCGTTAGTGCACTTCTAGAAGTACACTTCGCGCACTACGTACTGTCTTGCATAGTGCGTAAATTTCGACAGAGGAGTGTTGTCTCAAATCGCGCACTGCCATGTGCACTTACCGGAAATGACGACCACATTTCATCTCTTCTTCTTCTGTAAAATTGTGAATTTCACCAAGGGAGAGCATTCCAGTCTATTGTGTTTTTGCGAAAAACACAAAAACACAATTCTTGCATTGTTTTTGATATTTTAACAACAATAAATGTGATGTTTTCATTTGCTCCAGGATGACAACTGCAACACAGCCGTCATGTCACGCCCCCCCCCCCCCCCCATTATCTGAAAACAGTACACACAACTGTATTGTATAATATTCGTTCTTGTTAGTGCAGTCTTTTAAATTCATTAATTATGCCTATTCTTTGCAGTCCACTCTATTTCTGCTCTAAAAATAAGTAACGTTAATATTCATTCTTTCATAACGTTACTGTTCATCTTAATGCTCAACTGTTTCATGAGGAAATCTTTGCAGCCCAGAGATAAGACTGTTATAGTGAAGCATTACCCTTACAACTTACCATCATTACGTCTTTTATTTTAAGTTGTATTTTGGTTCTAAATGGTCTTCATACAGTGACGATACAGTAGTGAAAGCAGAGGGAACATACCTGACATTTAAATAGATCCCATTCCTTTATATGCTTGCTACAGTCATGCAACGTGTATTACAACAGACAACAAAGTTTAATACTTTTAATATCATTTTATTTTATAAATGTGCTTGTAGTTCTGCAGGCTCCCCCCCCCGGGTCGTAGCTAGTCTGATGGGGATAGGGACATAAGGGGGGACTTCAGACTCTCCAGGGGATCCTTCTACGGTCTGATGGCCATCGTCGCCCCTAAATGACGGCCCTCTATTCCTCGTTTGTCCCTGAAGAGATGGGTTATACAGTATATACATCAGGTGGAGGCAGTAACAGCGGATACGTTAACATTGCGCTACTGTTTACGTTACTGGCAGACAATCAGCTGATCGCTATTTTGGTGAGCTAACGCTCACATCGGATTATATACAACTTGTTAAGATCACACATCTAACACTAAAATCTTCTACAGCGGAACGATAGTTTAACACAAACAACAAAATACTACAACACATGTAACGTTAGATTAGAATTTATTTGCCAATCTGGTTAAACTGCGCCGCCGTTAGCTAGCTATGGTTGGCTTGCTAGCACGTCAAATTACGATACCAATAAAGGTTATAATTCCTGGTACAAAAATCATTACCGACTGTAAAATTAACCAAATATACATATACAGGTGACTTATATGTTATAAGTATAGCAAAAAGACTCCCGTTCAACTTACATTTGTATTGCTCCGTCGGTCTCGCTATCGCGTCTAACTGTTGTTAGCCCCGCCCCTTCCGCTACGTGGCCAAGATGGCGACCGTTGAGTGTGGAAAGTGTCCATCGATGTACACTCATTTTTCGGGGCGTTTTAAGTGCACCATCCGGGTATTTAAGTACACTTCATTTGACCGCACTTCGACAGTGTGAAAGCACTATGTACTCAAACAGTTAGTATTTAGTACAGAAGTGCGCGATTTGAGACACAGCCCAAGTTTGGACACACTGCAGAAGGGATTTTGGCCTACTCCTCCACACAGATCTTCTCTAGATCAGTCAGGTTTCTGGCCTGTCGCTGAGAAACACGGAGTTTGAGCTCCCTCCAAAGATTCTCTATTGGGTTTAGGTCTGGAGACTGGCTAGGCCACTTCTTACAGAGCCACTCCTTGGTTATCCTGGCTGTGTGCTTCGGGTCATTGTCATGTTGGAAGACCCAGCCTCGACCCATCTTCAATGCTGTAATTGAGGGAAGGTGGTTGTTCCCTAAAATCTCGCAATACATGGCCCCGGTCATCCTCTCCTTAATACAGTGCAGTCGCCCTGTCCCATGTGCAGAAAAACACCCCCAAAGCATGATGCTACCATCCCCCAGGCTTCACAGTAGTGATGATGTTCTTGGGATGGTACTCATCATTCTTCTTCCTCCAAACACGGTTAGTGGAATTATGACCAAAAAGTTCCACTTTGGTCTCATCTGACCACATGACTTTCTCCCATGACTCTTCTGGATCATCCAAATGGTCATTGTCAAACTTAAGACGGGCCTTGACATGTGCTGGTTTAAGCAGGGGAACCTTCCGTGCCATGCATGATTTCAAACCATGACGTCTTAATGTATTACCAACAGTAACCTTGGAAACGGTGGTCCCAGCTCTTTTCAGGTCATTGACCAACTCCTCCCGTGTAGTTGTGGGCTGATTTCTCACCTTTCTTAGACCCCACGAGGTGAGATCTTGCATGGAGCCCCAGTCCGAGGGAGATTGACAGTCATGTTTAGCTTCTTCCATTTTCTTATGATTGCTCCAACAGTGGACCTTTTTTCACCAAGCTGCTTGGACATTTCCCAGTAGCCCTTTCCAGCCTTGTGGAGGTGTACAATTTTGTCTCTAGTGTCTTTGGACAGTTCTTTGGTCTTGGCCATGTTAGTAGTTGGATTCTTACTGATTGTATGGGGTGGACAGGTGTCTTTATGCAGCCAACGACCTCAAAGAGGTGCATCTAATTTAGCAGACTAACAGGTCTTTGAGGGTCAGAATTCTAGCTGATAGACAGGTGTTCAAATACTTTTGCAAATATTTGCAGCTGTATCATACAAATAAATAGTGGCAAAATCATACAGTGCCTTGCGAAAGTATTCGGCCCCCTTGAACTTTTCAACCTTTTGACACATTTCAGGCTTCAAACATAAAGATATAAAATTTTTATTTTTTGTGAAGAATCACCAACAAGTGATACACAATTGTGAAGTGGAACGAAATCTATTGGATATTTTAAACTTTTTTAGCAAATAAAAAACTGAAAAGTGGTGTGTGCAAAATTATTCGGCCCCTTTACTTTCAGTGCAGCAAACTCACTCCAGAAGTTCAGCAAGGATCTCTGAATGATTCAATGTTGTCCTAAATGACTGATGGTGATAAATATAATCCACCTGTGTGTGATCAAGTCTGTATAAATGCACCTGCTCTGTGATAGTCTCAGGGTTCTGTTGAAAGCGCAAAGAGCATCATGAAGACCAAGGAACACACTAGGCAGGTCCGTAATACTGTTTACTGGAGAAGTTTAAAGCCGGATTTGGATACAAAAAGATTTCCCAAGCTTTAAACATCCCAAGGAACACTGTGCAAGCGATCATTTTGAAATGGAAGGAGTATCAGACCACTGCAAATCTACCAAGACCTGGCCGTCCCTCTAAACTTTCAGCTCAGACAAGGAGAAGACTGATCAGAGATGCAGCCAAGAGGCCCATGATCACTCTGGATGAACTGCAGAGAACTACAGCTGAGGTGGGAGAGTCTGTCCATAGGACAACAATCAGTCGTACACTGCACAAATCTGGCCTTTATGGAAGAGTGGCAAGAAGAAAGCCATTTCTCAAAGATATCCATAAAAAGTCTTGTCTAAAGTTTGCCACAAGCCACGTGGGAGACACACCAAACATGTGGAAGAAGGTGCTCTGGTCAGATGAAACCAAAATCGAACTTTTTGGCCACAATGCAAAACGATATGTTTGGCGTAAAAGCAACACAGCTCATCACCCTCAACACACCATCCCCACTGTCAAACATGGTGGTGGCAGCATCATGGTTTGGGCCTGCTTTTCTTCAGCAGAGACAGGGAAGATGGTTAAAATTGAGGGGAAGATGGATGCAGCCAAATACAGGACCATTCTGGATGAAAACCTGTTGGAGTCTGCAAAAGACCTGAAACTGGGAAGGAGATTTATCTTCCAACAAGACAATGATCCCAAACATACAGCAAAATCCACAAAGGAATGGTTCACAAATAAACGTATCCAGGTGTTAGAATGGCCAAGTCAAAGTCCAGACCTGAATCCAATCGAGAATCTGTGGAAAGAGCTGAAAACTGCTGTTCACAAACGCTCTCCATCCAACCTCACTGAGCTCGAGCTGTTCTGCAAGGAAGAATGGGCAAGAATGTCAGTCTCTCGATGTGCAAAACTGATAGAGACATACCCCAAGCGACTTGCAGCTGTAATCGCAGCAAAAGGTGGCTCTACAAAGTATTAACGCAAGGGGGCCCAATAATTTTGCACACACCACTTTTCAGTTTTTTATTTGCTAAAAAAGTTTAAAATATCCAATAGATTTCGTTCCACTTCACAATTGTATCCCACTTGTTGGTGATTCTTCACAAAAAATAAAAATTTGATATCTTTATGTTTGAAGCCTGAAATGTGTCAAAAGGTTGAAAACTTCAAGGGGGCCGAATACTTTCGCAAGGCACTGTACATTGTGATTTCTGGAAATTGTTTTTAGATGATGTTTCTCACAGTGGACATGCACCTACAATGACAATTTCAGACCCCTCCATGATTTCTAAGTGGGAGAACTTGCAAAATAGCAGGGTGTTCAAATACTTATTTTCCTCACTGTAGTTTGGCCTCTGATGTCTGAATAAACTGAAGACTTAAGACGCCTCCCAGGCCTTGAAGTCCCCGTAGGCTGTCCACATTCACATCAGCGCTATCCGGCTGCTGTTTGGTGTCACCGGTAGTCTCCATCTTCTCATCCGACTCCCCCTGCTTCTTGTTCACGTCATAGAGGGACTCGCCTTCCAGGAACCAACGTAAACCCCTGAACTCATCACCCAGCCCCCACCACTTCCAGTCGAGAGGGTCATCCCAACATTGCAATGACTTGACTGTTTAACTCGTCATCTGACTCCCCCCAACTCCAGTCCCCATCTTCACTGTCGGATTCGCCTTTGCTCTGAGTCATCATCAGACCCCCCCTGCTTCCAGTCGAGGTCTTTCCTGATGTAATCACCTTTGTTTTCAGAGCCCTGTTCTGATCCGTTGGTGAAGACTTGACTGTTTGACGCCTCGCCAGACTTCCAGTCGATGTCTTTTCTGTCGGACCCGTCTTCGCTCTCTGAGTCATTTTCTGGTTCCTGCGAGCTGAATGTGTTCTTTAACTTATCATTCATATCAGAGCTGTCCGGTCCATTGTCTCCTGTAGTCGTCCCCCCCTGCTTCCAGTCGAGGTCTTTCCTGTAAGATCCGCCTTCGCTCTCTGAGTCATTGAATGTGTCCTTTAACTCATCATTCATATCAGAGTGTTCCGGTTTGGGTTCCTTGTCTCTTGTGGACGAAAACTCATCAGACTCCTCTTTCCTCGGAGACTCACCTTTTATTTTTGGTGTGTTTGAATTTCTTTCTGAAGAAACTCTTAATTCTCTTCCAAAGCGAGCGCTTTTTCGGGAAGGCTTCTCCAGAGCAGACCTGGGCCTGCATAGGGGGGGGGGGGCTTCTGGATCTCCGTTATCTTCTTGGATATCCATGTTCTTCAGCTCAGTCGGTAAAATAACTCCTTGTTGTAGACAGATGTCTCTGTGCGTGTTTGACCAACAGTTCAACAGTGTGAAATGACTGACTGTGCACGGACATCCTGTATTTAAAGACTGCTCAGGACCACCAATGATGTCACAATGATGATGTCACAATGATGATTCTGGTTCTGATTCTAATTCTCACATCAACGTTCTTTCATTCTTTCATCAGGAAATGTCACACAGATTCTTGGACCAATGGAACATTTTCAGTTTTTTACCCACCAGCCACTCAGCATCTCCACCAGCTGTTGTTTGGTGGGAAATTACATTTTATTCGGTTTTATTTGAAAGTAATCTGGAGCGCTCGCGTGTCATTTAGCAGCCGGCACGCACAGACCAAATGTCCTCAAAGTCAAAATGTCTTTATTAGTCTCCCTGAGGAGACATTAGTTCGGGACACTGAGTAACTTTGCTGCAAGAGTTACAACAGATACACAACAACAAGTACAGGGTTAATACTATTAAAAGACAAATGGACTGAAACATGTGGGTTATGTGTATTATATATCTATAATATATGGATTATATGTTTTATATATGGTTATATGTATTATATATGGTTATATGTATAATATATGTATAATATATGGGCTATATGTATGTACCTGCAACTATCTATAAAAATCCCCCTCTCCCCCTTGTGGGGTGGTATGTGTCATCCTCCAGCTTGGGTCCTCTACCAGAGGCCTGGGAGTTTGAGGGTTCAGTATCTTAGCTGTTCCTGGGACTGCACTCTTCTGGACAGAGACCACTGATGTTTTACCTGGAATCTGCTGGAGCCACTCTCCCAGTTTGGGGGTCACAGCCCCCAGTGCTCCGATTACCACTGGCACCACTGTTGCTCTTACTTTCCACATCTTTTCTAGCTCCTCTTTCAGCCCTTGGTATTTCTCAAGCTTCTCGTGTTCCTCCTTCTTGATGTTGCTGTCACTTGGGATTGCCACATCTATCACTACTGCCTTCTTCTGCTGTTTGTCGATAAACACAATGTCTGGTTGGTTAGCCATCACCAGTTTGTCAGTCTGGATCTTGAAGTCCCACAGCATCTAACCTACCTGGTTATGGCGTTCTATGTACGCACTTCCTGCCTGCATCTTACACCCTGCTGTTATGTGCTGTACTGTCTAGGGGGCATCCTTGCAGTCTGCACCTGGGGTCCTGCCTGGTGTGGTAGACCCCAGCCTCTATTGATCTTTTACTGAGTGCCTGTACAAGATCAATATATATTCAGCTCAATCATTTTCCACAATGTGGTCATAGTGACCCTGACTCAGCCGCTGGGTGGTTTTCACAGTGGAAGTATCAGAGTTAGTAGAAACCATCCGTGTATTATCTGTCAGATGTGTATCCAGATGGTGTGTGTGTGTGTGTGTGTGTTCCCTCGTTAACTGTCAGTGTGTGTCGGCCCAGTCTATACCCACGATGTTCCACTTGCGGTGTTGCTCTTGTTCTGCCAGAAATTTTTCTTCTCGAATGTCTGTTTCCAGATGACCGTCCCCGTCTTCTGTCTCTGTGTTGGCGCTCTAACCTCCGTCCCTGTCTTCTGTCTCTGTGTTGGCGGTCTAACCTCCGTCCCCGTCCTCTGTCTCTGTGTTGGGGCTCTAACCTCCGTCCTCTGTCTCTGTGTTGGCGCTCTAACCTTCGTCCTCTGTCTCGGCGCTCTAACCTCCGTCCCAGTCCTCTGTCTCGGCGCTCTAACCTCCGTCCCCGTCCTCTGTCTCTGTGATGGCGCTCTAACCTCCATCATGGGTGCATCATGGGAAGTCCCCCCAGCAGTCTAGGCCTATAGCAGCATAAGTAAGGGATGGTTCAGGACTCTTCTGAGCCAGCCCTAACTAATTAATACAAATTGGTTTTAACTACATCTCAGTTTGAATGACAGTAATCTGCTCAGATGAGAACTTAATGAGTGCAACAGATTTTTTAGCAAACGACTGAAAGCAGCAGAACTGAGTAGGCTACAGTTTAATATGTGTATTTATTACAAGTTATATAATTGTCTTGATATTCAACAATGTTAAGGCATTTAACATATTTTCCTGATATTGTGCAGCAGATGCTGCATAGTGTCACAATATTTTCATCTGTATTTATGTCATCTTTTAGTCTGACTTGTTTAATACAGTGAGGAAAATAAGTATTTGAACACCCTGCTATTTTGCAAGTTCTCCCACTTAGAAATCATGGAGGGGTCTGAAATTGTCATCGCAGGTGCATTTAGACGGGCCTTGACATGTGCTGGTTTAAGCAGGGGAACCTTCCGTGCCATGCATGATTTCAAACCATGACGACTTAGTGTATTACCAACAGTAACCTTGGAAACGGTGGTCCCAGCTCTTTTCAGGTCATTGACCAGCTCCTCCCGTGTAGTTCTGACTGATTTCTCTCCTTTCTTAGGTTCATTGAGACCCCATGAGGTGAGATCTTGCATGGAGCCCCAGTCCGAGGGAGATTGACATTCATGTTTAGCTTCTTCCATTTTCTAATGATTGCTCCAACAGTGGACCTTTTTTCACCAAGCTGCTTGGCAATTTCCCCGTAGCCCTTTCCAGCCTTGTGGAGGTGTACAATTTTGTCTCTAGTGTCTTTGGACAGCTCTTTGGTCTTGGCCATGTTAGTAGTTGGATTCTTACTGATTGTCTGGGGTGGACAGGTGTCTTTATGCAGCTAACATCCTCAAACAGGTGCATCTAATTTAGGGAAATAAATGGAGTGGAGGTGGACATTTTGAAGGCAGACTAACAGGTCTTTGAGGGTCAGAATTCTAGCTGATAGACAGGTGTTCAAATGTACTTATTTGCAGCTGTATCATACAAATTAATAGTTAAAAAAGCATACATTGTGATTTCTGGATTTAATTTTTTTAGATTATGTCTCTCACAGCGGACATGCACCTACAATGATGATTTCAGACCCCTCCATGATTTCTAAGTGGGAGAACTTGCAAAATAGCAGGGTGTTCAAATACTTATTTTCCTCACTGTATGTAAATAGTTTTTTCTTTCTAAATGATCTGATAAAGTTGTGGAGCCGTTGTTTTTACCTTGGTTCGACTAGTTTATAACTGTACCCATTATTACTAAACCTAGCCATCATGCACTGCCCCCCACACACACCCCTTTCTGTAATATTTTTAACTCAAGGTTAAACTGAAGAGTGTGCAAATGATTTAGTGAAATGAAAAAATGTAGAGTATTTCTGAACATATAAAAGTTATGAGCACTATGTTTACTTCCATAATAACATGTCTGCAACTGGCACATATTTCCCTTCATTTTGTCATGAATTATTGGATGAAGACTGAGAGCAGGTTTAAGAAGGTTGTTCACTAACTCTCTCTCTCTCTCTCTCTCTCTCTCTCTCACTCTCACTCTCACTCTCTCTTTCTTTGTGTGTGTTTGTCTGTTGCTATAGACACAGAGAAGAGGAGAGGGACCCAAACGTCACCACTGTCAACACTGTGACAAATCCTTCTCAACATCTGGAACTTTAAAGCTTCATCAGAGAGTTCACACTGGAGAGAATTTACACAGCTGTGATCTATGTGGGGCAGCTTTCACACTGAAGAGTATCCTAATTATGCATCAACGCAGTCACACTGGAGAGAGGCCGTACAGCTGTGATCTATGTGGTAAAACCTTTTTTAGGAGACAGAGCCTGGTAATCCACCGACGTGTTCACACCGGAGAGAAACCGTACCGGTGTGAACAATGTGGGAAAACCTTTACTAATAATAGTGGCTTTAAATGTCACCAGCGCAGACACACTGGAGAGAAGCCGTTCTTCTGTGATCTATGTGGTAAAGCCTTTACTAATAATAGTGACTTTAAATCTCACCAGCGTGTTCACACCAGAGAGAAGCCGTACAGCTGTGAACACTGTGGGAAAATGTTTTCTACGAGTAGTGCCCTTAAAACACATCAACGCATTCACACTGGAGAGAAGCCGCACAGCTGTGATATATGTGGTAAAACATTTATTGCTAGTGGTAGTCTTAAAATACACCGACGTGTTCACACCGGAGAGAAGCCGTACTGGTGTGAACAATGTGGGAAAACGTTTTCTCAGAGTAGTCGCCTTAAATCTCACCAGCGCATTCACACCGGAGAGAAGCCGAAATAGTCTGAACAAGTACATTAGCTTTAAATAAGCCAAACTACCAAGAGACATATGAAAGTGGAGTGTCAAGAAAAAACAATAACTACAGTGGGGTTCGAAGGTTTGGGCACCCCAGGTAAAAATGTGTATTAATGTGCATAAAGAAGCCAAAAAAGATGGAAAAATCTCCAAAAGGCATCAAATGACAGATTAGACATTTGTGTAATATGTCACAAAAAGTTAGATTTTATTTCCATCATTTACACTTTCAAAATAACAGAAAACAAGAAAATAACGTCTGCAAAAGTTTGGGCCCCCTGCACAGTTAGGCTGAATCCCATTTCTCCATGTTACCCCTACCCCTTGGCCCTTGAAACCAAGGGGTAAGGGGTAGGGGTGAAAACATCCCCCTATGAAATGGGACACCACTTGGTTACATCACCATACAGTATTGATCACAAACTTCCAAGATGCCATCTCTGTCTGTTGACTGTGTGGGTTTTGACAACAGTGACATTTCATTTATATATTTATATATTTTATAGTTATTTTATGTTCACTTTGGTGGTGCAGAGGCAGATGTTCTTATCTGTGGAGTACTTAGGTCTGTTTGCAATACATATGTGTATACACATGTATCATGTATACATACATATACACTATGTATACATGGTGTGTTGTATATATCTGGTTCAGTTATCACCGTTTTGAATGTCATTGATGTTCAGAAAAACATTTTGACAAAAATCTGTCTTTATTGCTGATAAATTAAACATAAAGGCAAAAACATTACATACAATTATGTTACAGAACCATTATCAATTATTAGAACCATATCTTACATATCACACACATAAAAAGGCACTCATGTGTAAAACTAAAAAAATACACACAAGACCGCAAACAAACAAATTAACTACAGCTGTTCTGATATTCCAGACCAGTCTGAAGCCTGTTGGCCAGTAAACCCCCCCCCCACATTTCATCAGTGTCCCATATCAAAACCAACAACAATATACAAGTGCATGAACAATGAACAGGAATTAATTACAAATGATTACAATAATACAGTACCAATGCAATAATGAATGGGTACAACATGAACATATGAATTAGGAAACTTCTGCTCGTTTTCAGCCCCAAAGTGGATCAGCTGCTGTGTCCTCCTGTGTGATACAGGGCGTTATATGTAAAGCACGTAGCGATGTATCATAGACCGTTAGTATTAATATATATACAGTGCCTTGCGAAAGTATTCGGCCCCCTTGAAGTTTTCAACCTTTTGACACATTTCAGGCTTCAAACATAAAGATATAAAATTTGTATTTTTTGTGAAGAATCACCAACAAGTGGGACACAATTGTGAAGTGGAACGAAATCTATTGGATATTTTAAACTTTTTTAGCAAATAAAAAACTGAAAAGTGGTGTGTGCAAAATTATTGGGCCCCCTTGCGTTAATACTTTGTAGAGCCACCTTTTGCTGCGATTACAGCTGCAAGTCGCTTGGGGTATGTCTCTATCAGTTTTGCACATCGAGAGACTGACATTCTTGCCCATTCTTCCTTGCAAAACAGCTCGAGCTCAGTTGGATGGAGAGCGTTTGTGAACAGCAGTTTTCAGCTCTTTCCACAGATTCTCGATTGGATTCAGGTCTGGACATTGACTTGGCCATTCTAACACCTGGATATGTTTATTTGTGAACCATTCCTTTGTGGATTTTGCTGTATGTTTGGGATCATTGTCTTGTTGGAAGATAAATCTCCGTCCCAGTTTCAGGTCTTTTGCAGACTCTAACAGGTTTTCATCCAGAATGGTCCTGTATTTGGCTGCATCCATCTTCCCCTCAATTTTAACCATCTTCCCTGTCCCTGCTGAAGAAAAGCAGGCCCAAACCACGATGCTGCCACCACCATGTTTGACAGTGGGGATGGTGTGTTGAGGGTGATGAGCTGTGTTGCTTTTACGCCAAACATATCGTTTTGCATTGTGGCCAAAAAGTTCGATTTTGGTTTCATCTGACCAGAGCACCTTCTTCCACATGTTTGGTGTGTCTCCCACGTGGCTTGTGGCAAACTTTAGACAAGACTTTTTATGGATATCTTTGAGAAATGGCTTTCTTCTTGCCACTCTTCCATAAAGGCCAGATTTGTGCAGTGTACGACTGATTGTTGTCCTATGGACAGACTCTCCCACCTCAGCTGTAGTTCTCTGCAGTTCATCCAGAGTGATCATGGGCCTCTTGGCTGCATCTCTGATCAGTCTTCTCCTTGTCTGAGCTGAAAGTTTAGAGGGACGGCCAGGTCTTGGTAGATTTGCAGTGGTCTGATACTCCTTCCATTTCAAAATGATCGCTTGCACAGTGTTCCTTGGGATGTTTAAAGCTTGGGAAATCTTTTTGTATCCAAATCCGGCTTTAAACTTCTCCAGTAAACAGTATTACGGACCTGCCTAGTGTGTTCCTTGGTCTTCATGATGCTCTCTGCGCTTTCAACAGAACCCTGAGACTATCACAGAGCAGGTGCATTTATACAGACTTGATCACACACAGGTGGATTCTATTTATCACCATCAGTCATTTAGGACAACATTGGATCATTCAGAGATCCTCGCTGAACGTAAAGGGGCCGAATAATATTGCACGCACCACTTTTCAGTTTTTTATTTGCTAAAAAAGTTTAAAATATCCAATAGATTTTGTTCCACTTCACAATTGTGTCCCACTTGTTGGTGATTCTTCACAAAAAATAAAAATTTTAGAACTTTATGTTTGAAGCCTGAAATGTGTCAAAAGGTTGAAAAGTTCAAGGGGGCCGAATACTTTCGCAAGGCACTGTATATAGTCTATGCGATGTATACAGTCCATTCAAGGCAGAGAAATGCGGGACTGTTGTGCAAATCAACGTTAGCGATTAGCGTTAGCATTGCAAGCTAGCGATTTTTAAAAAGTTTCAGTTTAGGAACATGGTTGCAAGTATATATGCACAGGACTGTATAGACCACAAAACAACTTTTAAATCAATTATTTAAGCTGAAAATACTTATATTTATGCGTTTATGCTATACATTTATGTGGTTATATGTCTCTCTGGTCAAAGCGGCAGCCATTGTTGCTTGTGTGTTTACAAGTGAGGTCGCATCCACACTCGGTTCCTAGGGGTATACAGCCCTCGGTCTATCCCCTACCCCTCGGTCGTCATAGGTATTAGGACACCACACCAAACGCTGATTTTTGTGGTGAGGACGTAGAAGAGGTTTTCTTCTGATGACTCTTCCATGAAGACCATGTTTGTACGAGTATCTCTGTATAGTGGAATGGTGTAGCACAACTCCAGTGTCTGCAGGTCTTTCTGGATGGATCGGGCGGTCTACGTGGGTTTGGACTTGCTTTTTTATTATTCTTGGTAATTGTTGAAGTTTGAAATATCTAACAAATTGTGTTCCACTTCATAGTTGTGTCCCACTTGTTGTTGATTCCAAAAATTACAGTTTTATATCTTTATGTTTGAAACCTGAAATGTTGCAAAAGGTTGAAAAGTTCAAGTGTGTGTGTTTGTGTTTGTAATCTTTGCTAGCCCACAGGTTTCTTCAGTAGATTAGACACATGAGAACAGCTGATTGTATTCAGGGGGAGGTTTGCGAGCTTTTGGCTAATTATGGGAATTTTAACCCATGTATAATCATTTGTTTTATTAATTTGATCTTTCTTCTTCTTAAATAAACTGAACTGAGTTGACCTTTGACATTTAGTTTCTTATTTTATCATCAACACACATCTGGAGTTACGTGGTTTTCATTGGACAAGAAGGGGAAAAACCTGAAAAGTAACTAGAAACTCCCCTCCAGAAAATGGCGTAGTGTTCTGGCGATGTTGTGCATCTATGTTTGGTTAAAACCTCGACGCTCTGTATCGACCTCTCTTTCCCATGAGCTGATGTTTTTGAGGGATAACAGCTGATTCCCGTCCATGTTAATGTCTCCCATTCAGTTCGCAGCTCGCCGCCACAGGGGTCAGACCGTTCTCTTAATACATCCATGGGTCCGACCGCTCCCACACGTTACACTTCTACTTCTTTTTTGTGCCTTGCAACCAGAGAAGAAGAAGCTGCATACGTTGGCACAAAAAAGAAAGCCCAGGTCTGGTGTAGTGGTTATGGCCGGTGTGAGTTTTTTATTAATTTATTTTTTCTTCCTTTCAGTTTTCATTAGTCAAACTTGTTTTTACTCAGTAACGGATAGGATTTGTAATGTAGGAAAATACAATCCTTCACCTTAAAATCAAGTACATTTTAAAAACTACTTGAAAAATACACAACAAAACTGCTCAATACAGTAACGTAAGTAATGTATTTCAATCACAAACAGGCTACGAGGCTGCACATTTTCCTCATTCTTGAGTTTAATGATTGTTTCAGTTTTGTCTCTAAAATAAATTTGTCTGACCTTGTTGTAACTGCAGCCTTGCCTGCCACAACCGCCTTAATGCTGTGGAACAATGGAGCGGAATTCCCTCTAATTAAGTTGACCAATCAGAAGACCTTAGGTCATATACTTCATCCCTAATATGCTGTTATCAGTAGAAATTCACATGACACACATCACACTATTTATTTCAGAGTGAAATAAGTTGTCATGAAGTCACTTTACAGTCCCAGAAACATTACCTCAGCCATAGGTCTGTAATAATGGCAGCTTCTTGGTTGGATGTTACATTTTTAAAACAAATGTACAACAAATACCGGCAAAAGAATAGGAATATCAATTAAGAAAATAATTTCAGTTTTTACATCCAAATAGCAAGTTCATCTAACTTAGTATATTTTAATTTCAGTTTATTATATGTGGCGAGACTGTCTAAACTAAAAGCCCACTGTATTATTTTAAAATGATGACAGCACATTGCATCTGAGATACATTAATCCATCGAGACTAAAATCTCACGTTACAAAAACAGTTTCTTCCCCTCTCCAGTCAGCCTTATTCACAAGGTTACCCCCACTAACATTGACTCTTGACCCCCCAGATTTGATTTGATATTAATGTTTGATATGTTTGCTTGCTGGTTGATGTACACACCACCCACCAAGGTAAATTCCTTGTAAGTAGTTAATTGGTAATAAACCTGGTACTTTGGACACGTCCACTGTTTTAGATAAAGGAGAAGGCTTGAATGACGTGTGTGTGTGTGTTTTTTTTTTAACTGAGCCTTTTATGTCTTGTGGGGGAAAAAACTTTAATATGTAATTCCCTCTCCACAGCAAATGAGGGAATATCTTTTACAAGAATGTTGTTTATCCCTTTACTAGAGTTCAGCGACTTGAAGTCTATGCCAAGGAGCATTGACACTGGTGCCCCAACATCTTATTAGGACATGTTATGCTGTTTATAATCTTTAATAACTATAGAAAAGCTTGTTGTAGAAAAAAAAAAGTTCACTTAAATACATTAGGGAAATTCTTTGAGCCAACCATCCTGTAGCCATCTAGTGACAGTGCAGTTTAATGCTTTGAGCTATGATCTGCTTGGCTTTATTTTTAAAATTTGAAAATTTAAATTTAAAATTCTTCATGGCTTAACTCTTTCTAGCCAACAAAAATCAGGAGGTTGTCAACTGTTGTGTCTGTTTTCCTCTTCGCTTTAGCTCTACAGTATCTCTCTCTGCCACACTCTCTTGCTCCCTTCCCTCTTGAGCTGATAAGAAACAACCTCTCTCTCTTCTTTTTTTTTTAATCTTCCACGTTTTCTGTATCTCCTTGGTTTTCTTTTTCATTTTCAACATCCTTTGGCCAAATTTGTTCAGTTTTTCAGAATTTACTTCTACCATCTCTATATCTGTCATAAAGTCTCCCTTTTATGTTTTAATTTCAGTTAAACAATCATGTGAGGTTTGTGCTTTGTCTGTCTGGTTAATCTTTACACTAAAGTTTGTGCTTTCATATAAGAGGTATAGTTAAAGTTTGTGGTGAAATGATGAAAAAGAAGTCTGATTTGCTAATGCAAGTATATAGGTCGGGATGTCACATCACAAGATGAAGTCAAACATATTCCCCTTTCCATAAGTTAGACCTGACATAAGATGATCAGAGTTAGATAGAAGTTCTATCTTTTTTCATGGGGGCTTATTTTTCAGAGGATGTTGAGAAAGATTTTATTAATCTCTTTAAGTGTTTTGTCATTGTTAATGTTAGAAAAAATCGTACTATTACGTGATCCTTGATTTGATGAGGACGAAGGCTGCAGGTCCAATTGAGAATTAAGAAAAAGGGTCCCATCATGTAAATGAGAAATTCAACAAAAATACTGTTAATCAACATTCAATGGTTGTAGCCTAGTCTAAGACACCAGAAGGTAGGAGACAGAAGGGTATTTACTGGTGGGAGGACAAAGGCTTCTTTCTATATGCTAAATGCCAGACCTGACCAAGTCTTTAGAGTCAGAGGAACAGAGGGGGGGGGGAAGGTGAGAGACAGTAGGCCGGCTTGACCTCTTCACAGAGACAAAATGCATCTTTTCCTAACCTGGGGGACTCATACATAAACAGTAATATATTGTTTTTCAAAACATTGTTTTTAACTTTTTTATAACTCAACAATGAACAATTATAGAGAAGGGTAAAACAAAATGGGGGAGAGCGTCTGCGTTGATCAAAAAAACTTCTACCACACATACTTAAACCTCTTTCAACCAAGCGTTAGGATTACCTTTAGTTTTGGTCATTTTTGATGTAGAGAATTGTTCAGCCAAAGTTAAAGCATAAGGAAGCTAAGTTTTTGTCCTTTAAAACAGAATGGTGTCATCTGTCAAAATCAATATTATTAACTCCACTTAACGCCAGCAGTTCTGTAACCATCAGAAATAGAACGGGGGAAACCGGGCATCCCTGTCGAATTCCACATTTGATTTCAAATTTATCAGTTGGAATGTGTGTAATTATCACAGAACTATTAATGTATTTATAAAAGCATCTCAATAACATTAATAAAAGCATCACCAAAACCAAATAAGTTAAGAGTCTTCAAAAGAAAAGTATGCTCAATAGTATCAAAGGCCTTGTAGAAATCTAGTAAAAGATTAATATGTGACAATTTTCCATAAAGCCAGACTGTGTTTCAGAGATGATGTTACCAAAGTCTGTTTTAAGGCTATTGGCATAAACTAAGGCCATTATTTTATAGTCAGTTGTTTATTAGTGAAATTAGACACCAGTTGTCAACAAACCGTGTGTCCTTACCCTGTTTAGGGATAAGTAGAATAATACCATGTTTCATAGTGGTGGTGGTCATCTTTTTCTGATCCATACATCCTTTATACAAAGCAGCAAAACCTGAGTATATTTCCAAAAATGCACATAGAGTTCTACAGAAAGTCATCTAAACCAGGAGCCGTTCCTTTTCTCATGGAATGGAACGGATAGCTTTCATTATTCCAGCAGCGGTTATATTAGAATCACAAAGCTTTCACAAAGTAATGTTCGGGATGTACTTGCTTACTTCTTCAATAAACAATGTGCAATTACTGTGACTAAACTTGGAAGGGTATACATTTTGTATTTAAAAAAAAAAAAAAAGGGACAGTAGATTTAAGGCCATTTATAATAAGAGAAGTTAAAGCTTTTTCTTTGACCACTTCTTTTCTCTAGTGCGTTTTGGCCCTTGTTAAAGGCCCCTCTGGTTAAATCCACACAGAGCTCCTCAAGTTGTAAGTTAAGCCTTTTAATTTCTATTTTTCTTCTTCATTAATAGTATATTTAGATAATTCATTTAATCTATCAAGTAATTTAGTGTACATGTGATTTTGATTAGCTTTTAACAATCTCTTAATAGCAATACATCTTGTCTTGTACTTAAAATGTTTTACGAGTTGCTGTAACAGGCTAGTTGAACATTGTTTTGCTTTGCTGCATGTTACCAAACAGTCCAACTTTACTGGCTGGAAGTGAAAATAAAGATATGTTAGCCTAACTTAACGTTACACTGATTCTGACTAATGTTTAGACTAAATGCGTGGCAATGAATGACTGAAAAATGACTCGCTTAAATATCACAATTTTGAAGTGACTTTTCCAAATATAACGTTATAGATAATGGCCTTTAAGATACCAGCTAACGTAATCTACTAACAATTATCCTGATATCGGTCTACGCTTCCACCCCTCCTCAGCCCTAACAAGCTAAATTAGCTAACGTTTGTCTGGTACGGTGTTGGCGCACGCTCTGGAGGGAAGACTCCATGTTAAGTAATGTTAGCCGCGCAGTTTCATGACTCAATTCGCGGTAACATACAATGAGGCCCAATGGGAGATGGCATACACTTTTTTCAGTTTTTCTCTGGCGGAGTATGCAAGCAAACCGGTCTCAGCGGGTGCTGACAGATTACGCTGGCAAAGCTGTGTCTGAGCACAGTTAATCAGAGCATGGCGAGGAGTTTGCGGTAGAATAGAGAGGTTTTGTCCGTTTGCAGCAGCAGATTTAACACTCTTGCATGTCATGCTCAGTACATTCAAATTCTGTCAACAACGTGTCTCCACAAAAAAAAAACAAAAAAAACAAACATTAAAAACAAAGAGTAAATCACTAATTTAGGCAAAGGACCTTTTTGTAGACCAAAATAAAATACCAGAAAAGCAGATCATAATTCACACACAAAAAAAAAGGATAAGACTACCTTTTATAAATAATTTTCGCCTGATAATTTGTCAACCACTTTTTACACAAAAGTTATACACAAATAATAAAAAAATAAATAAATAAATAAATAAAAAAAAAAAGCCACAATACTGGACATTAGTAATTTTCTTTGTCAGGTTCACTCTTCATTCTCTGCACACAACGTGTTTCAGTATTCCCAAACTCTAATAATTACTGTTGCAAACCACAGTTGTATTTAAAAAAAAAAAAAAAAAAAACATAATTTACCATAATTTGTGGAAGTAAATGTCCTGTAAGTGTATCTGCCTAGTTTGACTGCGTTATTTTAAGGCAGTTTTGGTAGGCCTACTTCTGTAAGTATAGTTCTTTATATAGGTAGGTGTTATCATGGTGTGGTGGTCAGTCACAGACTAACTACTTTTTACCTGAGAAAGATCGCCTGTGGTTAAAACAATTGTGGTACAATGAATGCACACAAGTACAAGACAGAGGTGCGCCACTTTTTCTGGTACGTCAGGTTCAGATCCTCGTGGTTACACATCTTCACTCTGTTTCTTGGGTGTTTAATATGTTCCTGACAAAAATGGGCATCATAATTTTTCCAAACTGTTTTTAATATATTTTTTCTGTTACCTCAGTGACAATGTTTAAAGCTAAAGTTTTCTTCATTTGTGGACAAACATGTGGAAACATTTGTTTGTTTTAGTCACTCTTTTATTTTACCTCTTATGTATGTGCAAAATACGAATTACAAACTCTTCCCAATGTAATTTTAGATCATTTGAATTTCTAACCATGTGCATGAAGGTATGTCACCAGGTATGTATTTGACTTGTATGCAAAAACACAAAATGCTGTGATACCACATTGCACATAGAGGACATGATGTGTAGAGGTTATACACCGTTTTGTGTTGCAATACAATATTTAACAATTAGTATTTCTTTCAGCAACATTCTGGTCTAGTGTACCGAGCACCTGGTCCATACTCTGAATTCTTATCTGAATTTGCAGAGTTTGTTAAATTTAGTCCTTAAAACAGACAAAGTTCTTATTGTAGGAGATTTTAATATTCATGTGGACGATGAGAATGACAGCCTTAGTACTGCGTTTATCTCTCTATTAGATTCTATTGGCTTCTCTCAAAGTGTTCATAAACCGACTCACCGGTTTAACCACACCCTCGATCTTGTTCTGGTCTATGGTGTTGAAATTGAACATTTAATAGTGAAGAAGAATCCCTTTCTATCTGACCACTGTTTGATAACTTTTGAGTTTTGAGAACGACACTTGACTCTGCTGCCCCTCTAAAAAAGAAGATAATAAAACAAAGACAGTTAGCTCCATGGTATAACACTGAAACTCGCAAATTAAAGCAAATATCGCGGAAACTTGAGAAGATTTGGCGTTCCACTATATTGGAAAATTCTCGTCTAATCTGGCAAGATAGTCTTAAAATGTTTAGGAAGGCCCTCCGTAATGCCAGAGCAGCGTACTACTCGTCATTAATAGAGGAAAATCTTTTCAGTACTGTAGCCAGGCTAACGGACTGACTGACCACCACACCATGATAACACCTACCTATATAAAGAACTATACTTACAGAAGTAGGCCTACCAAAACTGCCTTAAAATAACGCAGTCAAACTAGGCAGATACACTTACAGGACATTTACTTCCACAAATTATGGTAAATTATGTTTTTTTTTTTTTTTTTTTAAATACAACTGTGGTTTGCAACAGTAATTATTAGAGTTTGGGAATACTGAAACACGTTGTGTGCAGAGAATGAAGAGTGAACCTGACAAAGAAAATTACTAATGTCCAGTATTGTGGCTTTTTTTTTTTTATTTATTTATTTTTTTATTATTTGTGTATAACTTTTGTGTAAAAAGTGGTTGACAAATTATCAGGCGAAAATTATTTATAAAAGGTAGTCTTATCCTTTTTTTTTGTGTGTGAATTATGATCTGCTTTTCTGGTATTTTATTTTGGTCTACAAAAAGGTCCTTTGCCTAAATTAGTGATTTACTCTTTGTTTTTAATGTTTTTTTTTTTTTTTTTTTTGTGGAGACACGTTGTTGACAGAATTTGAATGTACTGAGCATGACATGCAAGAGTGTTAAATCTGCTGCTGCAAACGGACAAAACCTCTCTATTCTACCGCAAACTCCTCGCCATGCTCTGATTAACTGTGCTCAGACACAGCTTTGCCAGCGTAATCTGTCAGCACCCGCTGAGACCGGTTTGCTTGCATACTCCGCCAGAGAAAAACTGAAAAAAGTGTATGCCATCTCCCATTGGGCCTCATTGTATGTTACCGCGAATTGAGTCATGAAACTGCGCGGCTAACATTACTTAACATGGAGTCTTCCCTCCAGAGCGTGCGCCAACACCGTACCAGACAAACGTTAGCTAATTTAGCTTGTTAGGGCTGAGGAGGGGTGGAAGCGTAGACCGATATCAGGATAATTGTTAGTAGATTACGTTAGCTGGTATCTTAAAGGCCATTATCTATAACGTTATATTTGGAAAAGTCACTTCAAAATTGTGATATTTAAGCAAGTCATTTTTCAGTCATTCATTGCCACGCATTTAGTCTAAACATTAGTCAGAATCAGTGTAACGTTAAGTTAGGCTAACATATCTTTATTTTCACTTCCAGCCAGTAAAGTTGGACTGTTTGGTAACATGCAGCAAAGCAAAACAATGTTCAACTAGCCTGTTACAGCAACTCGTAAAACATTTTAAGTACAAGACAAGATGTATTGCTATTAAGAGATTGTTAAAAGCTAATCAAAATCACATGTACACTAAATTACTTGATAGATTAAATGAATTATCTAAATATACTATTAATGAAGAAGAAAAATAGAAATTAAAAGGCTTAACTTACAACTTGAGGAGCTCTGTGTGGATTTAACCAGAGGGGCCTTTAACAAGGGCCAAAACGCACTAGAGAAAAGAAGTGGTCAAAGAAAAAGCTTTAACTTCTCTTATTATAAATGGCCTTAAATCTACTGTCCCTTTTTTTTTTTTTTTAAATACAAAATGTATACCCTTCCAAGTTTAGTCACAGTAATTGCACATTGTTTATTGAAGAAGTAAGCAAGTACATCCCGAACATTACTTTGTGAAAGCTTTGTGATTCTAATATAACCGCTGCTGGAATAATGAAAGCTATCCGTTCCATTCCATGAGAAAAGGAACGGCTCCTGGTTTAGATGACTTTCTGTAGAACTCTATGTGCATTTTTGGAAATATACTCAGGTTTTGCTGCTTTGTATAAAGGATGTATGGATCAGAAAAAGATGACCACCACCACTATGAAACATGGTATTATTCTACTTATCCCTAAACAGGGTAAGGACACACGGTTTGTTGACAACTGGTGTCTAATTTCACTAATAAACAACTGACTATAAAATAATGGCCTTAGTTTATGCCAATAGCCTTAAAACAGACTTTGGTAACATCATCTCTGAAACACAGTCTGGCTTTATGGAAAATTGTCACATATTAATCTTTTACTAGATTTCTACAAGGCCTTTGATACTATTGAGCATACTTTTCTTTTGAAGACTCTTAACTTATTTGGTTTTGGTGATGCTTTTATTAATGTTATTGAGATGCTTTTATAAATACATTAATAGTTCTGTGATAATTACACACATTCCAACTGATAAATTTGAAATCAAATGTGGAATTCGACAGGGATGCCCGGTTTCCCCCGTTCTATTTCTGATGGTTACAGAACTGCTGGCGTTAAGTGGAGTTAATAATATTGATTTTGACAGATGACACCATTCTGTTTTAAAGGACAAAAACTTAGCTTCCTTATGCTTTAACTTTGGCTGAACAATTCTCTACATCAAAAATGACCAAAACTAAAGGTAATCCTAACGCTTGGTTGAAAGAGGTTTAAGTATGTGTGGTAGAAGTTTTTTTGATCAACGCAGACGCTCTCCCCCATTTTGTTTTACCCTTCTCTATAATTGTTCATTGTTGAGTTATAAAAAAGTTAAAAACAATGTTTTGAAAAACAATATATTACTGTTTATGTATGAGTCCCCCAGGTTAGGAAAAGATGCATTTTGTCTCTGTGAAGAGGTCAAGCCGGCCTACTGTCTCTCACCTTCCCCCCCCCTCTGTTCCTCTGACTCTAAAGACTTGGTCAGGTCTGGCATTTAGCATATAGAAAGAAGCCTTTGTCCTCCCACCAGTAAATACCCTTCTGTCTCCTACCTTCTGGTGTCTTAGACTAGGCTACAACCATTGAATGTTGATTAACAGTATTTTTGTTGAATTTCTCATTTACATGATGGGACCCTTTTTCTTAATTCTCAATTGGACCTGCAGCCTTCGTCCTCATCAAATCAAGGATCACGTAATAGTACGATTTTTTCTAACATTAACAATGACAAAACACTTAAAGAGATTAATAAAATCTTTCTCAACATCCTCTGAAAAATAAGCCCCCATGAAAAAAGATAGAACTTCTATCTAACTCTGATCATCTTATGTCAGGTCTAACTTATGGAAAGGGGAATATGTTTGACTTCATCTTGTGATGTGACATCCCGACCTATATACTTGCATTAGCAAATCAGACTTCTTTTTCATCATTTCACCACAAACTTTAACTATACCTCTTATATGAAAGCACAAACTTTAGTGTAAAGATTAACCAGACAGACAAAGCACAAACCTCACATGATTGTTTAACTGAAATTAAAACATAAAAGGGAGACTTTATGACAGATATAGAGATGGTAGAAGTAAATTCTGAAAAACTGAACAAATTTGGCCAAAGGATGTTGAAAATGAAAAAGAAAACCAAGGAGATACAGAAAACGTGGAAGATTAAAAAAAAAAGAAGAGAGAGAGGTTGTTTCTTATCAGCTCAAGAGGGAAGGGAGCAAGAGAGTGTGGCAGAGAGAGATACTGTAGAGCTAAAGCGAAGAGGAAAACAGACACAACAGTTGACAACCTCCTGATTTTTGTTGGCTAGAAAGAGTTAAGCCATGAAGAATTTTAAATTTAAATTTTAAAATTTTAAAAATAAAGCCAAGCAGATCATAGCTCAAAGCATTAAACTGCACTGTCACTAGATGGCTACAGGATGGTTGGCTCAAAGAATTTCCCTAATGTATTTAAGTGAACTTTTTTTTTTCTACAACAAGCTTTTCTATAGTTATTAAAGATTATAAACAGCATAACATGTCCTAACAAGATGTTGGGGCACCAGTGTCAATGCTCCTTGGCATAGACTTCAAGTCGCTGAACTCTAGTAAAGGGATAAACAACATTCTTGTAAAAGATATTCCCTCATTTGCTGTGGAGAGGGAATTACATATTAAAGTTTTTTCCCCCACAAGACATAAAAGGCTCAGTTAAAAAAAAAACACACACACACACGTCATTCAAGCCTTCTCCTTTATCTAAAACAGTGGACGTGTCCAAAGTACCAGGTTTATTACCAATTAACTACTTACAAGGAATTTACCTTGGTGGGTGGTGTGTACATCAACCAGCAAGCAAACATATCAAACATTAATATCAAATCAAATCTGGGGGGTCAAGAGTCAATGTTAGTGGGGGTAAC
>CM057259.1:25050122-25055122 GCA_029931835.1 Etheostoma nigrum
AAAGCGACAAAAACATTGAATAAAAGTGTCAGAAATATCAACAAAGCGACAAAAACGTTGAATAAAAGTGTCAGAAATATCAACACAGCGACAAAAACATTGAATTGAAAAGCTGTGCAAATATCAACAAAGCGACCAAAACGTTGAATAAAAGTTTCAGAAATATCAACAAAGCGGACTTCCGGTTGGAACATCAGCCATGACGGTTGCACAGTAGAGAGGTCCCGATAGAACCCGCGAAATTCGATCAAAAGCCCCTTTCATATCGATCATATAGCAAGAATTTATTTTAAAGATTGGGGCGATTCTCCACCGTAAACATTTAATTTGTTTCTGATGCGTCTCGAGTAGTGAAATACAGTTTTATCCTCGACGGTCAAGGCTAACTAGAAGATGGCGGACTCAGAGATTCTGCAAGAATTGAGGCAATTCCGCCAGGAGAATAGACAGCAGTTTGAGGAACTAAGAAGTGACATATCAGGTCTTAACAACAGACTGGTTGAGGCGGAGAACCGGATCAAAAAGACCGAAGAACGGATACAAACCTCAGAAGAGGCAGCGTTGGAGATGATAAAGCTACACATAAGGTTAGAGGAGAAGCTAACAGAAATGGAGAGCCACAGCAGGCGCGATAATCTAAGGATCTATGGGGTAGCCGAAAATACCGAAAAAGGACTCCATTGACATGCTGTCTTTTGTGGACAAACTTCTTTGCGAGGGCCTTCAACTGTCCGACGAAACGCCTGATCTGCAAATTCAGAGGGCGCATCGCTCTCTAGGCCCACAGCCGGCAGCTGGTGCACCGCCTCGCTCTAGTGTGGTCAAGTTTTTGAGCTTCAAGGTGAAGGAGATGCTACTGCATAAAGCGTGGGGGACGAGAGGATTCAAATGGAAAGACAATCAGGTAAACCTCGATCATGATTATCCGCCACCGATCATCGCGAAACGGAAGGAGTATGTCGACGTCCGGAGGGTCCTGAAAACTAACAATGTGAAGTTTCAAACGCTATCCCCCGCTAGGCTACGAGCGATGCACGAGGATGGAACCAGAGTATATGACTCGTCAACTGAAGCAGCCAAAGACCTTGTGAAAAGAGGATACGCTGCTATAGGCTGCTATATGCCAGCACCGCCACCGGCATCTTTGACCGAACGAATAAAACAGCTGTCCTGGACCCGAGTGAATCGGCACCCCAAGAAAGCTACACGCGACCCCACTCGAGACATCAGCTACAAGGATAAGCTTCGCCCATTCCGGAGGAACACCCCGGGCACGACAACGGATTAAATCGATAGCGACGCGGTAACCCTCCAAGCGATCTCAGTTAATATTAAGTCACGGTGGTGAAAGAATTGTGTTGTCTGAATAAATGGGTTACGGAGGTAGAGCTCCCAAAATGCTGTGAGCCAATAAGGACCCCCCTTCGCAGAATCTCAGCTGAAGGGTTTTGCCTTAGAGCCCCCCCCCCCCCGGGGGATCTTAGGGTCTAAAGGGAAGACCCCCACATAGGAAGTCACCTTTCTGTTATTTTGGTAAACTTTATGCTGTTCTGCCTGTTCATTTTTGGAATTTGTTTTTTTTGTTACACCCTGCTGTTCTGCGCAGGGAAGGGAAGAGCACCATGTCCATTTGTTTGGTTAACTACTGATTTGGTCACATGTTTAATAGATCTACAAAGCTTGTATCACTTAACATAAATGGCATACTTAACCCAGTTAAGAGGTCAAAAATGTTAACTCTACTGAAAAGGGACAAGGTCCAGATAGCATATATACAAGAATCCCACCTTAGTGATAGGGAACATGCTAAATTAAATAAAATGGGTTACACAAAAGTATATTTCTCTTCACATAAATCAGGTAGACGTAGAGGAGTGGCGATTTTGGGGTGCAATGCGCTACATTTTGAATTCATATCTGAACATAAAGATGTAGAAGGGAGGTTTATTATGGTAATTGGCAAAATTGAGGGAACCTTGGTGAGTCTGTTCAATGTTTATATTCCACCAGGAAGTGATTGGTCATTCTACAAACATGTACTTGAAACAATGACAACAAAAAGTCAGGGAGTGTTAATATGTGGGGGAGATTTTAACATTCGATTGAATCCGAAAAAAGACAGTTCAAGTGGCAAACCCGATATGAAAAAATTATATAAGAAAGTAAATAATTTCATGAAGGACGTAGGAATAGTAGACGTATGGAGGGAATTGAACCCGACAGGGCAGGACTATACTTACTATTCTGGGGCACACAATGTTTACTGCAGAATAGACTTAATTCTGATGTGCAAAAACGATATGTTTCGAACGATGAACTGCGACATAGGAGTAAGTTCACTCTCAGATCACAATCCGGTATATTTGTCACTTAATCTTAATGGTAAAATAAAGTCTACCCTATGGAAATTAAATAATAATATTCTGAATGACTTTGAAATTAGGAATAAATTGAAGCTCGAAATTGAATCCTATCTGGAGTATAATGACAACGATGCAGTCTCACCAGGTATATTATGGGATGCTTTAAAAGCAAAGGGAAAAATATTGCAATTTCTTCTAATGTAAAGAAAATGAAAAAACAAACATTACTAGACCTCGAGAATAAACTTAAAGAACTACAGAAAGAGCATTCGTCTTCCCCACAGGACTCGGTAAAAGCAAAAATATTCGAAATAAAGAAGGAGATAAATGAAATAAACACACAGGATATTCAGAAAAAACTTCTTTTTACAAAACAACAATATTACGATACTGGAGGGAAAGCGCTTAAACTTCTGTCATATAGATTAAGGAAACAACAGGCGGAGAGAACCATTTTCTAAATTAAACACCCGGAAACTTCAAATCAAAACTAACCTGGAAAAAATACCACAATGTTCTGAAGAGTACTATCGGTCACTATATTCTCAACCACAATTAAGAAGTGCAACTGAAATTGATCCTTTTTTATCTTCACTAAATTTGCCTAAAGTCACAAATGATCAGAACGAGAAACTAATCTCCAAAATTTCGAAGGAAGAAATTATATCCGCAATTAAGAGATTAAGAAATGGAAAAGCCCCCGGAGCAGATGGATTCACCTCAGAGTGGTATAAACTCATGCAACATCATTTGGCGCCGACATTAATGAAAGCATTTAACGGGGTGCTCGAAACGAAGACTATTCCTCCTTCATGGAGAGAAGATATTATTTCAATTATCCCCAAAGAAAATAAAGACAAACTTGTATGTGGTAATTATCGCCCCGTAAGCGTACTTAATATCAACTACAAATTATTTCTATATGATGTAAACGCCTCGAGATAGTGTTACCTGAACTTATACACAGGGACCAGACAGGCTTCATTCGACCGAGGCAGACGCATGACAATATTAGGAAAGCACTTCTGATAATGAATCATGCCAGGCAATGCAAATTAGAAACTCTTATAATAAGTTTGGATGCCGAAAAAGCGTTCAATTCAGTACGTTGGACTTTTTTTTATATAAAGTAATGGAAGCATTCGGGTTTCACTCTGACTTGATTGGGACTTTTTCCGCACTGTATAACACACCTACTGCCAGAATAAAAATAAACGGAGACCTGTCTAAATCTATTAAATTAGAAAGAGGAACCCGCCAGGGCTGTGGTGCATCGCCTCTACTTTTCTCTTTATTTATTGAGCCCTTAGCGCAGTGGATTAGACAGAGCACAGACATTCAAGGGGTTTCTTTAAAATCAGGCGAACAAAAACTGGCTTTATTTGCTGACGACATACTAATATTCTTGACAGATCCCACTCAATCACTTCCTAAATTAATGAAAACATTGGAAGATTAAGGCTCTTTCTCAGGCTATAAAATCCATGTTATTAAAACTCAGGTTTTAAAGCTGAATTACAATCTGTCCACAAAGATCAAAAAGACATATAAATGGAAATGGGAATCAAATAACATTAAATATTTGGGAGCTGTTCTGACAGTAGATCCATCTAAATTGTTTGATGCTAACTATGCGCCTCTAATCTCCAAAATTAAATCAGATTTACAAAAGGTGGAACAACGTCCCATTTTTGAGTTTACACTCTCGAGTAGATTCAATAGGAATGAATATCCTCCCTCGTTTCTTGTACCTCTTCCAATGTCTTCCAATCTCGATAACTCAAAAACATTTTGATGAATGGGATAGTGGCAAAATATATTTGGCAAAATAAAAAGGGAAGGATAAAATATCAAACACTGCAGTTGATGAAGGAGAAAGGGGGGCTAGGCCTTCCCTGCTTCAGGGATTATTATTATGCTGCACAAACTAGACCTTTAATCTGCTTATGTTCACCCATTTATTTGGCAGGTTGCAAAGAGGTTGAAATGTCTATTATGAAGGATATACCCATTATGGCCCTTTTAAATGACAACAAACTTCAAATGAAAAGCAATATAACTGAAGATGTAATGTATGGATCTCTCTTGAACTCCTGGAACAGAATACTGCAAATATGCAACTTAAAAAAAGGGTCTAGAATTTTAAGGTGGTGTGCATATGATTCTGACTTCAAACCAAACGCCCTGGATGGCAGATTTAAACGCTGGGTCTCAAGGGGAATTACAACCTATTACTCGTTTATGCACAAGGGAACATTTATGAGTTTTGAATTCTTACAGAACAAATACGGTCTGGGTCAAGACGATTTCTATAGATACTTACAGGTTAGGCATTATTTTGAACAAAATATAAAAATATGATTGGGAAAAAACAACTTGGGATTTCTACAGACTTTCTTATCATTAATTACATCCTTTTCCCTAAATGGGTTGGTTTCCAGGTTGTACAGAGACATCCAGCATGGGAAAAACCCAGCACAGAGTACGTTAAGAGGAGATGGGAAGTGGAAAGTAAGATACACATTTCAAATGAAAGATGGGTGAATATATGTAGAGTACAATGGAACACTACTAGCTCGAACACCTGGATGAGTTTGGTCGGAAGAATATAATTAGGTTTTTATTTTTTTAAATCAC
>CM057259.1:25060122-25067622 GCA_029931835.1 Etheostoma nigrum
GCACGGTCTAGGAGGAGTTCGAAAAAGTTGGTTTTTGATAAATCGCGATTTTTCACGCATAAAAGTATATATATATATATATATATATATATATATATATATATATATATATATATATGCACACACCGATGCTGCGCATCGGTGTGTGCATGTGTATCTGATGAGCAGGTGTGTAGATGTGTGTGAGTGTTTATCTGATGAGCAGGTGGCACCTTGTACGGCAGCCTCGGCCACAGTGTATGAATGTGTGTGAATGGTGAATGGTTCCTGTATGATGTAAAAGCGCTTTGAGTAGTCGTTAAGACTAGAAAAGCGCTATATAAATACAGCACATTTACATTTACATAGTGTGTGTGTATATATATTAGTGTGTGTACATATTAGTGTGTACATAGTAGTGTGTGTATACATAGTAGTGTGTGTATACATATTAGTGTGTGTACATATTAGTGTGTGTACATATTAGTGTGTGTACATATTAGTGTGTGTACATATTAGTGTGTGTACAGTGCCTTGCGAAAGTATTCGGCCCCCTTGAACTTTTCAACCTTTTGACACATTTCAGGCTTCAAACAAAGATATAAAAATTTTATTTTTTGTGAAGAATCACCAACAAGTGGGAGACAATTGTGAAGTGGAACAGAATCTATTGGATATTTTAAATTTTTTTAGCAAATAAAAAATTGAAAGGTGGTGCGTGCTAAATGATTGGGCCCCCTTGCGTTAATACTTTGTAGAGCCACCTTTTGCTGCGATTACAGCTGCAAGTCGCTTGGGGTATGTCTCTATCAGTTTTGCACATCGAGAGACTGACATTCTTGCCCATTCTTCCTTGCAAAACAGCTGGAGCTCAGTGAGGTTGGATGGAGAGCGTTTGTGAACAGCAGTTTTCAGCTCTTTCCACAGATTCTCGATTGGATTCAGGTCTGGACTTTGACTTGGCCATTCTAACACCTGGATACGTTTATTTGTGAACCATTCCTTTGTAGATTTTGCTGTATGTTTGGGATCATTGTCTTGTTGGAAGATAAATCTCCGTCCCAGTTTCAGGTCTTTTGCGGACTCCAACAGGTTTTCATCCAGAATGGTCCTGTATTTGGCTGCATCCATCTTCCCCTCAATTTTATCCATCTTCCCTGTCCCTGCTGAAGAAAAGCAGGCCCAAACCATGATGCTGCCACCACCATGTTTGACAGTGGGGATGGTGTGTTGAGGGTGATGAGCTGTGTTGCTTTTACGCCAAACATATCGTTTTGCATTGTGGCCAAAAAGTTTGATTTTGGTTTCATCTGACCAGAGCACCTTCTTCCACATGTTTGGTGTGTCTCCCAGGTGGCTTGTGGCAAACTTTAGACGAGACTTTTTATGGATATCTTTGAGAAATGGCTTTCTTCTTGCCACTCTTCCATAAAGGCCAGATTTGTGCAGTGTACGACTGATTGTTGTCCTATGGACAGACTCTCCCACCTCAGCTGTAGTTCTCTGCAGTTCATCCAGAGTGATCATGGGCCTCTTGGCTGCATCTCTGATCAGTCTTCTCCTTGTCTGAGCTGAAAGTTTAGAGGGACGGCCAGGTCTTGGTAGATTTGCAGTGGTCTGATACTCCTTCCATTTCAAAATGATCGCTTGCACAGTGCTCCTTGGGATGTTTAAAGCTTGGGAAATCTTTTTGTATCCAAATCCGGCTTTAAACTTCTCCACAACAGTATTACGGACCTGCCTGGTGTGTTCCTTGGTCTTCATGATGCTCTCTGCGCTTTCAACAGAACCCTGAGACTATCACAGAGCAGGTGCATTTATACAGAGACTGGATCACACACAGGTGGATTCTATTTATCACCATCAGTCATTTAGGACAACATTGGATCATTCAGAGATCCTCGCTGAACTTCTGGAGTGAGTTTGCTGCACTGAAAGTAAAGGGGCCGAATAATTTTGCACGCACCACTTTTCAGTTTATTTGCTAAAAAAGTTTAAAATATCCAATAGATTTCGTTCCACTTCACAATTGTGTCCCACTTGTTGGTGATTCTTCACAAAAAATAAAAAAATTATATCTTTATGTTTGAAGCCTGAAATGTGTCAAAAGGTTGAAAAGTTCAAGGGGGATGAATACTTTCGCAAGGCACTGTACATATCAGTGTGTGTACATTAGTGTGTGTACATAGTGTGTGTACATCATAGTGTGTGTACACATTAGTGTGTGTACAAATGAACATTTAAGGGAGAAACATACGAAGGTAAATATGGAGCAAGAGGTTAGAGCGTGTAGAACAAAAAATCTCAACTTGAAATGTTGTGTTGTACGTTCAAATTTGCACTTGTAAAAATGCAAGTTCAGGTTGTTGTTTTTTTTTTCCCCACACAAGCTCTTGTGTATTTTTTTCTTTGTGTGACTTTAAATTCAGATCACGTGTGCGAATATTTTTTACAAAGTGCAAAGTCGAGATTTTAGTTCTCCAAGCTCTCACCTGGTGCTCCATCTCTACCTCCATAGAAGCAGCTGCTGAATCTGTCTGATCGATAAAGGGCAGTGTGAGAGGTGCTGGTGAGATTCTGAGAGGCGTTCAGGCCCATCCCGCCGGCCGTTTCCTGTAACGTGTGCACTGATTGGCTAGTCGAGCGCTAAGGCTCCACCAATCAGATTGGTCGCTGAGTCCGAGCCTATGTAATCTAAAAGGAAAACACACAGGAGGAGTCGTACTCACCGTGAACTCCTCTTCCTCTTCGTCTCCCGACTCTCCGAAGATGTCGGCGATCATTTTCCTGAAGGGAACAGAGAGGTCAAAGGTCACCGGCAGCTCTTCCTGAGGGGATCGACTCGCAGAGACACAAGCCGAGCAGAAGTCAAATATGTCTCCACAGATACTCACTCCTCCTCCTCGCCTTCTCCTGATTCGCTGTCGCTGCCGAACAGCGCCTTCTCGTCCTTCTGGCCTCCGGCCGCCGCCGGCCCGTCGTCCTCGCTGCCGCTGTCCGAGCCCAGCTCTCTCAGCTTGGCCGCCATGTTCTTATCGGGGCGGAGCGAGCCGCCGGCGTCGCTGTCCGAGTTCCCGTCGTCCGACACCGCCCGACTCCTCTTCACTGCTCCGGAGGACAAACACAGGACGGACGCTTTGTGTCTTAACCCTCGGGTTGTCTTCCCGTCAAGACGGAAAATCAACGCTTTTAACTTTTTCTCACGTTTTTGTCCCTTTTTTCACTGACTTATTAATTGAAGTAGTATTAAATATCAATAGTATTGAGTAAAAGTTGACATATTCCAGTCTGTGATTATCATCAACATCCATTCCTTTAATTTTAGTCTCAATAATTCCTAATTTCTGCTTTTCTAACTCAAACATTAGGTACAATTTCCTATAAATGAGGTTTATTGACCATAAATTGCAAAAATAACTGTAAAACTAAAGTTAATAAGTTAGAGTTACGTAGAGTTGAAAGTCAAAAAAGGGACAAAAACGTAAGAAAAAGTTAAACATTAATAAAAAGCATCAAAAGTGTTGATTTTCAATTTGGACGGGAAGACGACACGAGAGCTAGAGCAGGAAGTTCAGAAGGACACTAAAGAGCGAGCTTCTGCGTCCCTGGGGGGGGGTTTATGGGTAATTGTCCCAGGGGTTTATGGGTAATTCCACATCTTGACTACGGCCAAATTAGAGATTTACACTTTCAGAAACCTTTATCTAACTCAGAGCGCCGGCGAAGACGATACACAGCTGACAGGTGTCGTCTTACCTGGTTTGTCCGTCGTGTCCTCGTCCTCGCTGTCTGACAGGATGGCTTTCTTCCTCTTCACTACACACACACACACACACACACACACACACACACACACACACACACACACACACACACACACACACACACACACACACACACACACACACACACACACACACACACACACACACACACACACACACACACACACACACACACAGTTAATGAAGGATGTTTTCAAGATGTCTGCTTATCTGATCGGCGTCAGAGAGCGTCATGGAAACGGATGACTTTATGTCCGTAAACCCTTCATCATATATACGACGTCCCGGTAACGCTGTCTCACCCTCTGTATAAATACAACTAATACACAGAGGGTGAGACAGCGTGGTGCAGGAAGAGCTGCAGGTGTGGTGACAACGTGGTCGCAGTCGCTGATTCTTCTTCTATGGTGGTATTAGTGCGTGTAGAGGACCCGAGCGTGTGTAGTGTGTAATAACAAGAGTGTACATTGTAATTTCCCCATTATCAATAAAGAGTAGAAATTATACAAACAAATTACCCGGCTTCTCGTCTTCGTCGTCGCTGTCTTCCTTCTTCTTCCTCTCCTCTTCCTGTTGTTCTCCGTCACTTCCTGCCGCAGCCTTCTTGCCCCCCGCCTCCTCTTCCTCCTCGCTGTCAGACTGCATCACAGCCTTCCACTTGCCCCCCCCTCCGCCTGCCTCCGCCCCCTCGCCGTCTGAGTCTCTCTGGGCCGCCGGGCGTCTGCCGGGCGTCTCCGTCTCAGAGTCACTGTCGGCGGGGTGGGCCCGGCGGTCGGGAGACGCCGCCGGCTTGGCGTCCTCGTTGTCCGAGTCGCTGTCTGCGGCCGCTCTGGGCTTCTGCCCCCCCTCGCCCCCCTCCTCCCCCTCCATGTCCGAGCCGCCCCCCCTGCGTTGGGCGGCGGGGGACGGCGCCCCGTCCTCGTCGTCCGACGCTCTGTGTTTGACGGGGGACGAGTCCTCTTCGTTGTCCGACGCGCTCATCCTGCGTTTGACCGGCGAGGAGGCGGAGTCGGCGTCGCTGTCGGCGCGCCGCGGAGCCTCCGTCTCCGAGTCGCTTTTGTCGCTGTCGGCGCGGCGACCGGGGGCCTCGTCCTCCGAGTCGCTGTCGGCTCCGCGGCGCCCCTCGTTGTCGGAGCCGCTGGCCGCCCCGCTGGTCGCCGTGGCGCGCGGGGCCTCACCGTCCATGCTGTCCTCGTCCTGTGGAGACAAGGTGGGTTCAGAGACCTGGAGGGAGGTCTGGCTACACCAGGTGCATTCACCCCGGGCGGTCTATCAACAAATATCATCTTCATCTCAATTTCCAACAGCTGAGATAACATCTATGTTTAGGGAATGCATCAGTCTCTACTAGAACACTATTAAACATGGAAGTGGGGTTAGTTTTGTGTCATAAGGTTATAATTCATGTTAAAAATCCACTATGTGAATATTCTTAACATAAAGTGGTCATATCCAGAATAATGTTCTGAGTCAGGAATACATGTTTATCACAGGAAATAAGGAGAGGCCGTTGATTTTCAGGTAGAAAACATGGAACTTGTACTATTTTTCTTCTTGTAAAAATTAGAAATGGGTCAATTTGACCTGAATACATCTACTCTACATGTTCAGATGATCCTTTAGAAGCGGGTCTGCCGGGGCCTAAAATAAGAATTGAATCCGGTTCCCAGCCCTAGAAGCCGTGAAGGTGACACAGTGGAGGGAGGATTTAAAATCACATTGCTGTGTCTCTACGAGCCGGGGGGGGGGGGGATTGCGCTGATGCATGCATGCTGTGTGTGTGTGTGTGTGTGTGTGTGTGTGTGTCTCCATGTCGGCGGGACGTCTTCCGCTGTACGCACGTCTCGTCTTCATATCAGAAACAAGGAAATGAATTTGACCCGTTCTCACTCCTGATTGGTCAGTGGCTGCACATGGGACTGCTGGGATTGTTGCGAGTAATGAAAATGCGATAGGGCGCCCCGGCTGTCAATCAATGTCTTGCAGTGATGCTGGCCCCTGATTGGTCGGGGCCCGTAAGCAACTGCGTACCCTGCTTACCGATAGTTACGCGTCTGAATCACTCGATTCTCATTGGCTAACGTGGCGGGTAGATTGACAGAGTTACCCCCCCAATTGCAAAATTCACTCGCATCTGGTCGGTGGGCGGGGCTTAATTTCAGGCCCTGCCTAGAGGCTGTGATATGTGAGGACATGCAGGCTGCGGGTTACTGTCTGACCTCGGATTGATGTCCGTCGCTCCTCGCCTCCTCGCCGTCCGACGCCGGGTGCTCATCCTGAACGGGAGTGCCGCCGCCGTCGTCTGCAGAAAGAAACAGTTTCATCATTTCATCTCTCAGCGTTACAGACGGCTGAGACTGAGAGCCAGGACGCGTTTTGGTGGAAGCCCCACGCAGATTCAACACGTCTCTCGGATTAAATAAAGTCAGCTGGGGCCGGGTTGGCTCAGCAGTAGAGCGGGCGCACATATACTCCGAGGTTCATGCCTCGATGCAGAGGTCCAGGGTTTAAAATCAGACCTGTGACCATTTCCTGCATGCCCCCCCCCCCTCACCTAGCTGTCTTAGCAAATAAAAAAGGTGGAAAAGCCCAAAAATGTCTTTAAAATAATGTCTCTTAAACCACAGGCGTCTTTCTATGAATGTCTTGGATGCATGCATTGGAAAACAGACCCAAACATTATGTCTCTTAATGTTTAGTCATTATTTTATCTTTTACTTTCATGTGACCTTTAAAAATGCTCAATTTCTGCATGGAGTTTGGTGTGTAAATGTAGAAAAAACCTGGAAATCAGCAGCAAAAAAAGTGCGGAGGAACTTTATTTGGTCCGACTGAGTGGAGAACGTCCTGATTTTACTTTACATGTCTCTCACTTCACATTGGGGGGGGGGGGTCAGACCTGAACCCTAAGAATGAATGTAAGACTCCTCTCTGATCTAATGGCAACTATCAGGAATGTATCTCACTTTAACCCTCGTGTCGTCTTCCCCACGATCTGCAACTTTGAGTTTTTCTGGGTTGAAATGTCAACATTTTGTTGTTCTTTTTCTACACTTTGACATTTTTGTTAATTTTATTCAGATTTTGTGTCACTTTGACGTTTACGTGTATTTGATTGTTAAATTATGTCAATTTTTCAACAATGTTTTTGTCACCATTTCCAGTGTTTTTAGTCACTTTTTCCCTGCGTTTTTGTAGTTTTAGTCAACATTTGTCCCTTTTTTCAACGTTCTTTTGTCATAGTTCTGATGTAGAAAGTTTTAGTAAAACGGGTCAAATGTGACCCGGGGACACCAGGAGGGTTAAAACCACAACAGGACTGGAGACTCGTCTACGGTCTACACGCCAAACTCCAGGCAATAATCACACGTTTTAAAAGGTTCACAGGTAAAAAAGCAGAGGTGGGTAGTAACGAGTTACCCCCCGGCCTCATAGTGAAACCATGGTTACCTTTTAGTAAAGTGGTAACAGCAGCTACATTGTGCTGCGTTTAGTGTCGACCAAAACAATCGGACATGTGAGCGTCCAACAACTCAACATCTAACCTGAGGAGACGTAGCGGTAGTTGTAGTTGTTGCTGTGGAGAGGTGGATGTTTGTCTTTTAGGTTACATACAGGATGTTTAACATGCAGTATCCATCCAAATCTGATGGGACAAGTCTCTCACTTAAGCTATTTAGTAATTAATACATTAATTTTAATTTATTTTATTGATTGGATGAACTATAATTTGCCT
>CM057259.1:25072622-25077622 GCA_029931835.1 Etheostoma nigrum
TAAAATAGTTTTAGATTTTTATGAAATCAGCGCCAGTTTTTATTCTATTGGAATATATTTACATTCTTGTTATTTTCTCTTCGAAAAGAGGCTTTTATTGTGGTAATGGACCAGAGTCTGGCAGAACCAGGCTAGTGGACCAGAGTAGAGTTGGTAGGACCGGGCTAGTGGACCACAGTCTGGTAGAACTGGTAGGACCGGGCTAGTGGACCAGAGTCTGGTAGAACTGGTAGGACCAGGCTAATGGACCAGAGTCTGGTAGGACCAGACTAATGGACCAAAGTCTGGTAAGACCGGGCTAATGGACCAGAGTCTGGTAGGACCGGGCTAATGGACCAGAGTCTGGTGGGACCGGGCTAGTGGACCAGTCTGGTTGGACCAGGCTAGTGGACCAAAGTCTGGTAAGACCGGGCTAATGGACCAGAGTCTGGTAGGACAGGGCTAGTGGACCAGAGTCTGGTGGGACCGGGCTAGTGGACCAGAGTCTGGTGGGACCGGGCTAGTGGACCAGTCTGGTTGGACCAGGCTAGTGGACCAGAGTCTGGTAGAGATTCTACACCTTGGCTAAATGCCAATGTTAGCATGGTAACATGCTGCTGATGATACAACAATAAGGATTTAGACAAATTTACGCTATCAGTTAAAAAATATAAATTAGTAAAATATTTTTTTCAGTAATTAAAATGTTTTGTTGCATGTTTACAAAATAAGAATCTAAAATCTATTTTATAGACTCCTTATCGGACCCCTTTGAGTGGACAGAGCATCACGATCCAGTATTGTTTTCTCTTTCCACTCATACTCGCGTACATATGAAGAAAATAACTACAAACACAGGGTAAGCTAGTTAGCTTAGTGGCTGGCAGCACGCAGCTAAAGACACAGGGTAACATTAGCTTAGCGGCTGGCAGCACGCAGCTAAAGACACAGGGTAACATTAGCTTAGCTGCTGGCAGCATGCAGCTAAAGACACAGGGTAACGTTAGCTTAGCTGCTGGCAGCACGCAGCTAAAGACACAGGGTAACATTAGCTTAGCTGCTGGCAGCATGCAGCTAAAGACACAGGGTAACGTTATCTTAGCGGCTGGCAGCACGCAGCTAAAGACACAGGGTAACATTAGCTTAGCTGCTGGCAGCACGCAGCTAAAGACACAATGTAACATTAGCTTAGCGGCTGGCAGCACGCAGCTAAAGACACCGGGTAACGTTATCTTAGCTACTGGCAGCATGCAGCTAAAGACACAGGGTAACATTAGCTTAGCTGCTGGCATCACACAGCTAAAGACACAGGGTAACATTAGCTTTGCTGCTGGCAACATGCAGCTAAAGACACAGGGTAACATTAGCTTAGCTGCTGGCAGCACGCAGCTAAAGACACAGGGTAACATTAGCTTAGCGGCTGGCAGCATGCAGCTAAAGACACAGGTTAACATTAGCTTAGCTGCTGGCAGCACGCAGCTAAAGACACAGGGTAACGTTAGCTTAGCGGTAGCCACTGCCGGAATGAATGACGGCAAAACAACTTTAAAATCCTTCTTCTTTTTGCACATGTAGTTATGTAGTTCTGTTTATAGAAACTACACCCTGTTATATTGCGATATCACACGTGAATTCGCGAGATCTCGTGGCTCCTCGTGACTTCAGCTGTCAGTCACGGCCGCAGCAGTTATGCAACCAATCCGGACCTGGTGGGTGATGACGGAGGGCGGAGCACGGAGACGTCACGCAGTTGGTGGAGATCCGGGGTTAGAGTTAAAATGAACGTGTGCCCTTACAAACTGTTACCGTGGTGACAGGGCGGTTTGGGAGTCTGCAGTCTGACGGGCCTCCGGTCTCGGTTTCTGTCATTCTGACATCTTTCCAACGCCCATTCCTCCTCCGCCTCCCTCCTCCTCTTCCCCCTCCCCCTCCCCCTCTTCCTCGCCCCCCCTGCGGCTGAACCGCCGTCGGCTGAGCCGCTCCGGGTCATGTGACGCCATGTCGCTGAAGTCCCGGAAGATGTCCTGAAACGTCTCGTCGTCTCCTGAGGAAATGAAGATTTAAGATAAAACTGTTACTATATCTGTATGTGTGTGTCTGGGTGAGTGCATGTGTCTATGTGTGTGTGTGTGCGTGTTTGTCTGTGTACGTGTGTGTCTGTGTTGGCTGGGTGGGTGCATGTGTCTATGTGTGTGTTTGTGTGTGTATGGGTATGTGTGTGTCTGTGGGAGTGTGTGTGTATGTGTGTGTGTATGGGTATGTGTGCGTGTGTTTGTGTGTGCGTGCGGGTTTGTTTGTGTCTGGTTGAGTGCGTGTTTGTCTGTGTATGTGTGTGTGTGTGTGTGTGTCTGTGTTGGCTGAGTGGGTGCATGTGTCTGTGTCTGTGTGAGTGTGCACGTGCGCATGTTAACAATCAACAGATAACATTAAAAACACAAACATAGAAAACACCTTTATATGGTCTCACACACACACACACACACACTACTGACCTATAGCTCCAAAGACTCCCTCTGAGTCTCTCATCTCTTCGTTCATCCTCGCCATCCGCAGCCTGAAACATTCAAACCCGCTGGTTAGAAAACAACGTCACGCATTTTAATAAAGATAGATTTTATATTTAATATTTAATATTTTGTATTTAATATTTTATTGTGAGAAGCTGAGAGGACGCACCACTACCCTTGAGCAACCGAGCTGCGCCTTAGAAGAGCTGTTGTCCTGGGGTCAGATTTGACCCGTTTTCAGTTTTTTTTTTAAATCACAAAAAACGGGCCTTCAAAATAAGAGCTTAAAATGTCAACATCAAAAATGTCAAATAACTTTGGAAAAAACATCAAAAGAGCACCCGCAACATTGAAAAAGTGACAAAAATGTCAGAAAAAGAGATAAAAGTGTTGAAAAAACTTTTTTTTTTATGGTTGACAGGAAGACAACACAAGGGTTATACACAAGCACACACACACACACACTCACACAGACACACACATACCCATAGACAATGTCTGAGGTTTTTATCTACACTCAGAAGGCCGAGAGACTTTTCACCGACGTATCCGACTTGCGGGGTTTCGGAGAGAACATCAAACGGGCGACAAAAATGATGCAAATACACAAAAAGTTCCAACTCCAGCAAGACATTTGTGCGACGCTGCGTGGTGAAAAGCTCGTCGGCTCCTCCTTCTCCTGCGTATCTGACCCTGACTGAGCCAGACTCCACCCAGACTCCACCCAGACTCCATCCAGACTCCACACTCCATCCAGACTCCACCCAGGCTCCATCCAGACTCCACACTCCATCCAGACTCCACCCAGACTCCATCCAGACTCCACACTCCATCCAGACTCCACCCAGGCTCCATCCAGACTCCACACTCCATCCAGACTCCACCCAGACTCCATCCAGACTCCAGACTCCATCCAGACTCCACCCAGACTCCATCCAGACTCCAGACTCCATCCAGACTCCACCCAGACTCCATCCAGACTCCACACTCCATCCAGACTCCACACTCCATCCAGACTCCACCCAGACTCCATCCATTGTAGAAGTTGTTTGCTTATGGTCTTACGGGTGGTGTGTTCGAGGGCGGTCCCGGAGAAAAGGTCACGCGGGCTCCATAATTACATTGATTTTTGGGAGTTTTATTCCATTTTAGAGCACATTCCAATAGTTTCTAAACAGTATCCTGACTATACTTTGAGACAGACCAGTCTGTGATCCTCTAAACATCCTTTGATCTTAAATATCAGTCAACATAATTCATGATATTTGCATTTTTAACTCAGAAATGAGTTATTATGTCATGTCCACCAGTCTGATCCTGGATGACAACAGGAGGGCTGAGATCAGCTGAGGCAGACGTCGTGACTTAACGTAAATAAAACCTTTTACATATTAAATACATATTAAAGTGTCGACTCACAGTGTGACAATATCAGCATTGGCCGTTTCCACGGCGATGGCCAATGGGTCCTGTCCCCTCTCGTCTACAGCGTACTGATTGGCTCCTCTCTTCAGCAGCAGACACACCTGTCTGCACACAGCCAATGAGAGGGGTTTATTCCAGTTAAACAGTGTGTGTGTGTGTGTGTGTTTGCGCGTCTGTGTGTGTGTCTGCATGCGTGCGTGTCTGTGTGCTTGTGTGTCTGTGCTTGCATGCGTGCATGTCTGTATGTCTGTCTGTGTGTGTGTGTGTGTGTGTGTGTGTGTCTGCATTTGTGTGTGTGTATGTGTGTGTGTGTGTGTGTGTGTGTATGTGCATGTGTCTGTGTGTGTTGCATCGTGCATGTCTGTGTGTGTGTGTGTATGTGCTGTGTGTGTCTGTGCTTGCATGCGTGCATGTCTCTATGTCTATGTCTGTCTGCGTGTGTGTGTGCGTGTCTGTGCATGTGTGTCTGTCTGTCTGTCGTGTGTGTGTGTGTGTGTGTGTTATTACCCAGTGTGCCCAGCGGTGGCGGCGGCGTGCAGCGCTCCCTGCCCTCTCAGGTCTCGGTGGTTGACTTTTGCTCCGTTCAGCAGCAGGAACTCGCACGCCAGCAGTGACCCCTGAACGCAACACGAGAAACAACAAACCTCTTTTAAAAAATATAAAATGGATGCAGGTTGAAAACAGAACCGTTTCCCTGTAACTGCATTTTACTGCCGTCAGGTATATATTATATTATATTATATTATACATTATATTTTGTGTTAATGCGCCCTCACCCCGACAGCAGCTCCTATCAGCGCCGTGCGCCCCGTCTCCTCGGCGATGCTCCCGTTGACCTCCGCCCCCTGGGCCAACGCTGCTGCCATGGCAACCGGATTCCCCGCCAACGCAGCCCGATACAGACGCAGCCCGGCCTCGCCCTTCCCTCCATCTGGAGCACAATGATAGAAAGATAAAGATAAAGATAAAGGTTGGATCCCTCCATACATTCTCACTGTGTATTCTGTTTTTATCACCTTGGATGTTTTATGTAAAGCACTTTGGGATTTTTATCCGTTATTAATCTATAGATACATGTCACCTTTACTT
>CM057259.1:25082622-25087622 GCA_029931835.1 Etheostoma nigrum
ACAACACATGTGAGGTCACATCGTCATTATCCAGATGGGGGGAGGGAAGGGGGGGGGGGGGGTCAGCACCTGTGTTGCCATGGTTTTCATGGTGGGCTCCAGGTCCCGGAGCAGGTCGAAGCCTTGGTGGAAGAAGGTGAACTGAGCGTGGACAAAGGAGAACACCTGAGGACACACACACACACACACACACACACACATCAGAACATCGCACTCTCAGATAGGAAAACCACAACGTTGAACTCCTTTGAAACATTATATATATATATATATATATATATACATACGTATATATATATATATATATATATATATTTCAAACAGTTCCACTCACTGAGTTCAAGATGTCGATCCTCTGCTGAGTCTTGAAGGTGTTGAGCTGAAAACAATCAAAGCAGATTTTACTGACATGACGAGTTCTCCAGGACACACGTTTCTCTGTGTGTGTGTGATTGTGATTGTGTGTGTGTGTGTATGTGTGTGTGTGTGATTGTGATTGTGAGTGTGTGTCTGTGCGTGTGTGTGTGTGTGTATGAGTGCCTGTGTGATTGTGTGTATAGTGTGTGTGTGTGTGTGTGTGTGTGAGCCTGTGCGTGTGTGTGTGTGTGTGTAATGTGCGTGTGTGTGAGTGCCTGTGTGATTGTGTGTGTGTGTGTGTGTGTGTGTGCGTGTAATGTGCGTGTGTGTGAGCCTGTGTGTGTGTGTGTGTGTGTGTCTGTGTGTGTCTGTGTGTGTGTCTGTCTGCTACCCTACAGTGAGTGACCTGTCCTCCAGGCGGTACCTGCAGACAGTAATCCAGGGCAAAGTGCTGGTAGCACTTGCGCGTGGCGAGCAGCAGGTGGGCGGCGCGCTCGGCGTCGGCGGCTTTGTGGCGAGACGCCGCAGCGTTCTTCACCGCCGCGCTCTCCAGATCATCCCCGATCCGCACAAACTCCCTCCGGGTCTCCCCCAGCTGGGGCAGGAACCTGGGAGACACATCATCTTCATCATCATCATCTTCATCCTCCTCCTCATCATTATTATCATCTTCATCATCATGATCATTGTGTGTGTGTGTGTGTATCTCTTTGAGTGTGTGTGTGTGCGTCTCTTTGAGTGTGTCTTTCTCTTTTCTTTGTGTGTGTGTCTCTTTGAGCGTGTGTGTGTGTGTGTGTGTGTGTGTGTGCGCATCTCTTTGTGGGTGTGTGTGTGTGTTTATCTCTTTGTGTGTGTGTGTGTATCTCTTTGTGTGTGTGTGTGTGTGCGCGCATCTCTTCATGGGTTTGTGTGTGTGTGTGTGTGTGTGTGTGTGCGCATCTCTTTGTGGGTTTGTGGTGTGTGTGTGTGTGTGCATCTCTTTGTGGGTTTGTTTGTGTGTGTGTGTGTGTGTGTGTTGACCTACTGGGAGCAGAGGTTGGTCAGCTGCTGGCTGATGGCTCTCTGAGTCTGATCCAACAACATCTGAGGACACAAGACAGAACATGATGAACACATGATGTGTGTGTGCGTGCGTGCATGTGTGTGCATGTGTGCGTGCATAGTGTGCATGTGTGTGTGTGTGTGTGTGTGTGTGTGTGTCCTCACGGTGTGGAAGCTGACCATCTCCTGCAGCCCCTGGTTGAACTGGTTCAGACAGTTCTAGGGAGGAAGGAAACAGGAAGTCAGCGACAAACATTCACAGGAAGTCCTGAAAACAGAAGGCGGAGACACCGCGGACGGAGCCAAGATGGCGTCCAGTTTATTTTCATAATGGATTCATCCGCCAATGAATCAAAGTAATTAATTACCATAAAATTAATTAAAATGAATTGAATAATTAATAAATTGCAAATTATAAAACATGAATAAAATTAATTACTAAAATAAATTAAAAATCAAATAATTAATTAATTAAAAATAAATTGCAAAATATAAAACAAATTAAAATAATTACTAAAATTACTAAAAAAATACAAATAAAAAAATAATAAAATAGCGAATAATAAATACAAATTTAGAAAAACTAAAAAGCAGTTAATCCTGAACCAGGTAATGTTTTGACATGAAAAATGACTTAAATAGTTTCCAATGAATTAAAGGACTCCATTCCACCGCTAGCTTTGATTAGCATTAGCATGAGTTAGCTGCGTACGCTGATGACGCCGTCCTTCCCGTGGCACGCGGAGAGCTCGGCCAGGCCGGCCAGGAACAGCTGATTGGCTGCGTTGTACGCTTGTCCCGCCTCCACCATCCTCCCGCACAGCTTCATCACCTGATTGGCCAGAGACACAGATTACAGACCAATGAGATCTCTTACACAGTTTCAGATACATGTCTGCTGAGAGACCGTAGTTCTGTTGATGGCACACGGCAACAGAGACTCCGATTGGACAGATAGTCTAGCTAGCTGTCTGGATTTACCCTGCAGAGACCTGAGGACCAGGTAACCATAGTCCTCAGATTGGACAGATAGTCTAGCTAGCTGTCTGGATTTACCCTGCAGAGACCTGAGGACCAGGTAACCATAGTCCTCAGATTGGACAGATAGTCTAGCTAGCTGTCTGGATTTACCCTGCAGAGATCTGAGGACCAGGTAACCAGAGTCCTCAGATTGGACAGATAGTCTACCTAGCTGTCTGGATTTACCTCTACATCTTCATCAACTGTCATGTGGATTTAGCCTCAGGTTGTCATCTATCGGCTTCAGGCATGGCAAGCAATGTGGTACGAGATATATAGATATATATATATATATATATATATATATATACACTACCGGTCAAAAGTTTGGGGTCACTTCTACATGTCCATACCACTCCATTATAGACAGAATACCTGCTAATTTGGGTGGGGGGGCTGATCTTTAATGCAATATCTACATTGCCCATTATCAGCAACCATTCATCCAATGTTCCAAAGGCACATTCTGTGTACTAATCTATCATTTAAAAATAAAAACCTAGAAAAACATTGGAGAACCATTTTACTATTATGTAAGCACATAATGTAATCTGATTACTGCCCTGGTTAAAAAAACAATGCAACTGATCTCAGCTGGCATTCTGTCTACAATGGAGTGCAATGGGGATTTCTATGTGACCCCAAACTTTTGACCGGTAGTGTATATACAGTTAAGAAAATAAGTATTTGAACACGGTGCTATTTTGCAAATTCTCCCACTTAGAAATCATGGAGGGGTCTGAAATTGTCCTCGTAGGTGCATGTCCACTGTGAGAGACATAATCTAAAAAAAAAACATCCAGAAATCACAATGTATGATTTTTTAACTATTTATTTGTATGATACAGCTGCAAATAAGTATTTGAACACCTGTCTATCAGCTAGAATTCTGACCCTCAAAGACCTGTTAGTCTGCCTTCAAAATGTCCACCTCCACTCCATTTATTATCCTAAATTAGATGCACCTGTTTGAGGTCGTTAGCTGCATAAAGACACCTGTCCACCCCATACAATCAGTAAGAATCCAACTACTAACATGGCCAAGACCAAAGAGCTGTCCAAAGACACTAGAGACTAAATTGTCCACCTCCACAAGGCTGGAAAGGGCTACGGGGACATGTCCAAGCAGCTTGGTGAAAAAAGGTCCACTGTTGGAGCAATCATTAGAAAATGGAAGAAGCTAAACATGACTGTCAGTCTCCCTCGGACTGGGGCTCCATGCAAGATCTCACCTCGTGGGGTCTCAATGATCCTAAGAAAGGTGAGAAATCAGCCCAGAACTACACGGGAGGAGCTGGTCAATGACCTGAAAAGAGCTGGGACCACCGTTTCCAAGGTTACTGTTGGTAATACACTAAGACGTCATGGTTTGAAATCATGCATGGCACGGAAGGTTCCCCTGCTTAAACCAGCACATGTCAAGGCCCGTCTTAAGTTTGCCAATGACCATTTGGATGATCCAGGGGAGTCATGGGAGAAAGTCATGTGGTCAGATGAGACCAAAATAGAACTTTTTGGTCATAATTCCACTAACCGTGTTTGGAGGAAGAAGAATGATGAGTACCATCCCAAGACCACCATCCCTACTGTGAAGCATGGGGGGGTAGCATCATGCTTTGGGGGTGTTTTTCTGCACATGGGACAGGGCGACTGCACTGTATTAAGGAGAGGAGGACCGGGGCCATGTATTGGGAGATTTTGGGGAACAGTTAGAGCATTGAAGATGGGTCGAGGCTGGGTCTTCCAACATGACAATGACCCGAAGCACACAGCCAGGAGAACCAAGGAGGGCTCTGGAAGAAGCAGATCAAGGTTCTGGGGGGGCCTAGCCAGTCTCCAGACCTGAACCCAACAGAGGATCTTTGGAGGGAGCTCAAACTCCGTGTTTCTCAGCGACAGCCCAGAAACCTGACTGATCTAGAGAAGATCTGTGTGGAGGAGTGGGCCAAAATCCCTTCTGCAGTGTGTCAAACCTGGTGAAGAACTACAGGAAACGTTTGACCTCTGGAACTGCAAACAAAGGCTACTGTACCAAATATTAACATTGATTTTCTCAGGTGTTCAAATACTTATTTGCAGCTGTATCATACAAATAAATAGTTAAAAAATCATACATCGTGATTTCTGGATATTTTTTTTTAGATTATGTCTCTCACAGTGGACATGCACCTACGATGACAATTTCAGACCCTCCATGATTTCTAAGTGGGAGAACTTGCAAAATAGCAGCATGTTCAAATACTTATTTTCCTCACTGTATATAAGTAGTTAGATACTTTATTCATCCCAAAGGAAATTTTAGTTCAATTCAGTTAGTAGTATTAGTATTAATAAAAGTAATATCAGTAGAATTAGTAGTAACAGTTAGTAGTAACAGTAGTATCAATAGTACCAGTAGTATTAGTAGACTTAGTATTAGTAGTAACAGTTAGTAGTAACAATAGTACCAGTAGTATTAGTAGTAGTACCAGTAGTATTAGTAGGCTAGTATCAGTAGACTTAGTATTCGTATAAACAGTTAGTACCCGTTGTATTAGTAGTAGTATTAGTAGTACCAGTAGTATTTTACCTTGTCCAGTTGT